>JAFJYI010000119.1:1800000-2305239 GCA_019022655.1 Acacia acuminata
TACATGGACTAGCAAATTAATTAGTAGTTATATTTTTCTAGTATTGCATGCTTTTCTCCTTTCCGTAGGTGAGTATTATTATTTTTTTATTATTTTTTTTTTTTTTACGTGAATCTATCACAGGTTACTAACTCATGCTGTGGTTGAGCCTTTCGTCATTGCAACAAATCGACAGCTTAGTGTTATTCATCCTATTAATAAACTTCTTGCTCCACACTTTAGTGATACGATGAAGATAAATGCTCTTGCTCGACAATCTCTTGTGAATGCAAATGGCATTATAGAGTCAACATTTTTGCCAGGAAGATATTCTAGGGAGTTTTCATCGAAGCTTTACAAGGATTGGGTTTTTACAGATCAAGCACTGCCAGTTGATCTTCTCAAGAGGTAAATATCACTAAAAGAAGTCATTAATCTTTAATATAGAAATAAGATGAAATTAAAATAGCAATCTTTGATTATGTATTGTATCATAAGAATAAATATTTGTTAAGTACTTAATTTAAATTTTTGTTAAGTTTATTATTAAGTTTCTATAGTTTTACCTGTTCTTAATTAGGTCCCAATAATTTTATTTCATTTTTACCATATCCTCATAGTTTCACCTGATTTTTAATAATGCCCATGTAGTTTCAGGTGATTAATTTTTTTGGGGGGGGGGGGGGGGGGGGGGAATACAGGGATATGATTAGAAATCAAGCAAAATTATAAGGACATGAAAAAAGAAATACAAGGGCGTGATTTAAAATAGGTCAAACCATAAGAACATGATAACAAGAACTATATATAGGGATATTATTAAGAATCGGGTGAACTTATAAGGACTTGCATACTAATTATCCGTAAGATGTATACGCAATTTTGATGGCTATTTTATTGCTTGATTTAGGGGAATGGCAAATGAGGATTCAACTTCTCCTTACGGCCTTAATCTTGCGATTAATGATTACCCTTACGCTGTTGATGGATTAGACATATGGTTTGCAATCAAGACTTGGGTCCAAGAATACTGCTCCATCTATTACGAGAAAGATGACACGGTTCAACAAGACAATGAACTCCAATCCTGGTGGAAAGAACTCGTTCAGGTTGGTCATGGTGACAAGAAAGATGATCAAAGGTGGCCCAAAATGAAAAATCGTAAAGAGTTGATAGAATCCTGCACAATTATAATATGGATAACTTCAGGCCTTCATGCTGCTGTTAATTTTGGACAATACCCATTTGGGGGCTATATCCTAAATCGTCCAACATTTACTAGGCGTTACATGCCTCAAAAGGGTACTTCTGAATATGAAGAGCTTAAGACTAATCCAGAGAAAGCTTTCTTGAGGACCATTAATTCCAAGGACCAAGCAATTAATGTCACAGCAGTTTTAGCTATCTTGTCAAGGCATTCTGCTACTGAGGAATACCTTGGACAAGCAGCTGACTTATCTGATTGGATATCTGATAAAGAGCCCTTAGAGGCATTTGGGAGATTCAAAGAGAGGATAAGGAAAATTGAGGAAAGAATTGAAAGGGACAACAATGATGTGAAACTCAAAAATCGGCATGGTCCTATTAATATGCCCTACACATTGCTTTACCCTAATAGTGAACCTGGCCTTACTGGGAAGGGTATCCCAAATAGTATCTCCATATAAGGGGGTGATGTCATGAATATGCTTTATTTATTGGGTAAATAACTATAAGGTCCCAAGGAAGAAATATAATCAGCAAAAGGTCCTACAAATGGGTAGTATGCATTTACAAATTTCAATGCAAAAAATTATGACATGTTCATGCTGCATGCTCACTTGTTGTGTGAATTTTTGTGATTGAATTCCTTTCTTAAGACCTCATAGTGATTTTCTCTTATTTTTTTAGTATGGGCTTGGATGAAGATGCAACACACCCACACACAGATGTGTGTGTTGGGTGTGTTGGGGAATGGGCTAGAGGCTTCATCTTGGGACTAGGAGAAGTTTTTAGGTGGCATAAAGTTGAACAATATGGTTTAGGCAGCTGTGTGGAATTTGTTGTCTAATTTTCCTTCTGTATTTTCCTATTTGCTGGTTATTTCCTTTTTCTTTTGAACTTCTTAGATTGCAGCCTATGGTTGTCTAGTGATTAATAAATATGTGTATTCAGTAGTTTTGTTCCCTATTATTGTTTCTTCAATAAGTATCAAGATGTATCCCTACTTCCAGTTCACAACCAATCATATTCCTTTTATGAAAGGAGAGTATCAGTTATTCTTGTCTGTTAGTATCACTTAAATATCTTTGTTCCCGGCTAATGATAAGTCCCCCTCTTTATCAGTTTCTCTATTTAGTATTTTCAAACCAAAAATTAATCTTCTTCAGAATCACGAATCTAAATTGATTTTTATTCATAAATAAATTGAAATCTAAGGTTATTGGGTTTATACACATGCTATCATTGAGCTTTAATTGGTCATTGCAAACAAATGATCGGCAGCTTATTTCGCGATTCTATCCAGATAAATGCACATGCTCGACAAGAATTGGATTTTTGAAGAGCAAGTTATGAGGTAAACATCTATGAAGTACGTAAGTCGTAGAAAAAGGGAAACGAAAAATAGAAGAGATATTCATAGCTAGCTATTAGACATTGAGGGAACCTACTGTTGATTTTATTTAGGGTTAAACAGGTCGATATACTTTTATCATGTTTTTTTTTTCATCCTTATATTTTTCTCATTTTTCATTACCGTATTCAAAATGTTGTTTTGAAGTCCCATATAGAGAGGAACGAGTAACGCCTAATAATGGTCTGGGTATCTTCAACTCTCCAGTGATGACACTGTGCCCCTAGCTAGGGGTGCATTATAAAGTCTCACATCCCCTAGGAGGAGAACGAAGGACATGTTATAAAAGTCTAGATCCCTCCTGTTAACAAAAGAAATTACATAAATAATATGCAGAAAGAAGATGAAGAATCTTATTCTATTAACAACAATGAGTAACCCACTTAGATTAGTTAACTCTAAAACCTATAAGGAGACTATGTTAACTCTTTCTTAGAGAGAAACTAAGTTAATTCTTTCTTGAAGGGAGACCAATTTAACTCCCTCTTTAAATATGATGAAGGCTCCACACCTAACACTCCAATCTCACTATAGTTAAGACCCTCTATATATATAGACTAGGCCATAACTTCTTAACTAATCAACTAATCATTTATATTTCTAAAACCTATAAGGAGACCATGTTAACTCCTTAAAGAGAGACTAAGTTAACTCTCTCTTGAAGGGAGACCAATTTAACTCCCTCCCTAAACATGACAAGGGCTCCACACCCAATACTCCAATCTCACTATAGCTAAAACCCTCTATATATATATAGACTAGACCCTAACTTCTTAACTAATCAACTAATCACTTATATTTCTAACACGCCATCTTAAGTTGAACATTATTTATCTCAAATGTGTTCAACTTAAACAACACAAAAATAAGAGGTAAGATGAATTAATTTGAATAGTTTTCCAATTAACAAAAATAATACAAAGACTTCTTCAATTCACAAAATTCTTCTCCATGTCCACATTTGTTTTCTCCATTGACAACCTCAAGTATGGATCCAGATTGTGGCACACATTCTAAGGCTTCCACACAAACAAATGTTGCATCTTCTTTGTTTGGACTCCCAGTAGCTGCACAACCCTCTTCAAAGGAAAAACCTTGCTTGAACTTGTGGCATCATCTCTGACCAGATTATATGCTCAAATAGACCATTAAATTCTCTTGCTTGCTGCTTTCTTTTATTGGCAGCCACCAATTGTTTGTCTTTAATTGGTTTCTAATACAGCCAGGTATAACCCCAGTATGTAAGAAATGCACTGCCTTAATTGGCAACTCCAATTAAAATTGCCAATTTATCAGACCACTTGAGTACCTACTCTGGAGAAAATTCTGACAGATGTGCACGATAATTGCCATTTGGTATATTATGCTCATACTCAAGATGAAGTTTGAGGGTACTGGAATGATCTTGTCCACCACCATCTATACAATGACCCAAGAGGCTAACCAAATTAGGATGGTGAAGCATTGAGAGTAATTCCAGCCGACCCTTGAGATTTTGAATTGAGCATTTCTTTGAGAGAGACAAGGATCGTATCGCTACATAGGGCCCATTTTCCAGTTTACCTTTGTACAACTTCCCTATGGAGCCTTCTCCCATACAAGTTGACTCGTGAAAATTTTTCGTGGCCTCCTTCAACTCTTCAATTGAAAACACTCGACAGACTGGATTAGCCTGTGCCCCAATCTTCATTGCATGAGAAATGAATCTGGCACTTGCAAGGAGTTCAGAAGAAACCCCTGTTGCAGAATTATCTCTAACTGTTTTTTGGCAACCCATGCTGCCCATGTGTTTTTCACAAATGGCATCTCTTGCGACAAAAGAAAACACCAAACACAAAAAGCACAAGAATGAGCCCCAGTCCAGTAAGAAAGGCCACAGCTACAGCTATTTTCACTGCATGGAACTTCTTCACCAGGGGTGGAACATAAGGCCCCAGCTGGCCCCGACTGGTCTTATAAAATTTGTTAGAGTATATATATATATTTACTATATGATATTTTATTTGGCCTCAAATTTGGCCACAACTAATTTTTTTTTTCTCTGTAAGGATAATGTTTATTTCATTACTCATTAGGCTATGAGAGGAAAGTAAAATTCTTGTTTGAGATACCAAAAAAATTAGTATCATCTTATATATTATTTTAATTTATAATTATCGGTTATTATTTATTTGTATTTTCCAGGTTATTTGATGTTATTTAATAAATACTTCCCCTCCTGGTCCTTATTTAAGGAACTAACTAACAATTCTCACTAGTCAATAAAAACAATTAAAATCGTTAAATTTATCCTAAAATTTAAATAATTTTCAATATTATCCTTATTAATTACATTAAACTCTAATATCATATTAATTATTACTCTCTTTTTTTGCTAAAAAAAAGTAATAATAAAGTTTTATTAATTATTACTCTCTTTTTGAACAATTAATTATTACTCTCACTCACTATCTTTTTAATTATAGATATACATGAAAAAAAAAAAAATATTTAATGCTATTTGGAAACAAACAAGTGTTTTATAAAAAGGATCAAATATATTTGTTAGTTTGTGTCTTATAATAAGAATTAAAGGGAGTAGTTCAATATATTTATTTTTGGACCCAAGCTAAAAAAAAAAATTTCTGTTTCCGCAACTGTTCTTCACACTGGGCTGTTTACAGTAAGACCCTCACGTCTGGTGTTGAGATCCTTGAGAATCAACAGTTCAGCAATTCCCATCATATTTCACGACTCAGATTATGACAACTCAACTGAACCTTCAAAAGAAGATTGCTCATCTTGAAAATCAAAATATCTCCTACCACTTTCAAATTTTGTTCTTTGAATTCACTGTTCTCTCGGGCGGAAGAAAATCGACTCTGCCGTTTTCTGGTGTAAGTGACGGAAGAACCCTTTGACCAACGAAGGAATGCCGTGACCACGTGTCCTGTTTTGAACAAAAGCTGGGGAACACAGTTGGTTCTTGATCCAACGGTCGTGTCGTTCAATGAGGGATCAGTGAGATTTTGAGAATGGAATGGGCTCGGATCTGGGGCTTCTTGGCAAGCGCTGGATTTCAGTCGGGTTTCTTGACTAATAAACCAATTCCTGGGCCATTTCTAGAAACTCGGTCGTAGTTTGATTAAGAAACTTCACTACTGGCTTCAACAAATGCATAAAGAACAAGATGCAAGATATATAATAAGCCCACAATGGAAGCTCTCTGCTACCATATTGAGCTGAACAAAATATTTTATTATTGAATCAACTAACTAATACAATTGAGATTGAGAGTTCTGTATTTATAAACCAACAACTATACCTATACTAACCCAATATACAAGGCCCAACTATACAGTTCATAGAAATACAAATACTACAAACTACACTAATCTCAACACCTCCTCTCTCGGCATGTTTTAAGAGAGCAAAGGCTGAAATGTTAAAATTGGTCTGCATTTTTTTATAAGAACTTGAACATATTTGAATTCGTGTCTTGCGTGAATTTAAAATATTATCTACCATATTTTCCATTGTTTTTTTAAAGTCTTATAATTGATTACATTTAAATTTAAGGGTTCAGGAGCGAAAATACACACAACCTTTTCCCCCAAGAACGCCCAGCACTACGATCTTTTTTCTGGAGCAAAAGTACACACGATGTTATGTTTTGGGAGTAAAAATCAACTTGGATGGAATCTTGCGTTAGTTGACCCTCAACTTGGAAGGAATGACAACGACGATGGAATAAAAAAATTCAAAAAATTTGGAAAACATGGAGTTAATTAGAAAAAAAATTCAGATAATGAAAAAAATTCTAAAAATTAGAAAAAAAAATCAAAAAATTAGGAAAAAAATTCAAATAATTTGAAAAAAATCAAAAAATTAGGAAACCTGCCGCGGCGGGTCGGATAACCAAACTGGTGGAGGAGGAGTTGTATATACACGAGCTGGTGCAGTTATTGAAGAAACACTAGGGTAAGCTGTTCACCGAAAAAAAATAATAATTAATTAACAATTTTTTAACTTTAAACCTAATTTTTTTGTCTAATTTTTGAATTTTTTCTAATTATTTGAATTTTTCTAATTATTTAATTTTTTTTCTAATTTTAAACATTGAGACTTCAAATTCCACGTAATGTCCTTAAAAATACTAAATTAGTCTTATTGCCTATATGAATTTTTTTTTCCTAATTTTTTGAATTTTTTTTAATTTTTTTGAATTTTTTCTGATTATTTTAATTATTTTTATTTTTTTTAATTTTTTCTAATTTTTTGAATTTTTTTTTTATTCCACGTCGGCGTGTCGGTCAAATAAGCGCTACGTTCCATCCATCCATCCATCAAGTTCCATCCAACTTAGTTCGTGGTGCTAGGCGCTCTTTGGGGAAAAGATCGTGTGTATTTTCGCTCCTTAACCCTAAATTTAAATCAATATTTGACCATATATGAATGATAAAACTTTACATCCTAGTCCCTCAAATTTCAATTTAATGGAGAACTGGATCTCAAGAAGTGGACCAATACGATAGCAGATAAAAGCCAAATCCCAAATTCCTGAAAAGTAGATTCAATGCACTTGGTTGGGAACAGTAAACCTCCACCGGCCCTAATGATGAGGCTTGAGGCCAGACTCATAAACCCTTTTTTAATTTTTTTTTTTCAAAGTCCAAATTTCATAATTAAAATGTCGCATACAAAGTGAAAGTTTCAATTAACCTGACAAGTAGTTGAAACAAGAACTCCCTTTATTGTCAAAACCGTTGGAGCAAGGGAAAATAAATAAATAAATAAATAAAACCCTATATTTCGCACTGTCTTGGATAATACTGTGCAACATATATGTATCCAGTAACTAATTAAACAAGGCACTCTGGATCAATTAATCTTCATGTGTGCCTTCGTCTCATCGTCATCGTCATAATCATCTTCTTCTTCGTCGTCGTCGTCGTCATCATCATCATCTTCTTCTTCTTCTTCATCATCACCATCATCTTCTTCTTCTTCTTCTTCTTCATCTTCATCTTCATCTTCATCATCATCATCATCATCATCATCATCTTCTTCTTCTTCTTCTTCTTCTTCTCTCTTGCTTTGTGAGATCTTGAGCTTAAAGTATAAAGCCAGACCAACTTCTACAAGTACAAGAAAACTAAATAACAATACAAGTAAGGAAATGTAGATCTCAAACTGATCACCGTCGCAATAGCAGCCCCTCACTAAAGCTCTCAGTGTTGCCCCTCCTAAAAAAAGCATGGCCACTAACGTCCGCTTGCCTATCTGCCACATTTCCATATTTTTTAGGGTTTCTGGTTTGTCACTTTCTTCTTCATGAAACATAGTTCTATCTTTCTCCTTCATTTTTGAACCACCCCACTTGAAGATCATATATATTAGATGCCGCCTATAAATAACCTAGAAACATGACAAAATATATTTCATTGGCATAGAAGAGTCAATAGGGTTAGTTGATGAATTAAAAAACACATATTTGTAGATCATTATTTGGTGATACTGTGAGTATCATCCGTAGATAATAAAGATTAATTAATCTCTTTTACGGAACCTATGGTTGATATATGTGTAGTGTAAAGAAAAACAAAAACAAAAACAAATCTTTATTATCAATATGAAATAGAGAATTCCTTATCAACGATGAATGTTACTAGCTTACTTCGATTATCAATAAAACCCACTAGAAATTGGGAACTACCAAATAAACTACTACGACAGCACGATTAGTCTTGTTTCCCATTAATAGAAAAGACTTGAGCGCACTCCTACCCTGAGATCATAGATCAGTGGCTAGTTCAATTAGAACTAGGTATTGATCTACCTGATATTTGTGACTTGGGAGACAGATAAGAAAATACTATTTAAATTTTAAAATACTAAATTAGTCTTGTTATCTATATGAATATAAATATTAACTACAAGAGTAATTTTGAAGTTCAAATAGTATTTTTTTTTGTCAATTTCCATTTTCAAAAAACATTGAGACTTCCATTGAAACAAAACTTTAAGCTCTTAAACCTTCACGACAAATAAATCAATACCCTTCATGGGTTTTTCGAATCTCTGCTTAAACTGAAAAATTTTGTACTGACATAGACATGAGTACATACCTCTGGCTAATGATCTACTGCTACTGCCTGCTTCCTGTGCTGCGTGTTATTTTTTTCGAGTCTTGTATTTCACGCCTTTATATAAATTTCCTCAGCGGTAGAGATGATAGATATATTTGATTACGATTTATTATACATCTCAAGGGATAGATTTGCTCATATCATATCTCAATTAATTATTTAGTCAAATTTGAATTAAGATAATTTAAATTTAGAAGAATCTACTGATTTAAATTTAAAGAAATAATCAAAAAAATCTAACAATAAATAATTTGGTTCATTAATAAGTGCCAAAACTAAAATATAGATTTTTATATCAACATATGCTTTCAAATTATATATACATATATATATTATATCAATATCACATCTATCGGCATATAAAAGAGTCCAATATTTTATTATAAAGAAGAATCTGATATTTTAAAATTTTAAAATCATCAAAATCTAATACGCACCGCCAAGAAAATGTTTGGAGAGGAAGGTTTGAAGAAGCATTCTTTATTTAGGTTTCCATTAACTGTTGGATTGACCTTTATTCCATCTAAGACATCCAATCAGTCAATTTTAAATTTGGGATTATTAAATAACTCACTTGTTTAAAAATCATATTTATCAGGATTTAAAAATATCTTTTTACCAATAAATGAAGAATATTATTATTATTATTTCATTATCTTATATTATTATTTTGTTGTCATTATTTCATTATCCTTGTACAATTTAGTTTAGGATCTTATCTAGATAGTCAAGTTATTATATACGATAAGTTAGTTAGCCAGATTTTTGTGTGTTTTGTATGTATTTAAAGCACTGACTTGCACGCACACTCAAATTTTAAAAATTGATATGATTCTGCTGAAGTCGACATTTTAAGATATATATGTTCAATTATGAGGTCCAGCTGTATTTCCATCCATCACTCAAATTACCATATTAATTTTATTCTAGATTTAATTGTAAAAGTAACACGTTAATATTATTTAAAATTTAAAATCCTGGTGAAAATTTTCAACATAGTTTTTTTAAAAAAAAAAAAAATATATATCATTTCAAATTCACAAGATCTTCGGAGAATTTAGTTGTGATAAAGATAAAAATTTAGAATATGTTATAGTTTATTTAATTTTAACAAACAAATTTTTTTTTTTGCCAGAATATATAAATAGACTTACATGATACATCCATATATCAAAATGCTTTCAATTTAATTTGATAAAGATTTTAGAATATGTTATAGTTTATTTAATTTTAACAAACATAAAACATATATAAATAGACATGATACATCCATCCAAATTTCACTTCCCATCATTCCTTCTGTATCAAAATGCTTTCAAATAATATACAGATTTTTACTTTAACTTTAATTGCATTTTAACAATATTTATATACAGAAGATAAAATAATATCACAACAACGGACTTGTTAAAAAAAAAAAAAAAAAAGATGTTTTTTTTTTTTTTTTTGAAAAAAAAAATCCCAACTTGCCCATCCTTTTTATTTTGAAAAAAAAAAAAAAGTCACAAAAGTTGTTTTTATTTAAAATGTTCAAAAAAAAAAAAAGTGGACGGCTATGATGACTCAGCAATAATACTCATGTTTCATGGGACGGCTCAGATAGGGAGATGTACGCGTTGCATCCCCATACCGTTGTGCAGAGGATAATGACCCATCTGAATTTGTTTTTGAAGGTTAAGAACAAGATATCCTTTATTCGCATCACAGTTTATTTAAGATTAAAAATCTAGTCGCATATTCTTACTTTATTCTTCGCAAATTCACAGTTCGCTCCACAAGGGGTAATGACAGGCTCACAACAGGTCACAGCACCATTGCATGTTTCTTCTCAAAAGCAGAGAAGACAACATATTGTTTGATTACCAATATACCCCTATTCTTTATCCGTAATCCTTAACACAAGATAGTTTTATTGGGAAAATTGCAATACTGTGGAACTGAAAAAAAAAAAAAAAAAATAATCTCCGTATATGATTTATTATCTAAAAATTTCCAACAAAATTTAGTGATATAGATTTGAATTGTTAAATTATTTATTTATCCTTATTGACAAGTCATAATGTTACAATTAACAAAATTATCTTTTAATAAGTTTATGTATCATATTGACTAATTATAGTGTAACTGTTGATAAGTATATATGTCATACTGACCATCATATCCACAATGGGGGCAAACAAGTCAGTTCGCAATTCAAATCTATATCATTGAGATTTCTTAAAAGTTTTTATATAGAGAATCACATACTGAGATTCTTTTTTTGATATATTATTTGTTTTTAAGGAGCAAGGATGTTCACTTCTGTTCATCCCACCCATTCAGTTTTGCTCCCAGTCATTTTGGGACGAGACAATCTTGTCCTGGAAAAAATTTGGGACATGACAAAATTATTATCAAGACAAGCTTTGTTCCATCTCAACTTTTTGTTTTATCCCAAATTATGTTGTTACTAGTTTAATATATATAATATTTTGAATATTTTTTATTTTTAACGAAAATATCTAATATTTTTATTAAAGATTAACTAATATATTTTTTTAGATAAATGTTAGTTTTATATATATATATATATAAAATCATATAATTTTTTTAACATTTTTCTCATATAAAAAGATATTATCATATATTGATTATAGCTTCAATTATTGTTGTTAAATTCACAAATTGATTCTTAGAGTTTACATTCTTTATATTTATACCTTTCAAAATTGCATCAAGTTACTTACTCGTGTTAGTTATAAACTCAGTTAAACTTGTAAGTTCACATACCTGAATTTTCTACCTTACAAAATCGTGTCAACTTACTATTAAATTGTGCTAACATTTTTGTTTTGACCATGATCGATGACTTTATATATGAATTTCATAACAAAAAAAAAATTTATTGAGCATGATAAACAATGAATGTTAATAGGTTTAATTTCAATTATTTATACTTAAAATATATTTAAATTAAATTGTTATCATTTTTTATATTTTAATTAATTAATTATATACTATTAATACTATTTATCGATATAGATAAAAGTAAACTTTTATGAGTTTACGTTTTGGATTTTACATTACTGTCATGAGTTTTCTTAAACTCTAGGTTTAACAACCTTAACTTTTATGCAAAATACTCTAAATAGCAAATCCTCACAATTACTAGCACGGTGTTACCGTCTTCCTTTAATTTACTTTGTTCTCTCTTGCATATGCTTGCCTAATTCTCTACCAAATAATATAAATATTTATGACTTACCATTGCTCCTATTAAGTTTCAGTTTAAATTACTTCTTATTTTTTATTATGCTTTTGATTTGAAAATTATAAATGAGAATGACTACATATTTGTAGTATATATTTTCAATCATTTAAGTTCAGCATCTAACTCATTGTTATATATTTTAGTTTTTACAATTCTAAAAATAAGAAAAATCTAATGCTTTAAATCTCAAAAAAAAAATAAATAAATAAATAAATGGCAGTTTTGTTTCCTTCTCGGTCTCGTCTTAGCATGAATATGATAGTTTTATTGTCTCGTGCCCTTTTAGAGGACGGGATGCATGTAATAGGCTATCTTGTTTCCGTCCACGAACACTCCTACTTAGAATTATATTACAAATTCCCCTACTTTATTTAAGAAAACTTTATAAATAGGTCCCAAATAAAGAAATTAACTATTTTCTCAATCTCAATAATAGGTATAATTTTTATATTTTTGGGCTAAACCTTTAAAATTCTCCTTTTGTCTAAAACAGTAATTTTTTGTTAAATATTCTTTTGTGTTGATGTTTCTTAACTAACCAAACAACTTTCTAGCTAACTAAAAAACCTAACTAAGTAATAAATTTGAGGATACTTTTGAAATCTTATAGAAGAGAGCACTAATCCAATGTTGACGGGGACTATAATATCCAGTTCTCAGATAACCCACAAATTGGTATCGGAAGTTCAGAACCGACTTTTTGAATTATTAGAAGTCAGTTAGAGCCAATACATATATATATATATATATATATATATATAGATGTTTGATTTAACATTTTGAATTTTAATTCAAAAAGCATATGAACTTTTTTTAATTCTTCATATTTGAATCTTTGAAATTGAAAAATGTCATCTCATTCAAAACTTTAAAAAAAAAAAATTAACACAAATATAAATCACATTACAAAACTTTTAGGGATAAAACAATTTTTCACGAAAGTTTTGTAACTAACTCTTCTTCATATTTGAATCTTGTGAAATTGATTTTTTTAAAATGTCATCTAAACAAGTTTTTGTCCAACTGACTTTTCTTTTTTTAAAAAAAATTAATACAAATATAAATCAAATTACACTAACTATCTTTCATCCCTACCTCATTTTACACAAGTCAAATAAAATAAAACTCGCTTTGCCAAATGTTAATACAACACACATTTCATATTAGGGACTCCTCCATCATTTATCAGTCAAAATGAGATCAAACACCATCTTAATAACCAAAACATGTGTAATGCAGCAGAATTGGTTAAAATCCTCTAAATATTCAGTACTACTTCAGAAAACTTGAGAATATTCATTACAAGATCAGTTCCAAGGCTCAAGTCCTCTCTTTAAACTCCAAAGAACTTTAATGTTCTTCAACTTATTCCAATCATAAGTCACATTTGTTTGAAATTCTCCAACAAAAACTGATGTTCATTGTAATGTTATGAGTATGGCCTCTGCAAGATATATCACTGGCTGGAATTCTAATTTATTTCATTGAATTATCCTTCGCAATGTAAATACATACATGAAAATCAGCCAGAGACTACTCTTAAAGTAGAACTCTTTTCTCTGATCTGAATCATTTGACTTGAAACAAATAGACACATACATGACTGCCACCAGAAATTTCACAGTAAAACTGACCTGAAGTTCCAATTCTCCTTAACTTACAGAATGAAACCAAAAAAAAAAAAAAAAAAAAAATTTAATCTAAACAGAACAAGCTGAACTAAAAGATCTCACATATCTTAGTTCTGAGAGATATAACTTATTGGCCTCCTGAGTCTAATTAAACTTCCATTACTCTACAAAGTTAAGAAGTATACCCCAAAGGCATTAACTATGGTTCTTCTGAAGGTGATGGCATTCTCTTAGCCTTGTTCTTCTTCTTCTCTGAAACTGCCTTAGCGAAAGCCTCAACGATCCGTTGTTGAGACTCCAAAATCATCTCGGTACGTTTCATTTCCATGTCCATCCTCATAGTTTCAATCTCTCTCGCCATGTCCATCTTCATTTGCTCCATCCTCACAAATCCATCTCCTAAAACCTTAATTGCAGTCACCATCTCCCCACTGGATCCCTCTCCCTCTTCCCCAATCCGCTTCTCTCTTTCAAAATCCTTGTGCCGTAATTTGGGCTGTAATTAGAGCTTGGCGCGGCTGAGTTCGAATTCGAGTTAAATTTCTGATCAGCAAGCTTCCCGTAAAATTTGGCCCCCGGTTGTGCTATACTCACCCCAGTCGGAATCCTAATGCGAAATCCGGCTCCACCGATGCCACCGCTGTCGGAGCCACCGCCGATTCCGTTCCTGTACAATTTATTCAAACTCCTGGTGTTCGACCCGGCACCAGCATTCTTAAATTCCTCATACAAATCTTGTTCGTCTTCATCATCGTCGTGGTCAATCTCATCAGGGCTATCGGAATTGTTCTCAGCTTTAACCGGTGAAGGACCTTTTTCCATAGAATCCATACGCTTGAAATGGACCCAGGACGAATTGAATCGGGCAACGGGCATGGACCGGGCACGCTGGATCTCGGTGCGGTATCGCTTTCGGAGCTTCTCCATCTTGTGGCGGCACTGGATGGCGGTCTTAGGCGGAGACGCATTCGGACAACGACTCGTAACCGCATCCGCGACCCCTTGCCAATGAGTAGCCTTCAGATTACCCCGACCAAGGGAATACCACTTGTCACGATACGCGTCGATGAGAGCCACAGTCTCATCGTGGGACCAGCACGGCGGCGGAAGACGGCGAGACGACGGTGGCGCCGGGAGGGGAAGAGGCACAGCGGAAGGCGGATCAGGAGGAGTAGAATTCACCGGCGAAGAAGGTGAAGCCATAGGAATCAAACGAAGAAACAATCCAACGAAACAACGTCAGAGAGTGAGAGTCAGATCAGACACGGTGGGTGAAGGATAAGGACGGCGGCGCAAAATAGCGAGACGGAAGAAAAGAGGGAAAGAAGAGGAGGAAGGTGGTGGTGGTGGAGAGGAGAGAGAGACATGGCAGAGAGAGAGAGAGGATAAAGGAAGGAGGGAGGTAGGGAGGGTGGTAGCTGGTAGGTGAGAGGGAGGGAGGGGTGTGCGGCTGAAAAAGAGATCTAGAAGGATGAGGAGGCCACCGCCGCTTAGGTGGGAGGAGAGAGAGAGTGGAGACTAATGTGCGCCGCGAGGATAAGGTGGCGCACGCTTGCCAAGCCATGAAGCCAGGGGAGGAGGTCCACCTCTGACTTTGGCCATTACCTTCCCCTTGCCCATATCCCCATCCTTCCTCGTCGTCGTCATTCATCATCAACAATCAATCAATATAACTAATATAAAATTAAAAATTCAACTAAAATATAAAGATGCCCTTTGGATCTCTAACTAGCCATAAGCCATTAAGCCATATATAACATTTTCATTTAATTTTTTAAATTTATAAAATACTCCTTAATCTAAAATATATGGGTCTTATAAAACCAACCTTTAGTCTATAAATTATATTATTATAAAATTTTCTCTTGTTTATTTACAGTATACATTGTACATCTAGAAAGTGGAGATAGGTAACATAGATTTAAATATGAAAAATTGAAAAAAAAAATCAATATAAAACATATCTAATTAGCTAATCACCCTTTTTTACGTTTTAGTAAAGTGCTTGAATGTAACTTATATCTTTTTAATCATTTAACCCTTCATTTAAGAAAGTCAATTTTGTTTGGCCAAAAATAGAAATTAATGGTGGAAAAATAATAGTAACATTGGTAGTAACAAAAAATAATAGTAATAATATCCTATCCCTTTAATTTAATATATTAACATTTTCTTATATTTAAAATTTTAATGTGATATTTAATAAAACTAGCTAGTTTAAAGTATGAAGGCTTAAACGAAATTTTAGTAAAATAAAATTTTATAAGAAAAAAACAAAAAAACAATGACAAAATAATGCAATGTAGATGGGGGTTGGTTTTTGGTCGCCTGAGGGGTGGAAGAGTTAGTGACTTAGTGGTCACTCTTTGGAACAAAAGGGTAAAAGTGGGACAAATGACACTCACATTAATGTATTAAGTATTAACGTTTCCCCACCGTCAACGGTGGACGGACGGCGTGAGCGATGCCTCTCTTGCTGTCTCTTTCTTTTTTCTTAAGCTTGTGAGCTTCTCATTGGGTTGTCCCAACTACACTCCCCTATGCTCTAATTTTCTTTTTCTTTTTTAGTCATGCAAGATAAAAATTAGAAACTATATGCAATTTTCGGTCTGCTCTTTTGGCCAACATGGTCAATATTTAGAACCAAATTTAACAATTAATTAGCTTCTATGTTAAGCATATCAACATGCACAATTTAAATGCATTATATTTTTTGTTAGGGTATTATTTTCTGTAAGGATAAAGATAAGAAAACACTATTTGAACCTCAAAATTTTAAATCAGTCTTGTTATCTATAACAGTACTAATATTGATTAAAAGAGTTTAGCAATCAACTACTTTTTTAAATATGGAATAACTGATTTGAGATTTTAATGTTCAAATAGTATTTTATTGTCTTTCTCCATTTTCTTTATTATAAAGTAGAGATCAAATATAGTGACTGAGTTTTGTTCAAAAATAATATTAAAATCAAAACTTATAAATCAATTTAAAATTAAGTGGGAAATCTATAGATAGAAATCTAGAGGGTTGAGAATTAATTTTTTTCCCTTTTATTAATCAAAAGAAAATAATTTTTAAATGTGTACACAATAGAAAATAATAATATCTTAACTATCATTTTTTATTGATAAATAATTTTAAAATTAAAGCATGAGTTGCTCTATTTTGTGTTATGTACGCAATTCAGTATAAAAAATATTACTCAAAATTCTAAATAAGTGATTTCCTATCAAAATGAGTTATCAACTATTATAATCTTATAGTTAATCCTTATATTATTATTGATGACATAATTGATTTGAGATTTTAAAGTTTAAATTTTTATTTTTTATTTTAAGAAAAAAAATTGGTTGCTGGCGGAGGAGAGAGAGGCTAGAGATTAGTTGGGTTTGATTAGAAAAGAGAAAAAGAGGGGACAAGAGGTGGTGGTGGTGACGGTGTTAGTGTTACTTAATGAGAAGAAAGAGACCGCTTAGGATGAGGTCATGAGGATAGGATGGGAAGAAATTGGTGGTAACGTGTCAAGCCATGATGGGTCACTCATGCTTAGTTCTTCTTCCTCCACATGCCTTTTTTTTTTTTTTTTTTTTTTTTTTTTTTTTTTGGTTTGTGAAAGAATTTGTGTAGACATTTATTTCATTTTTTCTAACTTTATTTTTATTACGATATTTATTATCTCTCACTTATCTTTTTTATATAAGATATAGTTTTTTTTTGCCCAAATTATATAAGATATAGTTGAAAAACAGTAATTTATATGTATTTATTTTAACTAATTTTAAATGTTTTCTTAATTAATGTAAATTAATGTAAATCAATTATTTATATGGTTTGTGAAACCAGATTAGACCAGCCAGTTCAAACTGGAAACTGGCCAATCGGTCGGGAAATCGATCCGAGTTAGGGTGAAACCGGACTGACCCGGTGAACCCAGGTCAACCCGATTAACTTGATGTAACCTGAACGGGTTGCCAGGGTCACCGAGTCAGGCCTTTTTTTTATTTCTCCATCCAATATGAAATGACGCTGTTTGCAAATTTTTTTTTTTAGAAGGCAATCTGATTTGATCATTTGAAACGACATATGCAGGATTTCCACTGTCAAACTCAACTGCCTCACACCGCTTGGTGCCTCTGCTCCTCGACGACGCCATTTTTCTTTGTTTCAACTTTCAAGCTCAACTTCATCGACTCTTCACTACCCCTCTGTCTGACACGAAACCGCTGCCTCCATCCGACACTCCCTTCGCCGTTGCAAGGCTGTAGAGCTTGCGAAGAAGCATTGTTGTCGCTAGTAACCGATAAGTGGTGTTTTGTTTTTTAGGTTTTCCGTCAATAAGCTTCGCCGTCGTTTTTTTTAGGTTTCTTTTTGTAAATTTTGCCTCACACTGCCGTTAATTTCTTTAGGTGAAAGAGCTTCGTTCATCTCGATTTTGCAAAGCTTCATTACGTTGAGCTTCGGGTTTATTATTTTTGAATATTTTATTTTCTTTTTAGTTATTTGTTCTTCATTCTCGTGGTGCTCGAGTTTTATTTTCTTACTTTTGGATGTCATCTTGGTTTGAATTGGGTTTGTTTTTTGCTTTCTGAAATTTGTCATGGTTGCTCTGTTTTCGGTTGGCTTTACTTAGTGATTGGCTTTGCTTATTTTTGAATATTGGCTTTGATTTGCTTTTCAGTTTGGTTTGGATTCTTGAAGGTTTGGTTTGCTTTTCGGTTTATGAGGTTCTAGTCTGTGAATATCTATGTTTCCTCGCTACTAGAAAATTGTAAAATAGAGACGGAATTTGCGACGGAAAAAAAAATCTGGCGGACAAAAACGTTGCAAATCTTGACAAACGGAAAATGAATTCGTCGCAATTTGCAACGGATTTCTAAGTCCGTCGCAAAATTTTGCGACGAAAAACGAAATCCGTCGCAAAACTAAAAAAAAAAAAATCGGTTTCTTGGTGGGAATAAGCCCCGCTTGTTTGCGACGGAAAATGAATTCCGTCGCAAAATTTTGCGACGGAAAACGAAATCCGTCACAATTTGCGACGGATTTTTTTCCGTTGCAAAACTACAAAAAAAAAATTGATTTTTTGGTGGGAATAAGCCCGCTTGTTTGTGACGGAAAATGAATTCCGTCGCAAAAAACTAAAAAAAAACAAAAATTGTTTTTTGGTGGGAAAACTAAAAAAAAACAAAAATTGTTTTTTGGTGGGAATGAATTCCGTCGCAATTTGCGACGGATTTTGATTTCCGTCGCAAAATTTTGTGACGGAAAACGAAATCCGTCGCAATTTGCGATGGATTTTTTTCGTCGCAAAACTCAAAATACAGACAGATTTAAGTCCATTTTAAGTCCGATCTGGTTGTCTTCTTCGCGCGTCTCACACCTCCAGCCCTCTGCTTGTTCGTCTCGCAACTTTCATCCTCCACCTGCTCGTGTCGCGTTGTTCAACCATCGTCCCGTGCTTCGCGTCGTCCGGCCGTCCGCATCCTCCTCTCCCGTCGGGCCCGCTCGCTATCCCTGTAAGTTTTTTTTATTGCTCAATACAGCTCTGTTCTTTTGGGTCCAAAGTCCAAACATAAAAATTTCAATACCTTTTGCTTTGCTTCTAAGTTGATAAAAAATTTTAGTCTTAGCCTTTTGATATAGTGCTTATCTGGTTGTCATACCATGATGGACTTAGAGGGAAGATATGGAAGTGCTTGATGAGTCCCTTTATGCAAATTTCCTAAGATGATTCTCTCGTGGTTTATTCTTTGAAGAGCATGGAGCCAATATGGTTTTGTCGGGTTCACTCATTTTACATGAAGAAATGTCTACACATGTAATCCTAAAATTCTTGTGTTATTGCTTTCCCCGCGCTTTTCTTTCGAAATGTTGATATTCCAATTGTAACAGGAACTTGATGGTTATGAAGTAATTTATTATGGTAGTTATGTAAATCTTGGATCTTTTTTATTAATTAGCCAAAACTTAAATCCTTGGTTCGGTGTAGACTATGAGGACCATTTTATACCCATTTTCGTTGCTCGCATGTGAATTCTCTTGAGAAAGACTATAATGGTGACAAACTTAATTTATTATTAGCGAGAGAGGAAATTATAATAACTATTTTTTATTATATTATATTTGCTTATATGCGCGGATATTAAATTTGTGTATAATGTATAATCTTGGTAGTTAGAGATATTTTAGGATCTAATCGGATTATGGAATTCAAATTTTGTAATTGCTTTTTTGTTTTATAATTCCTAGATATTAGAATCTTCCTTTTATAATTCTTAGATATTAGGATTTACCTTTTATAATTTTTAAATATTAGAATATGCCTTTTATAATCCTGGATATTAGGATCGGCCTAAATCAATCAATAAATTATAGAATTTGAATTTTGTAATTTCTTTTCTGTTTTATAATTCCTAGATATTAGGATATGTCTTTTATAATTCCTAGATATTAGGATTTGCAATGGGAATAAACATTTTTTTTAAAAAAAAATTTTATTTTTTAAAAAAATGAAAATTAGCGACGGAATTAAAAATCCGTCGCTAATATAAAAAAACCGAAAATATAAAAAACATTAAAAATAATGATTTGCGAGATCAAATTTGCGACGGAAAAATATTCCGTCGCAAATTTGAAATTTGCGACGAAATGTTATTTTCGTCGTAAATTGCGACGGAATTTCGTTTTCCGTCGCAATTGTGACGACATTTTTTGCGATGGACTAATTCCGTCGCAAATACGTTTTTGCGACGGAAATACCCTTAAAATCCGTCGCAAAAATTGATTTTTTTGTAGTGCCTGAATCTGTGTTAATGGAGGGAAATATGAATGATGAATGTGCCCAGAATACTACGACCCTGAATCCCGAGTCTAGCAATCCTCCTATACATTCTAGTGTTAAGAAAACAGATCCTGCTTGGGAATATGTTTCTTTTAATCAAGAGGGGAAAGTAAATGTTTTTACATGCCTATTATGTGGTTTAAGTTATAGAGGAGGTAGGATAAATAGATTGAAACAACTTTTAGCAGGTGTGAGTGGACAAGTAAGCTCTTGTAAAAAAGTTTCTCATGACGTATGTGCTAGAATGAAAGGATCTTTGGTAGAAGGTTCAAAGAAAAATCATGTTCATAATGATAATGTAGATGAAGGAAATGTATCTACAGAAAGTGAAGAACCGATTGTATCAAAGAGGAAAGCTCCTAACACTGTGGGGGTTGAAAATTATTTTACACCTAGGACAACTCATGGTGCTCAACCAAGCATCAAGAATGCTTGGGCAAGTCAAGAAGCTCAATATAATGCGAAAAAAACTTTTGCTCAATGGGCTTATGTGAATTGCATTCCTTTTGATGCATTGACTTGTCCTTTATTTCAAAAAGCCATCAACGTTGCTACTACAATTGGGCCTGGTTTTAAGGTCCCTAGTTATCATGATGAGTATAGGGCTAAGCTTGTTGAATGATTGTAAAAAAGAATACCAACTTCTAATTGATAGCCATCGAGCTAAATGGAAAGAAAATGGTTGCACACTCATGGCTGATGGTTGGACGTATGTTAGACAACGAACTTTGATTAATTTCTTAGTCTATTCCGTACATGGCATGGTTTTTGTGAAATCAATTAATGCTTCATATTTGATTAAAGATGCCAATACATTATTCTCATTGTTCAAAGAAGTTATTGAGTGGGTGGGTCCTGAAAATATAGTTCATGTTGTGACTGACAATGTTGCTAACTATGTAGCATATGGTAGATTGATAAAAGAGAAATACAAAACCATTTATTGGTCACCTTGTGCTGCTCATTGTTTAAATTTGATTTTGAAAGATATTGCATCAACGCCTCATGTTTCAGACCTTACGACGAAGGCATCCAAAATCACCTTATTTGCTTATAACCATTTGATCTTCTTGTCATGGTTAAGAAAAAGACCTGGTTGGAAGGAAATTGTGCGTCCTGGTGCTACAAGATTTGCCACCACATTTATCACCCTTCATAGTATATATTCGCACAAGCATGACTTACTTGCTTTGGCTATTGATGAGCATTTTTTGCAGCATAAGTTAGCAACCACTGAAGCCGGAAAACTTTCAGTGCAATCATTCTAGATAACTGGTTTTGGAATGATTGCTTTCAAATTGTGAGACTTGTGTCTCCATTGATCAAATTGTTGAGAATTGTTGATTCTGATGAGAAGCCTTCAATGCCATATGTCTATGAAGGCATACAGAAGGCTAAAAATGTAATCAAGGACGTGTTTCAAAAGAAAAAGGAAAAATACAAGCCTTATACAAATATTACCCAAAGTAGTTGGGATAAGCATTTGAAAACTGAACTTCATGCAGCGGCGTATTTGTTGAATCTTGCATTCTTGTATAGTCTTGATTTTGTCAAAAAGCACAGATGTTTGGAAGCTGTGATTGATTTGTTTGAGGCAAACTCATCTGGCGATGCTGATATTTATGTTACAATGATGAAGCAAATTGGTATATATCATTTCCTGATGTCTCAATATCTAGAGAGTTGAATGATGTTAATGATGATTACAATGATGATGATTATTAGTTTATCAAAAGTGAGATTATTTTGTCATCATATACTTGTTTTTGATATTTTGCTACCATGAATGTTTTGTCTCAAACGTAGGTTGTAAATAAAATTGTTAAGAATATCTGAATATGTCACAATTATTGAAGTATATGATTATTTTGCTATTGATTTAAAGCATTGAAATGATATATAGTATGTCAAATTTAGGTTGGTGTGATGAGAAATTAATTATGTTCCAATTTTTTATACCTCATTGGTCTAGCTTGGGTTAACTCTGAGTTGACTTCGGTCTGGCCCACTAACCCTTAATCAGTACCCCGACCAATTCAGTGATTGGTCCGGATTTCAGAACCTTGATTATTTGAAGCTTATAATAAGAAAAATAGTATTGTGGTAGTTGTTGTCCCTTCACATCCCCTTGCATTTTTTTCTCCACCTTTTTTCTCATAATTTAAATAGAAGTGTTAAAGAGCAAAAATCCTCCAGTAGTTTTTATGAAGAGCACTAAGTATTTAAAAGTTTTAAGAGTGTAATGTTATTCCAAAAGTTTAAGAACAGGGTAATTTTGTTCTACCGTTAAAAAATGTTAACTTTGACTGTTAAATTTAAAAAAATGTTTTGATTAATTTTTAGAGAATATTTTTGACAATTTATTCGGTAAATATGTAAGAGAAGTTTTGTTTTACCTTGTGAAAAATAGCTCCTAATTAAAATAGACACATGGTATTCAATACACGTCATCTCATCATCTCCCCGTCAACAATGTCTACCCAACTCACTTCGGGATGCGGCTTTGGTCCACTGCACCTTTTCCTCCGCTGCCGTCCTATACTCCAAGTGGCGTCGTTTTAAAGCAAAACAATGAGCAACTTCCCCTCTTTTTTTTTTTTTTAAATATATATATATATATACATATATATATATTAGGGTATTGAATGGTACTAAAAATATATTTTATGACATTGAATGATACGAAAAATATGTCATGATCTTGAAAAATTATTTTAAGATCTTAAAAAAATATTTCATGGGACTGACGGGTACTAACAAGATACTTCAGGATATTGAATGGTACTAAAAAGATACCTCAAGATCTTGGAAAATTATTTTAGGATCTTCAAAAAATATTTTAGGGCACTAACTGTTACTAACAAGATACTTTAAGATATTCACTGGTACTGAAAAAAATACCTTACAATCTTGGAAAATTATTTTAGGATCTTGAAAAAATATTTCAGGGCACTGACTAGTACTAACAAGATACTTTAGCATACTTACTAATACTAAAAAATACTTCATGATTTTAAAAGAATATTTTAGGATCTTAAAAAAAATATTTTAGGGAAGATTTGGTACTAACAAGATACTTGAGAATTATGAAAAATACCTCATAATCTTAAAAAACATTTTAGTTCTTGATTGATACTAAAAATATACTTAAAGAAATTTTTTAAAGATTCTAAAATAATTTTTTAAGATCATGAGGTATATTTTCAGTACCATTTAGTATCCGAAGTATCTTATAATTCTAGTCAATCCCATGAAATATTTTTTTCAAAATCCTAAAATAATTTTTTAAGATCATGAAAAAAATTTCAGTATCAATCAAGCATCTTGAGGTATCTTTTTAGTATATTCAAGTATCTTAAAATATTTAATAATTAAAAAAAAAAAAAGAGGGGAAGTTGCTCATTATTTTGCTTTAAAACGACGCCACTTGAGTATAGGATGGCAAGCGGAGGAAAAGGCGCAGTAACAGACCAAAGCCGCATCCCTCACTTCGGCCTCCCCCGCAACCCTTCATTTCCCAGACTCTTGCCCAGGCGGTAAGGGTTTTTTTTTTTTTTTTTTTTTTTTTTGACTATATAAAAAAAAGGTCACTTCAGTAAGTTGCAAGGTCTGCTTTCAAATGTTACTCCCATGTGGCCCAATAAATATTCATGAATAGTTTTTTTTGCCAAATATTCATGAATAGTTCACTTCCCTCTTTTTAGAGTGCTTTTCTGTATTAAAAAAAAGAGTGCTTTTCAAATATGGGCTGGGTCGGATTGAAGAAGCCCTTTTCCTCGTTCATTTTTCGAAACCTGTTCCAAATTTTAAAAGGCTAACAAAAAAAAAAAAGTCGTTTTTTTTCTTTTTAATATGACTTTTATAAATTTAAAATTGGATAAAATTTAGATTATGTAATAATGTGATTTATATTTAAATTGGGATTATATAATTGGTTTTTTTTAAAAAACTGAAATTTACTTAAATTGGTGGTATTATAAGTAGTTTTTTTGTGATAATTTTAAGAGAAAATTTTAATTATAAAAAATTAAAAATAGTTAATTTATTTTTGAAAATATTGAAAATATTAAAATATTTAATTAAATAGATTTAACTAATAAAACACATAGAAGTTAAATTATTGAATATCAACAACCGAATAAAGGTCAGGTGAAGCTAAATGTAGACGGGGCGGTCGATTACTGATCCTCCTTGGCGGGATCTGGCGGAGTTGTTCGTGATTTTATGGGTAATTGGATGGTGGGCTTTATCAAGAAGATCGGCATTTGTCAACCGGCGTCGGCGGAGGAATGGCAAAGTGGCGGAAGGTCTTCAATTGGCTTGGGATCTTGGCATCAAGAAGGTTATTTTAGAGTCCGATTCGGATGAGGTCATTCAGCATATATTAGATGATTTTTGTAATACTGGCAGTAATTTGATTGTTAAAGTCAAAGATATGCTTAGATGGGATTGGCAAGTTGATGTTAGGGTGATTTCTCAGGATGTAAACAAAATTGCAGATGCCTTGGCTAAATCAGGCATTTCACATTCTGGTATTGTTGATGGTTGCCCTGTTTACCTCAGAACTTGGGTTGAATAGGAGAGTTTAGGATTAAATTCCTCATTTCTGTAAGATTGTTAATGTTTATGTAGGCTTCTAGCCATCTTTTCATATAAAAAAAAAAAAAAAAAAAACCGATTATTATCCAATTTATTGTGCCGGTTTGGATTTATTTTCAACTTCTCTTCTCTTTATGAACAGAAGTTAAGTTAAACAAGTTTTTAGAAAACTCTTATAATTAAAAAAGTTTATTTCAGAAAAAGCCAAAAAACAAAAGGCTCCAGCTTTTTTAAACTCTTTTTTATAAGGATGTTTGCTTCCTCCTTTTCGCCTTCCCTCGTCCTCATAACCGATGATCGTCATCATGCGTGGATGTGTGTGTGTGTGGGCGCCGTCTTCCTCCTCGTGATGACGGTGACTGGGCGCGTTACTCCGACTCAGAGTTTAAGGCCACTGGTTTTGGGCGCTGTTCATCCTCTCTTTGAAGAGAGGAAGCAACTGTAAGAGGCGAAGGATTGGGCTGTTCACCATCTTCTCAATTCTCGTCACCTTCATTGTGCAGACCAGAGAGGAGAGAGAGAATCGAGCTCACAGTCAAAATTTCTTTTCCTCAAAGACAGATCGGAGACGGCGCCGTTACTACTGTTCCGGTTTCCTCTCCAGCGAGGGAGTTGGTGAGAGCTGAGAGACTAGAAGAGCTATTCATACTGTCAACCACTGCTCTGTTCTTCTTATGAGTCGACGTTCTTGATTGGACTAGAGGAAGAAGGAAGTCGAATCCCATTTGCAATTATAAATTCCAGACAAGGTGAGTTGCCCAAATACCTTTTTCATCTTCGATTGCTGCTGCTTAGGGATTGGGTAGAGTATACATTCTGATTATTGAGTTGAGGAAGATGACTTTCCATCTATTCTGGATGCTAAGAGTAGGGGTGGAAGCCGGCCAGGGACTGTCGGGGGCGTGGCCTGGCTCTTAAAAACGATCAGGCCTGGCTGTCCAGGCTAACAGCCAGGCCAAGGCCTAATTCAGGCCTGTTTGCCTTAACGAGCCAGGCCCAGGCTGTGTAGGCTGAAAAGCTGTCGGCCGGCTGTTAAGGAGTGTAGGCTGAAAAGCCTGTGGCCTGGCCTGTTTAAGTAATTAGGCTGTTTGAGGCCTGTAATTTGAGGAAATTTTGTTTTCGGCTCAGAAGCGGGAGGCTGTTTTCGGCTGTTTTCCTTAAGGGCTGTGGCTGTTAGCCTACGAATAGAATTTTTAAAAATACAAGCGTTTAACAGGCCACGGGCCAGGCTCGGGCTGTTACAAGCCAGGCTCGAGGCCTAAAAATAAACTGTAACAGGCCACGAGGCCAGGCTCGGGCCGCTTCTGCATAATGCCAGGCCCGGGCTGTTAAGGAAAGCCGAGCCTGGCCTGGCCTGTTTCCACCCCTAGCTAAGAGGCACTCTGTATTCTTTTGAGGAAAGTATTAGAGTGCACTTATGCTAAAGAGAATAAGGAATATAACTGCTAGCTAGTTGCTTTACGAAATTTGATTGGTTGAAAAATGCATAAAGGAATTGTTTTTTTTGTTTTTTTTTTTTTTGCTTTTGAATAATTGCTGGTTAAACGGTTACTTTTAAGGTAAAAAATTTATATAACTAGTTTTTAGCTTTAGCTTAAAAGTAGTTTTTATCTTTTAAAAAAAACAAAAAAAGAGGATCCAAACAGGCTATTTAAAAAATGTCATCTTTTTTATTACGCAAATTGTCCTAGCAGTTAAGGTTAATTAAAAACAACAAATGTGTGAAAGATGTCATTTTTCTTTTAAAAAATATGTTCCTATTTATAAAAAGAGCAAGAGAGAGAGAATGAGTATAAAATACGAGAGACTTGGTGGAAAAAGAAAAAATAGTTTAAATTTTGAGACATGAAAGAAAAGTTGCTTATATTAATAATCATCTCTAAGAAAGAAAATATTACTTATAAAAAGGAGGGAGTATAAAAAGGAGGTATGAAAGAGAGCAAAAGCACTTAAGCCAAAAGCAATATTGGTACCAAACATAATTGTGGCTTTTGATGATTTTTAGAGCAAAAACACTTAATTTTAAAAGTCATCCCAAGCATAACCAATCTAGCTTTTGAAGCAAAAAGCTACTACTTATAAACCATCTCAAACACACCTAATAAACCAAGGTTTAAATTTCCACTTAAAAAGGTGCCTAACAGAGTTTCTAATATTGGTTTGTTACGCAGCGTGAGGCTAAGTTTTTCCCTACACCCAACCTTATTAGTTTTGTTTAGGAATTTGAAGGGGAAGAACTTTATAGTAAAGATAGTTTTTTCTGGGCTACAGGCTGGTCCAATAGTTCTTTTATGCTAAAATATCTCAATTATCCAGGCCTGCCTTTTAATTAAAAAAAAGAAAGAGTGAAGTGGGGGTTGGGCCATAGTTTCGCTCAAAATTTAAGTTATTCCCAACTATCTTGTCAAACTAATAAAAGAAAAATTAATTACTATATGGGGATATCATTTCTGCAGTTGCTGCTGAAATTTTTTTCTGCAGCAACCCAGAAACGACCCCATTTCATTAACTTTTTTTTTTTTTTGGGATGGAAAGTGAGGCTTGAACCGTGCGTTAATGGGTGTGCACTAAGCAGCCCAACAAATGGCGGAGAAGGATCACGAGAGAGAAGCCATAAAATAAGAGCAACTTAATATGTGATATCAAAGCATATTAGATCTTTCATAAGTAATCACATGATATCGACAGACAAAATCCGTTGCAAGAAAGATAGAATCTATTGCAAATACATTCAATGACAGTATTTGCGTGGAAAAAACGATCATCGCAAAAGTCCTCGTTGGAAACGAAATTTGCAACAGATTTTGTGTCATCCAAAATCCGTTGCAATTTATTTAGACACAAAATTGTGTAAATCCGTCGCAAAATGCATGCCTTCCTTTAGTGTTCTTCTGTCCCGAAATGCTACAGAATTTTCGACGCAAATTTCCTTAGCAAACATTTGCGACTGAATATGAAAGGCTGAATTGCCGCAAAACTTGTGTAATATCCTGAATTTTGGATCCAGAGACTTGAGGATAAGCCTGCATCAAGTAGACGACTAAGCCCAATTTAGGAAGTGTGATATTAAATTTTAAAAATATTATATGAGATTTTATCATGAAGAATTGGGCCTAAATAGTTTTAAAATTATTATTTGGAATTTAGGGCTTAATTTCCCAGATGTTCAAGGGAATTAATTGAGGATGTGTGGAATCATTCCTTAAAGGTATATTTAAGGAACAATAATATTGGTGATATGGGATTAATATTCCATTGACAAATTGGGGTCATGATATTTGCAAAAAGATGCATAATTGCCATATTGGATTTTGGTTAATAAATGAAAATAATTATTTAAATAAATGGACATGTGTTAAGGGTAAAATGAGACAATTTTGGGACTCTTTTCTATAGGAGTATTTCGCCTATCAAATGTAAGGAAGGACATGAAATGATAATTATCCAAGAACATGTGTTAAATTAAGAAGAGTATATGACAAGTTTTTGTGTAAGCTTGGGATTTTGTCAAGTGTCAAAAGAGGAAACAAGACACTTAAGACACAAGATAAAACACATTCAAGAGGCCCTTATTACCCCTTAATTTCGTGCAGATGAGGAAAGGAGAGTGATATATAAATATTAAAATGATTATGGCGTAAGGATAAGAAGAGTAATATTCAAGCTTTTTGATTAAGTGTTGAATTTATGCCAAGTATAACAATATGAAGAGCCATGAAGCTAAGATATTTCAAGACATAAAAGAGGGTCTTCATGAAACACTAAATGGGGTTTCTAATTCGGCCAACAAGGATAAAAAGGAACGATGTGAGTTTGTCATATTGATGACATAACAAAAGAAATAGCCATAAAATTTCTTCTTGTACCCTAAGATGACACTTGTCAATTGTCATGCTAGGGAATTTTGTAATTAAATGACAAGGGATATTTGTACATATTATAGTGAAGATGAGAAAAGACAACCAAATACTTCATGAAGAAGCCTTTAATTCCGTTGAGAGAAAGACCAAGGGAAAAAGCACAGTGGTAGGGCAAAATTTATAACCTATAGACTCTGTAAGTATACGGGTTGTATCAAGTAATAAAGTGATAAGTAAGGAAAGTATCGTTTCTACGAGGACTCAATCAAATTAGTGATTAGATATTAAGTTCCCTTATTTTGTTTAAGTTAAGCGAGTCAGAATTATTTTCAATAATAAAGAAAATTAATAAGAAAACTAATAGTACAAAAGAACGAATTCCAATTCGAGAAGTACAACCTATCATTACTAATTCTTGTTGGTTTCATAGAATTAATCCCCACTAAATTAATTTTGACTTAACTAACCTAGCTAACCTAGAGTATTAATGTCTATAAATGCCTTCCGGTCCATTTATAAACCTATCTTAATTAATTATGTAATGTCTCACACAACTAACTAAAATGCGTTTTAGATCGAACTCACCCTAATTTGATTATGCGGAACTTCTAGGTATATTCCTATCCTAGACGTAAATTAAATTCAAATCTAATTCCACATTATTTAATTTCGAGGTCAATTTAGGATTCTCTCTTCCAAGTTCAACCCTAAATCCCCAAACCATGCTTAATAGTGGCCAATTACTAAGCAATAAAAATAAAAACAAGAATAAATAAACTAAATAAAATTAATCAAAACTAATGGTGGAAATAATCTTTAGAACCGAACAAGTTCATAGGTTCTCTAGGTTGGAAAGAAAAATTAGCTACACATGACTTTAATAAAATCCATAATAAAAAGATAAAGATAAAAATTCAGGTTCAAAGAATAAAGAGAGAGGAGAGATTCTCCGTCACCTCCACAGTCCTCTCATCCTTCCGTGGAGATGATAAAGATAACTGAAACTCCGCTACTCCTCTCGTTGCAATGTCCAACCTTCGTTCCCGTCCGTGCGTCTCTCCGCTGCGTGTCCGTCTCTCCCCTTCCTGTGCGTGATCTCCTTTTCAATTAATTAAATATGTGTGGGGTCCACCTTTTTTGTACGTGCGTGTTGGGCCGCTTCTTCAATCCACCTGATTCACAATCTTTCTTTTGATTCAAAGATATATTATATCAAAAAAAAAAAAAACCCCCCGCCAGGAGACTCTCAACCATACGCGGTCGAACCGGATTAGTCGGGGCAAGGCTCCGGTAAGCCGGGTGGGCAACCAAAAAAAAAAAAAAAAAGATATATTATATCTTGCAATATAATATTATATATATCATATGATTTGTGAAGATTGCTTCCATCGTTTTATCCTGCGGATCCACGTCTTTATTCTTTCATTTAACTGTAAGCTCCATGCCTTTTGTCTCTTTTCTTTTATATAATATTTTCTACACAATAAAATAGGATATAAATAGATTTTATATCAAAATATTCTTTTATCTTATATTTAATTAAATGATAAAAAAATATATAAAAGATAATTAAATAAGTATAATATTAATGAATTCAATCAAATATATCTCAGAATCTATACTTATTTAATTATAAAATATATACTTATCACAAAGATATTCCATTATTTTCGGCCAACAATGCAAGGAATAGACGGAGTATGAAATTCAACATGTGTAGTACAAAAGAATGGGGAAAATTTGTGGACTTGATGAAAACACTAACACATGAAGCAAAGTAAAAAATCCAACCAAATTCACCCTATTGAGCCACATGTCATGGTAGGTAAAATTTGTGGTCTAAAGAAGGACATCAAAGCATGATCAAATGAGGTCCAAGTGATGACTTAACACTCTTGCCAACAAGCCATGTAATTTGGCTAAAGTGAGGACAAGAAGACCAAAATTCTACCACACATTCAAAGTGAAAATATATGGGAGATTTAAAAAGAGGACACCTAAGCCTCATTATAGCCACAACTTCTACCAACCAAGGAGAACAAAAGGAGAAGCTTATGTCTTAATAAATAACACATGTGCAAGCCAAAATAAAAAGCCTAGAGGGAGTGTGTATTTCGATCAAGATAAGGAGAGGAAGGAGATTCGTGAAGCAAGCCACAATTAGTCATACAATGAAGGGGTAATTTGGACAATTACCAAGGGGAACCCTTAGATAAGTTTTCACCAATTAGAAAACACTTCCTATCCCTCTTATCATGTAAGATTTCGTTCAAAGCAACCAAGGAAACACCAAGTGGAGAGCTTGGCCGAAATCATAGGAAGAAGGAAGGGAACATAAAGATACCAAGGTGAGTTATTGTTAATTAAGTTCCAACTTCTCTTCTTCAATGCTTATGTAAGTTTCAAGTTTTGAAAAAAACCAATGTATTTGAAGGGAGGCTGAAAGCTAGGAAGAAAGAGGGAATATTACAAAAGTGCAAGTTCCAATGGGTAAGTATCATCTAAGTCTTCTTGCACTTATTTGTGACCTTTGTTGATTTTGGATTAATCCTTTTATGTTTCTTGTAGATTTGAAGATTATAAACTCTAAAAAGAGTTTATTCCCAAAGGTATATAAGATGGATTAAAAGGTGTATTAAACTTAAAAGTGGAATTAGAAGACAATTTAGAGCATAAAATCATAAACTTGATAAAAAGAGAATTTGGAAATCTTTGTGATCCACTTTCGGTTAGATCAAAATATAAGGAAATAGTGGAATTTTGTCCATTTTGACGCTTCCAAAATGTTTAAATTGAAAAGTTCTATGGGATAAAGGTTAAAAAGGAATTTTGGAAGCATCAGAGCGAAATTTCAAGAAATCCTAAAATCTGTTGAAGTGAGTTTCCAGCATGGCAGATGACTTGTGGACAGTTTTTGAATAAGTAAATGCTATCCAATGGCTATGGAATCATTATAGTCTTAAAATAGACATATCAAACTTTAACTTGATAGGTAATTTGTAATTTTTAGAAGTGTATGCATAGAGATATGAATTTTTGAAAATGACCCTTAAATCTGGGTAATGAATCTGGACAGTAATAAAGTTTAATTGAAACTGGACTAGTAGGCGTGTAACTGGATGTCTATGGTATTTTGTTATAAAAATAGACTTATCAATGGTCACATAGCCTTTAGAATCACCTCAATTGGATTTTTGTACAATTAATTATGAATTTTCAAAGTTGCTGGAAATTTTGGACAGTTTTGGAAGAAATGAAAATGGAAGATATAAAGGTCAAGATTAATTAATTTGTGCCCTTGCAAGCATGGTAGTTAAGATCGCATCTAAACTTGCAAAACTTGTAAGATTGCGATTTTTCTGGAGAAAACGAGCTGAGTCGCATGTAGGATCGGTTGTGTGCAAGATCAAGCAAGATTGGTGGGGAAACTCGTGCAATCGTAAGATCGAACATGAGAGTATGAGATCGACGATCTTGCTGTATTTTTTTGACCCAGTTCAGACAGCCCATTTACACGATTTTTGACCCAGTTCAAAACCCTAAACCGCGCACGTCGCTGCTCCCATCAACTTTAGGCCTTTTATTTTGTACCCAGCGGTTCCAACTCTCTCCAGTCTCCATGGTTGACGTTGGCATCTTCAGTTAAAAAGCTTCATTGTCCGTCTTCTTCTATTCTTCGTCGGCATCTTTGGTTCCAACTCTCTCCACGGTCGGTGTCAGCATCTTCTATTCGTCTATTCACCGTCGGCAAGTTGTAGGTCATCGCTCGCCTCTCTTCTCTCGATCTCAAATTTGTTTCTTGTTTTGCAGATTTTTTTTATTAATCAAATAAATCTTCATCCACCTGCTTCCACCATACGAAGAAGCTGAAATATTTTGAAATATTTTGGAACAATTGCATTAAAATTATTCGTAGGACATTTTTAAAAATTATTAGAATGCTGCTCATATAAATATTAGATTGTAGTGTCCATATTAGAATGCTGCTCTTTATAATTGTTGTTGATGCTGGTGCCAATAATAGATTGTTTAGGTTCTTTATTTTGCTCTTTATTTCTATTTTGTCCATATTAGATTGTGGTGCTTTAGCATTTGGAAAATGGCTTCTAGTCTTTGGTGCCGTAATGATCTTTATTCTTTGCCTCCTCTAGTAGAGGAATTAAAATGAAAAATGCTACTGGAAGTAGGACTGACATAGGATGGAAGCATGGTGTTGAAGTTGATGGAAGTGGGAGAAAAATTCAATGCAAATATTGTAAGAAAACAATAACTAGAGGTGTTTATCGACTCAAGCACCATTTGGCGGAAACACAAAGAGATGCGGGGGCTTGTAGCTTTGTTCCTGAGGAAGTGAGAAAAGAAATGTTTGGAATTGTATCGTCTTTACAAGAGAGACTAATGAAGAAATCAATCACATTCATAGAAGTTGATGATGGTGATGAACTTGGTGGAAAAAGAAAACGGAGTGAAGAGGATGGTGGGCATGATAAAAATATTTTTTAAAAAAGGAGAGTGAGCACTCAAGCTACAATAAATAGTATCTTCAAGAAGAATTTGAGAGAGGAAGCATGTGAAGACATTGCCTCTTTTTTCTACAATAATGCTATTCCATTCAATGTGGCAAGGACGGAGGAATCCTATAAAATGTTTGAATCAGTTTCAAAACATGGTCCAGGATTCAAGCCACTATCATACCATGAATCAGAGTTAAATATTTGAAGAAAAAATATGATGCAATAATGCAGGATATTGAAGAACATAAAGCTTATTAGAAGAAATTTGGATGCTCAATAATGATAGATGGGTGGACTGACAAAAGGAGGAGGACAATCATAAATTTCTTAGTGAACAGCCCTAAGGGAATTGTTTTCCTCAAGTCTATTGATGCATTTGACATATCTAAGACTACTGATAAAATTTTTAAGATGATTGATGATGTTGTTGAAGAGGTTGGTGAAGAACATGTTATTCAAGTGGTGACGGATAATGCAGCAAATTACAAAGCTGCAAGAGAGATGTTAATGGAGAAAAGAAAGAGATTGTATTGGACACCTTGTGTAGCACATTGCATTGATTTAATGTTGGAGGATTTGGAAAAGAGGATACTAGTTCACCATGATACTATTCCAAGGGGAAAAAATCACAACCTACATTTATTCAAGAACTTCTTCGATTACTTTATTGCACCAGTTCACTGAAGGAAAAGATTTGGTAAGATCAGCCCTTACTCGCTTTGCCACATCTTACCTAACTTTGGGGTGCCTCCATTGTAATACCCGGATAATTATCTATCTGGAATATTATATTTTAGCAAATAATACCTATTTGGAAACAGGTGAATATGTGGTTTTAAAACCTTGTAGGATACTTATTCTATTGTCTAGGAAATTTCTAATGAAATTAGAGAGATTAAAGTGTCAAAAATCCCTAAATGCAATTATGGGCCATGAAATGCCCTGAAAATATTATGGTAAATCCCAAGAGGCAATAAAATATTTATTAAAAATTAGAAAGTATGTTGTTTCTAATTTTAGGAATTTTTGGGATTATTTCCCTTGAAAAATAATTAGGCAAAATTAAATATAATTTTGGGGAGCATAAGTTGCCCCATGATTTTTAATATGATACGTGGAGCATAAAATACCAATATCAGTAAAATAGTTGTGAGAAAACGATTAATCCTAATTAAGAAAATTATCAACAATTAGAAAGTGATTAGTTAAGTAATTAATGGCTAATTGTTTAAGCTCGAACAAGAGAATATTTAAGGTAGATTATGGAAAATCCTTTAATTAAGTGTTTATGGCTAATATTAGCATAGATTGTGCTTGCTAATCAATTAGAAAAGATTAAGAAAAATTGGTGAGATTAAGAACATGAAAACCCTAGATCCTAAAAGATTGCTAATCATGGGATTTAGGCTCTAATTAAGCTTCTAGCTAATTTAGATAAATAAATAATAATAATAATAATAATAATAATAATAATAATAATAATAATAATAATAATAATAAAGGGAAGAGAAAACCAAAATTTGAGTGTGAAAAGGGTTGTGGGTTTTTCAAAAATAATATCATGATATTTTGTTAATTAAATAATAATATAATTAAGATATTTGTGGAAGAACCAGTTGGATAAATGAGAACCGATAGAAATTAAATCCTATCTAGAAAACCATGAACTAAGTTTCTTAGGTCGACATATTACAAACAAGTGAATTTTTGTCGGAGGAAGTTGGTGTTAGCGGAAGTCATTTCCGTAATGGCGGGGGCGAATAAGGGATCAGATGAAAAGATATTTTGTAAACAAAGGGCGAGATAAGAAAAGTGAGAACCAATGGAAAATAAATCATAACTTGAAATCCTTGAACTAAGTAGAAAACAACCGGACATATTATGAATCAAGTGGATTTTTGTCCCGAAATTAGCATTACCCGAAGTAATTTACTCAGAACGACGTAAATGCCTGGGTTCGAAAATGTTCAACGGACAACGGAATACCCTTAATGGGATCAAAAATTTAGTTAACTCAGATATTTCCAAAGAGGAAGAATAGAACTTCAAGGTGTGTTCCTAGGATTTTTGAGATTTTCTAAGATTACGCGATTATAACACCGAACGGGGACTTTATCGGTAGAAGTTCATAAAGCACATGGATGACATCATGTTGGTGACATGGGGTGACATGTGGGGGCAAATTTGTGGTAGAGAAGAGAGGAGAGTGAATGGTTTGCAAGAGGCCACATCTTCGTCTTCTTAACCGTTGATGCAAAAGTTGATCCAAGGGTTGAGATCCATGGAAATTCTCTACAAATAGCCAACCCCTCTTCACTTCATTCCTCACCAATTCACAAAGGAATCCTAGAGAGAGGTTAGAGAGAAGTGAGAGCAAGGAGGAGCTCTGGAAAAGAAGTAGCGAAGTGCTGGGATATCTGTAATCACGTACCCCTGTTGTACCGTTGTCGTACCGCTGTCAAAAAGTACCGTTTTCCGTCAACGAAGGTACGTTCGCGTACTGTAACACTAACTCTGATGCTTATTGTATGCTTATATGTGATAGACTATTTCATAGAGTCATGGACAGGACTTTGTCTTGGATCATGCACCGTGTCTAAGACTTTGTCTTAGTTCACCGTTTATACATTCACTTTGTTTATACGGGTTACTGGTCTTGGTAATGCCGTTGAGTTTTCCTAGCGCGAGGACACGGATGTACACCGTGGCACCGGTGAATAGTGCAGACCGTAATAACATTCATATGCGGTGGTCGTGTTGTTATTACTTTTACATGTGCTATGTGCTATGTACCGTTGATATGTTAATCTTGCATCTCGCATTTTGTGTGCTTATGTATTGATTATCGCCGTAATGTCATGAGATAACTATCATCCATATCTTTGTATTACATAAGCATGAGGTTAGCAGTTACCGAGATTCAATGGGCATTGAACCTCAGCTCTTAACATAGCGTCAGGGTCAGGAGGACCGAGGATCGAGGAGAAAGGCAAGCGGCATGCATAAGGACTCAGCTGAAGACTTTCTTTTGTTATTTACTTTGAAAACACTCGGTATAATGTACCGTTACTGTAATCATCCAAACTTACGGCATTTTGAATATAAATATCAGTTACTCAATCGCTCCGACGCTCTACTCTGATGAAAAAAAAAATATACTGCTTGTGAAAATGGGATGTTACATCCATGATAACAAAGGAGCATTGATTCAGATATTCACTGATAAGTAGATATTTTATAATTAAATAAGTATGGATTTGATATATATTGGATTGAATTTATTAATATTATACTTATTTAATTATCTTTTATATCTTTATCTATCTTTTAATTAAATAGAGGATAAAAGAATATTATAACGAAAATCTATTGATATCCTATTTGGTTATGCGGGAGATATTATGTGATTCAAGAGGGACAACAAATTAAATTGGAAAAAGATATAATATAATAAATTATTATATTATATTATATTATAAAAAGGATATATTATATTATATAATATATATCAAATTGACTAAGGAATAGGATGAATGACGTACCACCCGTGAGAAGAAAAATAAGTAATTGGAATGAATGGATGGGGTCCACGCAAGGGAAAAAGATAAAATTCATTGTTGTTACCATTAGACGTACGTGGCGCAAAAACACTCAAAGGATATTATATATCTTTTTTTCAAAAGATGAAGGATCAGGGATCACGATCCAACACAAATAGCCCAAGCATTTGCCATATATATATAAAGGGAGACCAGCACGAGAGGAGGAACGGACGGGAACGACGTAAGCCGAGAACAAGAACGAAGGCACAGAGCAAGAGAGGCGGGTTGGGTTTTCTTCATTATCTCCACGGAAGGACAGAAGGACTGTGGAGGCGACGAAGAAGCCTTCTTTCCCAGCTCTTTCTATTCTTTAACCCGAAGTCTTTGTTATGAATTTGATTTTAGTCATGTGTGGCTAAATTTTCTTTTCAACCTAGGGGATCTATGAACTTGTTTGAGACTTAGAGATTATTCCTGTGAATTATTTTTGATTAATTTATTTCAGTTTATTTAATCTTATCTTTATTATTATTGCTTATTGATTGATCACCATTGAGCATGTTTTGGGGATTTAGGGTTGAACTTGGAAGAGGGAATCCTAAATTGACCTTGAGATTAAATAATGTGGAATTAGGTTTAAATTTAATGAGTAATTAGGTTTTAATCTAATTTGCGTCTAGGATAGGAATATACCTAGAAGCTCCGCATAATCAAATTAGGGTGAGTCCGATCTAAAATGCATCTTATTTAGTTGTGTGAGGCATTACATAATTAATTAAGATAGGTATATAAATGGAATAGGAAGACATTTATAGACATTAATACTCTAGATTAGCTGAGTAAATTAAGTCAAAATTAACTTAGTGGGAATAAAATCTAGGAAAAAAATAAGGGATTAGTGACTCTAGGTTGCTCGTCGATTAGTGTGGTAGTTTTTATTATTTTAATTTTAGTTTGATTTCTTTTATTAATTAAATTCAATCGATTTGCTCAACTTAAATGAAATTGTGAGATTAATGCTTAACTGAAGTTGTGGGTACTAAGTCCTCATGGGAACGATACTTTACTTACTCTTTATTACTTGATACGGCCCGTGCACTTGCGGAGTCTATAGGCTATAAACATTTTGCCCTATCAAGTTTTTGGCGCCGTTGCCGGGGACTTGTATGCCACAACTGTCTTAGTTGGAATTGATTGAGCATTAGTAGTTTAAGTTTGAGATCGTAATTTTTTTTTTTTTTATTGTTTTTAGAACAAAAAAATGGATTTCAATCGGCAACTAATTGGTCTTAATATTGAGAAGGAGATGAATTCTTCGTCTTCTATACAAGATGGATTGATTGCTATTTTAAATTCTTTGAATGAATCTAGGCAACGTAAAAGGAGCATAAATGATAGTTGTATTCCATATGTTGATTCTTTTCAATATGTTTGCATGTCTTGTGTTTATTGTGGAGGGAATCATTTATTTGAGCATTGTCCATATAGTACAACTAGTCATTCTGCGAGAGATGATTTTGCTAGGAACCAAACTTATTTTGATCATTCATTTTGTCCTAGTGAAAGTTTTGAGCAACAAAATTTTAAGGATTCATATGTCTATTGTTCTCATAAAAATACCCCTCATTTTTACTCTTATCCACCTATTGAAGAACACACCATTGAGTATAGGGAAAAATCTAATTTGGAAAGATTATTGGAGGAGTGTGAGGAATCATTAGAGAGATCTGGTAGAGAGCAAAAGGAGATTGTTACTAATCTTAAGTCAAGTGTCCAAAATATTGAGGTATATGCGAGTCAAATTGTTTCAACCCTTGAGACTATAGGGCAAGATAATTCATTAAGCTTGATGGCCACTACTTATGATGATAATGATTATTGTGAGCAAGTTGAAGGTATAGAATTGCATGAGACTATGGATAATGTAGAAAGTGATTGCGAGCATGAAATTAATTTAGATGAGAATAATGGGCGTCTAGAAGAGGTTCCAGCTGTGGAACCTAAAGTTTGTATGGAACCTAAAGTTTGTGATTTTGATGATCAAATTGATATGAATGTCCCAAGAGTTGTTGCTAATGACTCTCCTATTAAAGTGTTGACTCTTACTGATGAGAGTCAAGTTGATTTTATTGGATGCTCTAAATTCTTAGATGTGCCTATATTTATTTTCAAAGATATGCATGTTGTGCTTCATTTGAAGTTAGTGAATACTTGTACTCCAAAATTGTCTATGATTGAGGAATTACAAGTCATTAACTTGAATGATCAAATTTTGTGTTTAAAACCTTGTTGCTTGAAAAGGAATGAAGACAAGGTAATTGAGGTGTTTGATACTTATGATTAGTGGTTTGTTGTGAGAAGTCTTGGTGAAGACTATAAATTTAGCGCTTCTTGGGAGGCAACCCAAGGATTTTGCTTACATATTTTATTATTATTTTTCTTTTCTTTCTTTTCTTTCAGTTTTATTCAGGTTTGAAGATAATCCCTCCTCTTGTGGTTTCAAAGTCTTGCTTGTGCACTCTTTTATCTCTCAAAATTTGAAACATCATGGATGGTACCAGAGGAAGTGCTCCACATCTGAATTAGAAGCCTAAACCAGGGGAGTACTAGTTCCTTTCCCTCTTTATTGATTTTTGCAACATTGAGGACAATGTTTGATTTAAGTGTGGGGGAGGGATATAATTTCTTTGGTTATGCTTGTCCTTATGCATTTGAAAAGATTTTTTTTATTTGAGATTTTTGCATTGTTTAGGATTGACCTTGACTTTGAGCCTTCCCCATCGTAGAAAAATATTATCAAGTAAAAAAAAATTATTTTTTTAAAAAAGTTCTAATTAAGCTTCTAAAGTCTTGATTTTTTTTTCAATCTTGAGATTGACTATGAGAATAGAGATTAGTTTGTAATAGGATCAACAGATTATTAGTTTATGAATATTTTGCTACATGATTTCTTTAGAAAATTAGATGATGACCTTTGCCAGCTAAGTAAAACTGTTGTTTGGGGAAATGACTCAGGTAGTGTAAAAAAAAAAAAATCACATACACACACATGCACACAACTCCAATGACTTCTCTAGACCTTATTTAGTAACCGGGGGCACTTCATCACCAATGTTGGCACTCGCGTCAAACGGTATAGTCAAAGAGGGTTATGAGTTAGGCTAAAAGCCTCTTGAGGTGCCTGTTGGAGTAACTGAGTAACCGGTGCTGCATCACCCATATGCAGGGCCGCGTCAAAAGGGGGCTTACAACGGCTCAAGGGCACAAAAAAAAAAAAAAAAAAAAAAAAAAAAAAAGAAGAGGAAAAAAATTGAGTTACTTTCTACCTAAGGATCCTTATTAAATTAAATGAAAAGCTTGGTTTAGTGAGGGCATTTGAATTTTTCTGAAGAAATTGAGTAGCGTAATATTCTTTTACTAATCTTATTGTTGAATTTATTGCGTGCTGATCCTTTGATCATAAGATGTTAAGAGATTGTTACAATTATTTAATGCTATTGGCTTGGTGATCTATTCTTATAAAACATTAACTTAAATAAGATTTGATAAAATGATCTAAATGTGGTGGTTGATTGCTATCTGTTTAGGAATTTCATAAGCAAAGTTCTTTTCAGATAATGAATTCTCTTTCTTTTGTTTGAGGACAAGCAAATGTTTAAGTGTGGGGGAGTTTGATAAGTAGATATTTTATAATTAAATAAGTATGGATTCGATATATATTGGATTGAATTTATTAATATTATACTTATTTAATTATCTTTTATATCTTTATCTATCTTTTAATTAAATAGAGGATAAAAGAATATTATAAAGAAAATCTATTGATATCCTATTTGGTTATGCGGGAGATATTATGTGATTCAAGAGAGACAACAAATTAAATTGGAAAAAGATATAATATAATAAATTATTATATTATATTATATTATAAAAAGGATATATTATATTATATAATATATATCAAATTGACTAAGGAACAAGATGAATGACGTACCACCTGTGAGAAGAAAAATAAGTAATTGGAATGAATGGATGGGGTCCATGCAAGGGAAAAAGATAAAATTCATTGTTGTTACCACTACGTACGTGGCGCAAAAACACTCAAAGGATATTATATATCTTTTTTTCAAAAGATGAAGGATCAGGGATCACGATCCAACACAAATAGCACAAGCATCTGCCATATATATATAAAGAGTATAGGGCAAAATGTTTATAGCCTATAGACTCCGCAAGTGCACGGGCCGTATCATGTAATAAATAGTAAGTAAAGTATCATTCCCACGAGGACTTAGTACCCACAACTTCAGTTAAGCATTAATCTCACAATTTCATTTAAGTTGAGCAAATCAGATTGAATTTAATTAATAAAATAAATCAAACTAAAATTAAAATAATAAAAACTACCACACTAATCGACGAGCAACCTAGAGTCACTAATCCCTTATTTTTTTCCTAGATTTTATTCCCACTAAGTTAATTTTGACTTAATTTACTCAGCTAATCTAGAGTATTAATGTCTATAAATGTCTTCCGGTCCATTTATATACCTATCTTAATTAATTATGTAATGCCTCACACAACTAAATAAGATGCATTTTAGATCGGACTCACCCTAATTTGATTATGCGGAGCTTCTAGGTATATTCCTATCCTAGACACAAATTAGATTAAAACCTAATTACTCATTAAATTTAAACCTAATTCTACATTATTTAATCCCAAGGTCAATTTAGGATTCCCTCTTCCAAGTTCAACCCTAAATCCCCAAAACATGCTTAATGGTGATCAATCAATAAGCAATAATAATAAAGATAAGATTAAATAAACTGAAATAAATTAATCAAAAATAATTCACGGGAATAATCTCTAAGTCTCAAACAAGTTCATAGATCCCCTAGGTTGAAAAGAAAATTTAGCCACACATGACTAAAATCAAATTCATAACAAAGACTTCAGGTTAAAGAATAGAAAGAGCTGGGAAAGAAGGCTTCTTCGTCGCCTCCACAGTCCTTCCGTCCTTCCGTGGAGATAATGAAGAAAACCCAATACACCTCTCTTGCTCTGTGCCTTCGTTCTTGTTCTCGGCTTACGTCGTTCCCGTCCGTTCCTCCTCTCGTGCTGGTCTCCCTTTATATATATATGGCAGATGCTTGGGCTATTTGTGTTGGATCGTGATCCCTGATCCTTCATCTTTTGAAAAAAAGATATATAATATCCTTTGAGTGTTTTTGCGCCACGTACGTAGTGGTAACAACAATGAATTTTATCTTTTTCCCTTGCGTGGACCCCATCCATTCATTCCAATTACTTATTTTTCTTCTCACAGTGGTACGTCATTCATCCTGTTCCTTAGTCAATTTGATATATATTATATAATATAATATATCCTTTTTATAATATAATATAATATAATAATTTATTATATTATATCTTTTTCCAATTTAATTTGTTGTCTCTCTTGAATCACATAATATCTCCCGCATAACCAAATAGGATATCAATAGATTTTTTGTTATAATATTCTTTTATCCTCTATTTAATTAAAAGATAGATAAAGATATAAAAGATAATTAAATAAGTATAATATTAATAAATTCAATCCAATATATATCAGAATCCATACTTATTTAATTATAAAATATCTACTTATCATTCACCTCCAAAGAGTGGAAGTCTAGCCGGTTTGCAAAGACAAAGGATGGGAAGCTTAAAGAAGATGTGGTTTTGGACAAGGCTTTTTGGAAAGATATTGTTACTTGCTTGAAAGGTGCTTATCCTTTGGTTGGGGGTGCTCCATATGGTTGATTCAGATGTGAAGCCACCATGGCTTCATATATGAGGAGATTGATCGGGCTAAAGAGAGAATTGCTCATGCCTTCAAAAATGTAGAGAGAGGATAAATTATCAAGTTTGATTTAAATTTTAAATTTGTAGTTTTGTTCTCTACACTAATTCATTTTTTTTTATTCTTAAGTTATTTTCCTTTGTGGGAAGTCATTGATCATAGATGGGACAGGCAACTTCATCGTCCTTTGCATGCTGCAGGCTATTACCTTAACCCGCAATTACATTATAATTCTTCATTTAAGGCTGATTTTGAAGTGAAACATGGATTATATGAATGCTTAGAAAGGTTGGTGGGGGATATAGAAGAAATGTCTAAGATTGATACTCAACTTGAAGATTTCAAGTATCAAAGGAAGTTTTTTGGTAAAGTAATAGCCAAGATTGCAATTAACAAAAAAAATCTAGCAGAATGGTGGGAGTCGTATGGGGATGAACATCCGGAGCTCCAAAAATTTGCTATTCATGTTTTGAGCTTGCCATACAGTGCCTCTGATTGTGAGCGTAACTAGAGTGCCCTTGAGATGGTAAATTTTCATGAATATGAAATATGAATTATATTTCATTTCAAGAATGAATTTTGTATTAATTGTTTTTTATATTTGCTTAGGTCCATACAAAGAGAAGAAATTGTTTGAAAAAAAAACTATGAATGATGTTGTTTTTGTGATGACTAATTCAAGATTGGCCAAGAAGAAGGTGGCTAGAAAAGTGAATGAGTATAATGTTGATGTTATTTCTTCTGATGATGATTGGATTGTGGAAAATGATGAAAGTCCATCTAACATTGAAGACTTAGATGCAGACAACTTGGTGCCAACTCAAAATGAAGCTTGGTTGAGCCTAGCAATGATTTGGAGTTAGAGTTACCAAATTTTGATGAAGAAGCCTTTGAAGATGGAGAGGAAGATGTCATGCTAGATGATGATTGTGATTTGAATGCATTGATAGATTAGATTTGAAGTATTTTGTTTTCGCTTTCGTGATTTTGTATTTTGTATGTGTGGCTTAGGTTGATACTTTGAATTGTCTTTTAGGACTCTTGAAATATTATTTTGAATGCTATATATTTTTATTTGAAGATTGAATTGTCTTTTAGGATTAAGTTGTGAGTTAAATGTTATTTTATATGTATATATATTTTTTATTATTACTAAAATTAAAAAAGTAAGATCTTTACGATCCATGCCAATCCCACAATTTACGATCTTGTTGCCCCCTTCCGATCTTAAGTAAAATCGTGATCTTGACTACCTTGCTTACAAGTAAGAAAGGAATTTTAGCCATAATTGGGCCAAATTATAATTAATTCAAGTATTAGTTTAATAATGAAAAATTCACATAAGTGATTAATATTATTTATTATTATAGGAATTGTCGTCTCCGGGAGCTTTTAAAAGAATTTGGAGAGAGTGATTTTCAGTTTAAAATTTTCTAGGTAGTAACTTTAGTCTCATGCACTCTATATATCCGTGTATGCCTGATTGTACCATGAATTGTGATATGTGTCTGGGACACACGTTTATTTGCATTCAGTCGTGTTCTGGGTTCGAGGCCTAGTTGTTGTTAATTTTCCCAGTGCTATAGATTTGGGACATGTTGTGTCCCGCATTTCACAGCTCACATTGTTTGTGATATCGTGATGAATTATGTGATTGCTTGTAGTATATGCTAAATACCGTGTTGTTATTTTCACATTTATGGTTATCTATCATACACTGTTTATATATATTTTGCATGAGATTAATTGTCACTCTGAGATTCAACAGAGACTGCTAATAGTTCAGGAAAACGGCAAGGTGATGATCACAAGAAGAAAGGCAAGATGGTGGAGCAGTATCGGAGATGAAGGTTGATGGTCTGTTGATGTGGGGACTGGAGACAAGTATTTTATATATTTTGTTGTTGTTGTTTTTGAGTAAGACGATAGGGGTGGTTTGTATAACTTTAATATTCTATGTTTGGGAAGTCTGGATGACTGTATAAATATTTTAAGCTGGAGATTCTGAAGTTTTGGCATTAAACACCAACAACAAAAATCAGTTCTTATGTCCTCAAGGTTGGCCGACACAGCAGACTTCCATTTTTCAACATTCATTGTTCTTATATCATAATAACTTCTCTTCCTAGCATTAAATCTTGAGTTTGACTCTTTATTCAACCACTTTATTAATTAATCAAGTCCAAAAGATACCAAAAAACGCAACACACAACCATTGTAAGACTGGCAATCATGAATTCATAAGATAATTGGAGCTATAACTTACTTGTTTCTAGGTATCTCCCCAACTTAAAACTTGCTCCTTATGTTCTTTCCCTCTCCAACTTTCATCCTTCTCTTCAAAATCTCCATAAAAATTTGTTCTTAAGATCTTAGCTCTCAAAAGGAAAGGTAGAAGAAGGTAGAATAAGAATCTAAAGCCTTACCTTATTCTTGAACACCTTGGATCTTCTTTGTTTGGCTCTCCTTGTGCCTTCTTCTCAATCTTTGATCACTTTCTTCTCTTCTTCTCCAAATTCGTCCAGCAAAAAAAAAAGGGTGAAGGTGAGCCCTTTAAATAGCTCTCCAAGGTCGGTTCCAAGGTCGGTTCCAAGGTCGGTTCTAATCCCAACTGGTGTCTAGATTATTCTTCACCATTCTAGAGGAAGGAAAAAAAAATCTGATTTCCACTACTCACTTGGCCGGCACTTCTGAGGAAATTTGGGATGAAAAATATTTCTTATTCCACTCTATGTCACTCATGTTCGAATGCTAAGCGAAATACAGGAGAAATGGTGGGCTGTCTAATTCTTTTGGCCCCTATTTCCGTTGGGTACGATGGAAACATTTGAAAAAAAAATGTCAGAGTGATCCATGCCTCAACCCACTTGATACACTCTCTCTCTTCATCTTTAATTAATATTAAATTGTCACATTTTTCTCTCTCTTTCTACCACATCCGGCGCTGGCAGAATATAGGGAAATATCTCATTATTTTGTATCAAAACTTTCCTTGCTCATGTGTACCAATACTTCCCCAATCAATGATACTCTTCCCTGTCCATGCTAGTGGTTTTAATGGGTGGAAGGTGACAATTTCCCCCTTTTTTTTTTGTCTTCTCAATTTACTTCCCTAGGTCCCTATGTACTTAGACTCAATACTAGGCTATAATTATTCCTCTTTTCTCTTCCTTGTCCGACGGTTTTAGGAATTATGGGGCATTATTCATTTTTTTTTAAAAAATATTTCCTTGGGCTTTTCTTATGTCAATCACGTTGAGGCCCCATTAATTGAGTTTTATCATATCAAATATCCTTCAAATCCTTCTTCTTTCTCTCATGTGGCGGGTTTTAAAGGAATAAGAAGTATATATATATTTTCCATTTGTCCTTCCTTTCACGTCAATGCTTGAGGAATTATTCATTATTTTGGTGTTAAAGCTTTCCTTGTCTCACGTGCACCACTTTTAGAATACTTGGGAATATATATATGTATTCCTATCTCCACTCTCTCTCACATCCGGATGTCAACACTCATTTTTTCCCCCTTATTCGTACAACATGGAGCCTCCCATCCTTACTTCATTAATGCCTATGGTCCAATCACCCTTTTCCTACTTCTTCTCATGTCAGAGGCCATAAAGCATTAGAGAAGTAATATGTATTTTATTATTATTATTTTCTTATGATCATTCCCATTTGCTTCTATCTCCCACGTATAGATTGGAAAACATAAAATAAAATTGGGAAAGTTACACACAGGTCCCAAGGAAGACAAAAAAATACAATAAGGTCCCATGAAATGACCAAATTACTCAGAAGTCCCTAGGGACTTCTGAGTAATTATTTGTCAATTGTAAATTACCATTTTGGACATAAGGAAGAAAGAAACTGGAAGAACCCCACGTTATGTCCCCCATATGGAATTTCATCTCTCTCTCTCTTCTCTTCTTTCTGCTGTCACTCTCATTCTCACTTTGGAAAACTCTTCTTCCTTCATTCTCTGTCCTCGCACACCTCAACAATCATTTCTTCGTGTGTGTGTGTGTGTGTATACGCATACTCACACATAAATAAAGAGAGAGCGAGACTGAGAAGGAGTCGCTTTAGTTTCTGGCTTCAACTTTCAGTCTATGCAGTCCAAAAACTTCCATAGCTCCGGGTTCGTGACTTCGACGCCATTCCACTGAGAGACCTGCGTCGCCGATGGGATTGTGCGAGAGTCCCTGCATCTTGAATCTGTTGTTAGAACTGTGAAAATCTGTTGTTGGAGTTCTATTTTGCATTGAAAAAAAAAGGGATGAAAAACAACAAGAGGAGGCAAATCTGATGCATGTTTGCTGGCGTAGTTCAGAAGCGATTAACAACACAAAATGCATAAATTAACAACACAAAATGCATAAATTAACCACAACTTCTGAAAACCTTCAATTTGTCATGTCTCACTTCCAAAGGCGATTAACAACACAAAATGCATAAATTAACCACAACTTCTGAAAACCTTCAATTTGTCATCTCTGACATCCAGAGGCGATTAACAACATAAAATGCATAAATTAACAACACAAAATGCATAAATTAACCACAACTTCTGAAAACCTTCAATTTGTCATGTCTCACTTCCAGAGGCGATTAACAACACAAAATGCATAAATTAACCACAACCACGAAAACCTTGAATTTGTCATCTTTGATATCCGTGAGGCGATTAACAACACAAAATGCATAAATTAACAACACAAAATGCATAAATTAACCACAACTTCTTAAAAGTTTGACAGAGATGACAAATTCGAGGTTAATTTATGCATTTTGTGTTGTTAATTTATGCATTTTGTGTTGTTAATCGCCTCTGGAAGTGAGACATGACAAATTGAAGGTTTTCAGAAGTTGTGGTTAATTTATGCATTTTGTGTTGTTAATTGCCTTTGGATGTCAGAGATGACAAATTCGAGGTTTTCAGAAGTTATGGTTAATTTATGCATTTTCTGTTGTTAATCGCTTCTGAACTACACCAGCAAACATGCATCAGATTTGCCTCCTCTTGTTGTTTTTCATTCCTTTTTTTCAATGCAAAATAGAACTCCAACAACATATTTTCACAGTTCTAACAACAGATTCAAGATGCAGGGACTCTCGCACAATCCCATCGGCGATGCAGGTCTCTCGGTGGAATGGCGTCGAAGTCACGAACCCAGAGCTATGGAAGTTTTCGGATCGCATAGGCGAAAGTTGAAGCCAGAAACTAAAGCGACTCCTTCTCAGTCTCGCTCTCTCTTTATTTATGTGTGAGTATGCGTATACACACACACACACACACGAAGAAATGATTGTTGAGGTGTGTGAGGATAGAGAATGAAGGAAGAAGAGTTTTCAGTGAGAATGAGAGTGACGTGAGAGAAAGAAGAGAAAGAGAGAGAGATGAAATTCCATGGGGGACATAACGTGGTGTTCTTCTAGTTTCTTTCTTCCTTATGTCCAAAATGGTAATTTACAATTGACAAATAATTACTCAGAAGTCCCTAGGGACTTCTGAGTAATTTGGTCATTTCATGGGACCTTATTGTATTTTTTTGTCTTCCTTGGGACCTGTGTGTAATTTTCCCAATAAAATTTGTGTGTGTACTCCATCACGTGCAAGCTCCCTCTTTCCTTCATTTGACAAAAATCATCGAAATAATGAGGAAAAATATTTCTAACTCCATTAACATCACTTATCTTAAATTATGCCTAACCAAATTTAATTGCCACCCTTTTCAAATAATTCCTCATCATTCTTTTTTTCCTAATAATTAATTTATCTTGTCAAAAAAATAATGCACCATTGACCACTACTTGGTGAGAAATTCATATATTTCATTAATTAATTTGCATGAAAATTGGGGGTGTTACAAGCTTAGTCATGCTCATCATCATCACCCAAAGTTGACCCCTTCTCCTTGTTGTTTTCCTTCTTGTCCTTCAATACGGCCTGAAGATGTGTTCGCCTCGCAAGTGCACGAGTTTCGCAAGTAATAAAGTGATAAGTAAAGTATCGTTCCCACGAGGATTTGTTTAACAAATTGGTCAAGCAAGAGACTTAGTGAATTTCATCAAGTTGAGCTAGAACAAAGTTTTGACTTGGAAAGAGAATTTTTAAAGACTATTTCTAAAACTTAAAATTGATAAAGGCAAATGACTCTTTGACTTCAAGGATAATGGAACCTAGGATTCTTCTTCCCCTTTTGCATTTCATAAAACTTGGTTAATTACCTCTCTAGTAGCATTTCAACACATACATGTGTTAGTCTAAGGTTCACAAATACTTGACACGCTCTCTCAAGTCAAAATCAAGTTTCTCTTTTCATTAAAATGCACAATCTCTTGCTACAATTAATGAGAATCAATCTTTAAGCAACAACCCTAATGTGACAATGCAAGGTTAGTAAATATATCTCTATTTTACCAACAAACCATCCATTTATCAAGTAAACTTCAAGACAATCATGATTTCAATCAAGTTCTACACCTAGATTAGCTCTCTCAAGTCAAACCCAAGTGAATAAATCATCTAAATAGAGGCCAATCACTTAGAAGCATTAAGCCAAGGTTGAAATCAACACATGTATATATTTATCTACCAAAAGAGAGGAATGTTCAAGTATTAATCCATACAAAGGGTAAGAAGAACCCTAGAATGAAAGATTTAGATACTCATGTTCAAATACAAAGAAAGTCTAAGCAAAGAAACTGAATACATGAAGAAACTAAAAAGAAAAGAGGAGAAAAGAGGAAGAACCAAGGTGAAATCCCCAAAATCTCTCTTAGGTTGAGCACCCAAGCCTCCAAGATTGTCCAAATGTCTCTCCCAAGCTCTTCCCTTGTGTGCCCACTTGTTTCCTTAAGTCAAGAGTATGTTTTTCGGCATTTCCCTTTAGGTTAAATAGGGTTTTTCTGTTTTTGAAATGAAAAAACGTGCAGTTGTACTTTCAGCACTTTTTCACGACTGGCTGTGGCCAGTTGTTGACTTGCTACGGCCAGTTACACAGAGCGCTACTTGCTACAGCCAGTTGAGCAACTTGCTGCAGCCAGTTGTATATGTTCCTTCTAACTTTGCACTGCTTCACATCCTTTCTTTCTTTCCTTGTTTCTTGGTTCTTATAGAGCTTCAAAACTTGTCTCCATCTTCCTACAAAAGAGGAAGGAATTATCAATTCTCATTTGAATCACAAACTCTATAGGATGTAACAAGAATTTCTTTGATTTTTGCCTTATACTTTGATATGCACATTTTCCTCTATAACTTCATTCTTATGCACATTTTGAACCAAAAATAGGTAAAAAGGGAGAGAAAATGTGCTAGAATGTTGTCAATTTCTAAGAGTTAACAAGATGTTCCTGCATATGTTTCATCATCTCTGCTTATTGATTCACTAGCTGTGTCATAGCATCCAACTGCTGTGTGGTAGCACTGTGCTGCTGTTCCAACGCCTTCATCTTTTTAAGATCATCTGCAAATACATCATTAAGAAGTAAGTTTATTTTTTTGTACTTAATTTAAATGGACCAGGGAGTGAAAATGTAAAACAATTAAGCTCAGAAGCATTATGTTTACTTGCAAAAACACCTCCGACCGAGCTGGATGAGCGCTTGCTAGCCTTCAGTCGGCTGACAGAGGCTCCGGCCAACCCGAACACTCTTCCTTTCTTGTCAAATCCTCTTGTAGCCTGAATGAAGAGATTCTCATTATCGGACTGAGAGGAGCCATAATAGGACTTTTTATGATTACCTTCAGTTTATAATATTATATAGTGATCTTATCTTAAAAATAAATATTTCTTATATTGGGGATCATATTGGGTAAGGAACCATATATCAAACAACTTTGAGGAGATCAAACAACCTTTCAAGTTTAAACTCAGGATTTTGTTCAAGATATATTTTGTAGTTTACTCAACTATATATATTTATTAACCAGCATACTTCATTTTAATGATGTCTTTGGCGTCCTACACTAGAAACTTTAGGTCATTTGCATATGGTGGAAGTAACATAGTTGTGTGTGGTGGGCCTTTTGTTCAACTATGTCACACATCAGAATAAAGGAAGATTTTTGGGGATAATAATTGCTGAATCTGTGCCTTGTGATAAGTAGTAGTATAGGCGAAAAACCTCTGTATATGAGGGTGGAGTTGATATATAGAGGAAATAAATTGGAGACTGAATCAGAAGCAAATAACCATGAACTGAAGAGAATAAAAGAAACAGATACTAAAGACCCGTATGCCACACACAATCTTTAATAGGGTTTGTTTGCATGTGAATATATGTATTTTGGGTTTGATTTCCATTCGCAGATATGAACAGGTTGGAGACTTCTATCAGTGCACAAGATATTATAGTAAAATAATAATATTCATCAATAAGAACTACTCCAGAAGAAGTCCCAAGATTTTAACCTTCATTTTAATCTAATTATTCTTGCCACCCATTTTAGGTGGTGTTCATAGTCGAATGTTGAAATGTTGGCTGTGCCTCTAGTAAAATCTATATTTTGTAGCTCATTTGCAAAGGCCATGGCTTTTTAATTATTGCTAAATGACCATTTTCTTTTTTTTTTTTTTTTCCACGACAAAATTAGAGATTTAAGTTCTGTGCTACAAAGTTATGGTTAAAATGGTATTCGTGTTGAAAGTCCAAGTTCTGCAAATTGGATAAGTCACATGTATAATCCATCAGGAATGAACCGCATGCATAATTGATGAGCAATATGGCAGGGTATATCCACTTTGATGTTTTATGGATGTTAGGGTCAATGGTCACATCTGAAGCTGATGAGTTCATTTTATATGCAGTTTGATTTTTCAATATGATGTCCTTTGGTTATAATTTAGAAGGAGCAATGTGTTGGAAGATGTCTTTAGCTACAGCCAAAACTCAAGCATGGACCACTATCAAATTTGAATGCTAGATGCGTTTTGATTTCAATAAGAAAAAACAGACGGTGATAATTTTGTACAAATCATCGAATGTTAAGAGACAGGAAACGGACGATTCTATTCATGGAAATTTGTTATCACATTTGTCCTTTCTATAACAAAGTTTCTGTTTCCTAATAGGGGGAACTTGTAATTTTAAATTCAAATGTTTCTGTTTCCTCCTCTTTTCATATACACGAAAACTCTCATACTTCAGACGAAACATTTGTTTGGGTTTCAAATCTGCCAATCTTGTAAAAAAATATCAAAACACAAAAAAATTAAAAGGGCAGAGTTTACGGAAACAGTTCCACCAGAAAATCAGAAATCACAGAACCTAGCAAGAAACAGTTCCACTAGGAATATTACTCAGAGAATGAAAAGGCAGGGTTTAAGAAAGAAAATAATTACCTCCGGAAATGAACTTCTGGGCGACGAGGAGAGGCGAGGAGCAGCTGGAAGTGAGCACCTGCAAGCTGGAACCTGGAAGCGATCGAGCTTCAGGAAAGCCAGAGAGGACCGCGGCTAGGGCGACGAGGTGAACGAGATGTCGAGAGTCTCAACACAGATGAGGCGCCGTGGAGAGTGGAGAGATCAACAGAGACGAGCAGCGCTTGGAACTGGAGAGATCAATGATTTGATATGCTGCGGAAGTGAATAACCCACAAAATATAATTTTTGGTTGGCGAGGGAAACATCCGTCGCAAGTTGGCGGTGCCTATTTCCCGCCCAGGAATTTTTTGCGACCAAAGTACTTTTCAATTGCAAATCCACGATATCCATCGCCATTTGCGACGGCATCATATATCCGTCGCAAATATGCATGTAGATCCCCATAAATAAAATAAACATATTATATAATAGCATTGACTCAAGATGCATAAACTTTTTTTGGGAACAAATGAAGATAGGAAAAGAATTCGTCTCAAAAGCAAGGAGGTTCTGTTTAGACCTTTAACAGAAGGAGGTCTAGGAGTTAGATCCATAAATCATGTTAACACTGCGCTACTAGCTAAAAAGATATGGCGTATACTCTCCTCTACTTCAGGATCCTTGCTTGTTGAAACATTGAAAGGGAAATATATTGATCTCAATGGTATTTCTCTGATTCAAAAACCATATAGTTTATCCTGGCTTTGGAAAGGTATTTACCAATGTAAGGACATTATCTTAGATAAGGTGAAATGGAGTGTTGGTAATGGATCTTCAATTCCCATAAACCACCCTTGTGGTGGCCCATGCAAATTTGATCCCATACAACTCAAAATATTAGAGCTATTGGTGATCGATCTGTTGGTGCATCTTCCATCAAGTTGGAGTCCAATTAGATGGAATCAAGAGCTGATTTGATGAGTTTATCCAAGTGCTACTGCAGAACAAATTCTTCGAATTCCAATCTCCATTATAAACACTCATGACAAATTCGTTTGGGATTTCAATGCATCTGGTATTTACTCTCTCAAGTCTGGCTTTCGTAAAATAACAATGAATTCATCTCTGAACTTGCATGATGCTTTCGGGAAGTTTTTGTGGTCAATAGCCCTACCGTATAAAGTATTACTGCTGATATGGAAATTTCTTAATGATGCTCTGTCAACAATGGATATATTGAATAAACATCATCTCCAGGCCGCTGGAACCTGTGTATTGGGGTGTTCACAGAATGAGTCTTTGGAACACTCGTTCATTACTTGTCCATTAGTAAAAGCTGTGGGGTTTGGAGGGCTATGAATTCGACTACCTTCCGAGGATCTAACTGGATTCAAGCGTTGGCTGAAATTTATTCTCATGAAGCCCTTTAAAGAAGACAACGTCATCATGATGGCAAAAAATCATCAAATTGTTCTCAATTATATGGATCAAGAGAAATCTTCTGCATCAACAGCTTGACTGCAGCAGATTGGATCATTTTATTGAAGAAATATAGGAAATCATCGACAATTTATTGTCAATCCTGGATTTGCTATCAAGGCCAATCAATTCAATATATCTTTCTCGTGGAAAAAGATCTCAGCTAAACCTAATATTTCACTCCATTGTTTCAGAGCAACACTTAGTTGGATCATCAACTGCCCTCTGTTTAACGCCTCTTTCAATAAGTTGAAAGTAATGTGCATAAAAAAGATGATTCTGCCTGAGCAGGGAACTAAACTCAGCCAATATTTATTATGAAGATATATCCTTTTTTATTGGTTATTTCAATTCCTATAAGGTTATGTTATGGGGGTTATCGTTTATCATGTCACTTGACATAAGCTTGTGTGTAAAGTCACCCCAAAATTACGTCGTTTTGGGGTTAGAGGAATTAATGAAGGATCTTTTGATAAAATTCATATAATAAATACAAAAACACCCTTCATTAATCTCTTAACTCCCAAAACGACATAGTTTTAGGGTGACTTGACATAATCTTATGTCAAGTGACATGACAAACGTTAAACCCTATGTTATGTATGTGCTTCTATATCTCTCCAGACTTGCAATGAGTTACAGTCATGCCATGTGTGACTGTAGCCTTCTGATGTAATCTTTTTTTTTTTTTATCATTAATGCATTTAATATTTATCAAAAACAAAAAAACAAAAAATACAAACAACAACTCGGCATCATCCCTCTCCAAATATTTTGGGGGGGGGGGGGTTATATTAAATTTTGATGATTTTCAAATATTAGACTCTTTTATATGTCGATAGTTGTGACTTGTGATATTGATATAATATTATTTTCTAATCTGGAATAATATACACACACAAAGACATACATATATATACAGGCGCGTGCACACACATATACATATACACGCACATATAGACACACACACACCAGGGACGGACCCACATGGGGGGCTAGGGGTGGCCCCCGCCCCCCTAAAATTACAGAAATCAACCCAAAAATTTTAGGAAATTATATTTTGACCTCATAAAACTTTCAATTTTCCACTTTAGTCCCATTAAAAGCTTCATAGAGGGACTTAAATGAAAATATTGAAATATTATAGGGTTGAATGCAATTTTATGAACACTTAGGTTCTATTCTATAATTTTCGCCCCCCCTAATTTCAATTCTTGGTTCCGCCCCTGACACACACATAATATATATATATATATATATATATAGACACACACATACTATTTGAAAGCATATGTTGATATACAAATCTATATTTTAGTTTTGGCACTTATTAATTACCAAATTATTTATTGTTTGATTTTTTTAATTATTTCTTTAAATTTAAATTAGTAGGATCTTCTAAATTTAAAGTATCTATCTTAATTCAAATTTGACTAAATAATTAATTGAGATATTATGATATGAGCAAATCTATCCCTTGAGATGTATATTAAAGTATAATCAAATTTATCTATTATCTCTGTCGCTGAGGAAATTTGAATAAAGGCGTGAGATACAAGAGTCACAAAAAATAACATGTAGCTAGAGCCAGAATCGGGTTGAGCACTGTCGGGCCGGCCCATTTAAGCCTTGGCTGTCAAGGGCCGGGCTTGAAACATGGACAGGATTTTTGAAATTAGCCACCCTATAGGGCCCCGAACTTAAACGAGACGATCGGTTAGGCCCTTTTACAATAACTTTTTTTTAAAAAAAAAAAATAAATTACTCGAGTGCCAAGAGGGCATTTTCTTCCCACCTCCAAGTGAAACCAAACGGAAGGAATTAATTAACTTCATCTTCAACATAAGATTATGGCTAGATGTGGCTGGTTTTAAGAAACTTTTACCGAAAAATTTCGCCAGAACCTCGTTACTTTGATGTCTCTCTTCCAAAAATTTCGCTCTATCACTTCCTTCATCATTTTCTCGAAATAAAGCCATTTATAACCATAAAACATGAAAATAAAATTATTCTAGCATATTTAAGATCAAAGCAAAGTCTATCTATGAATCTAAGAACTCAAACTTAAAGAAGTTACTTGCAAATGCTCTAACTCCTTCAAGCTACTTCCCACTCATCCTCACTTCTCTCTAATTTCAGATTGCTCTTGCTTGTTTTGGTGTGAAGAATGAATGAACCCAATGTGCCTATTTATAGCAATTTGTCGGGCGCTTTGGTAAATTTTTCAAACCTAACTCTTCTTGCATTTTGGCCATTGGATGCAATTTACTTTACAAGAGTTGATCTCATCCCTTCATGTGATTAGAAAACCCTAACTTAACCTACAAGTTGTCTCCCTTCTTCAACAAGTTTTCTCCCTTAATTGTTTTTGATAATAATTAATTGATTAATTAATTGATCATAAAGATTAGTGTTCAATTAGGCAAATATTATCTCATCTTTATTGGATTAATTATTTGAGATATTATTTTAGAAAGCTTGGCTCTCATGGCTCCAACAAGGCTATTTTGACTTTAATTACAACATGTGCTTTATGAAGTTAATATCTAGATTTTTTTTTTTTGGGTTCAATTCTCTCTCTTCCTTCTCATAGCTTGAATCTGTGGCCTCCCAGCCCTCCATACACTCTTGATTTTGTGTTTCTTTTAGCCAAGTAATAGATGCTTAAAGCTCTCTCATTGGTTCACAACTTATCACTTGGATTAAGCTTTATTTCATGTATTTAATTTAGGTCATTAGATCTAGCTTTATGAGATTAAATCTTGGCCTTCCATGTAATACCCTAAAAATCACATTTAGCATAACCACTATATTTTGATAGATAAAGACTATTTAAAATAGATGAATATGTGGTCTCAAATTTTATAATGAGTTTATCCTATTTTCTAGATAATTTTTCTTTAGGATTAAGGTAGCCAATGATTTAATTTTGTTGGGCATCATAAAATACCATAAAATATAATAAATACCATATTAAGCTATGGTTCATGAAGAATTTTAAAGAGCAAGAAAGTGTTATGAAAATACCTAAATAAATTTAGAGAAATCAAGGATAATTAATGATCAACTAAGTCTTCATTAAAGTAAATAAGTTGCACAAGGCTCCATAATTAATCAAATGACCTTAAACACCAATTTTTATAATTGTCAAGAGATTAAATTAATACCTAACTCATATTTAATTCATAAAAGGCCATAAAGAATTATCAAAACACTTGAAACAATTAAGGGGCAATTACCAATAATTAATGAACAATTAAAATTACACTAATAGAATATTTAGGTAATTCTTTACAACTAATGTTAAAAGTCACCAATTAAAGATGTATTAGGATAATTAAAAGCCAAGAACCAATAAGGGGTTAGGATTAGCATAGAATGGATTGCTAATGGTCATAAATTACCCTAAACACCAATAATGCAATAATCAAGAGGCAATTAAGCTTTTGATTAAGATGCTAATTAAATTCTAAGCAAGCTTTGAAAAGTCAACAAATTGCAACTATGATCTAAAGGCCAAGATTTAACCTCATAAAGTTGATCTAAGGGCTTTAGAACCAATTTCATAAAGTGGAATCCATGTGAACCAAATATTAGCCAATGATAGATTTTCTTCTAAATATCATGAGATAAATAAAAACACAAATTAAAAATAAAAGATGGGTGAGGGGGGACGAATTTTGGGGGCTGAAAAAGGGGATCAAAAATTGTTTAAAAATTAACAAATCCCACATGCAATATGAGTCATGAGCCAACATTAATACAATGAAGACTTTGGAGGCTAATGGAAGAGGATAAGAGTCCTTTGTCATAAAGCCTCTTAAATATTGGAAGAGGATAATGAAAGAGAAAGATGAAGAGTTGTGCGTGTGTGTGTGTGTAGTATGAAGAGAGAGAAATAAGCCAATTCATTAGCCAATGAGAAAATTAAGCATAAAGTAATTAGATTAATTCATGGAATTAGTTCTAGACATAAACAAATGAAAACCTATACAAATTAAATTGTATCTTGAGATCCATTGATCAAAAATCAAATGTAAGAAGTGATTATTAACAAGCAAAATTCAAGCTTGAGATTGACTATAATCAAAGTCATTTCCTCAACTTTTGAGGATTATGTCCAATTGAGAAAATGAGAGATTATGGTCTCTAATTAAAGCCAAAAATCTCAAGAGTTCAAAACCAAAAAGGGAATTGGAATCAAACTTCATTAAGGTCCCCAAATGAATTTTTATCTAGTGATTCTAGCAATAGAAGTGGTAGGAAATTCTAGAGAAAGCCAAGAAGTAGTAGGATATTTTGCAAAAGTGTTTGGAAGAGGATATGGTACTTTGGGATAGAACAATTAATGGAAATGGAAGAGGATTAAGGAGAGAGAGAGGGGGTCAGATTTGAGAGCTTGGAGGGCTAGGATTTGTGCTTCCAATTAACTTAAATCCAAGGGTGTATATCCAAGATGAAAAGGTGTGAATAGTGTCATGGAATTTTACTATAAATAGGGGGTTGGGGTCTTCATAATTCCTCACCAATTCACAAAGCAACATCTGAAATATAGAGAGAAAGTGAGAGTGAGAGCCTTGAGGAAAGAAGGAGCAAAGTTCTTGGTAAGTTCTCTAGCTCTAGCTTTAAGTTCTTTGAGTTTTAGTTCTTAAATTCTTAGATAGAAGTAGCTTAGATCCTAAATATGCTAGGATAATTTTATTTACATGTTTTTATGGTCAAAATTGGCTTTATTTCAAAAAAATGATGGGGGAGTTCATATAGAAAAATTTCTGGAAGAAAATCATCAAAGTAACGAAGTTGGCGAAATTTCATCGGTTTGGAATTTCTGGAGGCAGTGATGAAAACGCCAGAATTTCATATTGAAACTATGGTCAAAATATTCTGAGAAAATTCATGGTTAAAATAGACATATAGGGCTTTTTAAATATGTCAAGAAAATGTCAAAATGAGTTCTGTACAAGGAGATAAAATTTCTCAAAGTTGGGCTACGAATTTTTGAAAAATTTCTGGGCAGAGGCTCAAAACTTTAAAACTGGGAGTGATTCGTGTAATCTGGGAAAGAGTGATTATTTTTAATTGAAACTAGACATCCTAAGGATTCCAAGGAATTTTACGGATCCTCGTTTTGATTTTTGTAGAATTAATTATGATTTTTCAAAGTTAGACAAAATGCTGCCCAGATTTGTACCAGCGTTGTTCTACGAATTTTGAGGAAACAAAGTGGAAAATAAATGTTGCAAGGGCAAAATAGTCATTAGTGGCCAGGATATCCCATAGGATATTATTTGCAAATTAATAAATACGATATTACCATTATAGGATACGCGTGATCACCGCCCGATCGTTAACGTACCGACAACACCGACGAAGGTATGGACGCGTATTGTAACACTAACTCTGATGCTTATTGTATACCTATATGTGATGGATAGTCTGAGACACTGATTTTAAAAGAATTTTGCATACACATACAGTTATATACGGGTTATGGTCATGATAACGCCGTTGAGTTTTCCTAGCGCTGAGGACACGGATGTACACCATGGCACTGGTGAATAGTGCAGACTGTAATAACATTCATATGCGGTGGCTGTGTTGTTATTGCTTTTTATATGTGAATATAGCTGTGATGTCATGAGATAACTGTCATACATACTTGTTACATGAACATGAGGTTAACCATTACCTGAGGTTCAATGGGTGTTGAACCTCAGCTCTTACCATAGCTTCAGGATCCAGAGTAAACAGGATGGAAGACAAGGGTAAGCAGCAGATGTAGGAACCGGCTGGAGAAAGTCCTACCGACATGTACTTTACAATATCAACATTTGAAAAAAAAATTGTAACTTATTTGTTAAAAGCACATACATTACGGTGGATATTTATCAGTTACTTTTCAATACTATTTACTTCCGATGCTCAACTCTGATCAAGATACCGTGAAAACGTTTTCGAAAATTGGGATGTTACATTCCATATGTGTAGAAAAATCCTACTTAATTATTGAAGATTTTATTTTTAAATTGCATGTGCTCTTGAATATATTGTTAAATAATATTTCTCTCTCTTCTACATGTGCAATTCGACCCATATCCTTGACTTTAGGGAATGAATATTTAATCTTAATTAGTACTCCTAATATAGTGGTTTAGATGTTATTAGGTATAATTGACAAAGTGTGATTGGTTCCTAGGTTAATTATGATCATTAATAATTCATTTTATGTTAATCTTGAACCCTTATTGGCCCTTGATTCTTGATTAAGTTGATACATCCCTAATTGATAACTCTTAATTTGTCATTTGATTAATTATGAAGATTTACACAATTATTTAATTTAGTGAAAACTTAATTGCCCATTAATTTTCGTTAATTTCTTTAAGTATTCCCATAACATTTTCTTGCTTATTTTAATTATATAGGAACCATGATTTAATATGATAATTATATTGTTTTTATGATCCTTAGATGTAGCCTAAAAATTAGCTTTTGGTTTAATTTAATTCCAAGAGAAAATTGCCTAAAATATAGCTAACAAATTACAAAACTTTGAGACCACATATTCACCTTTATTTAATATTTATTATTTTATCAAAATATAACATTTATGGTAATTAAGGATTCTAGGGTATTACACGGATGAGAAGGCGTGTCAGCATGGACGTGATGCAATAGTAAAATACCACAAGATATGTTTTAGATACCATATAATATATTATATGGGATTAATAGAACAAAACATGCCACGATGGATTAAAAAGAAGATCAGAGATGCACGGGCAAGAGGAATTGATCATTTTACGTTAAAGCAGCACAGACGCCAAAAAGAAAAAAAAAAAAAAAAAAAAAAAAAAAAAAAAGACGCAGCGAGATATTCAACAAAGAGAGAAGTAGGGATGTCCAAGAACCGGGCTAGATTGGGTTGGAGGTCAACCCGAGGTCTGGCTCGATAGGACCTCAGGTTGGAAAAGTTAGCTCGAGGTCTGGTACTAGCCTGAGGTTGGGTTGGACCGGACCGACAGACTACCTGGACTAGCCCAGGTAGTCTTTTTTTTTTTTTTGCCTTCTTGGGAGGCAATATTTTAGCTCTAGTTTCACCTGACTTCCGAAAGTAATAAAAAGTGATTGATTGAAAAGTAATTCCTCTAAATTAAAAAGCATATTAGGATGTCCAGACTCCAATGAATAGCTCAGTGTAGTGGTCATTTACCAAAAAAAAAAAAAAACTCGGGTCAGACCGGACTAGTCCAAGGGGTTTAAGCCCCTGAACTGAAGTCCAGTCCAACCCAAGCTGTTTGGTCTGATCCGGTCCCATCAAATTGTCTTGGACCAATTTTTTTGTTACCCAGATCGGGTTGGGTCGGATCAAGTCAGACCGGACCAACCAGACCTTGGGATTTTTGGACAACCCTAGAGAGAAGCACGCACGGAGATTAATAGAGGAATTGGACGAAGCGCACAGAACAGTGACGCCGGAAATACCACGCACTCCACAGTAGTTGTGCCTTCTCTTCTATGTGTTCTTCCTCTTTTCTTGTCTTCATTGAATCTGAGTTTCATCTTTTTGTTATGGATTTTATTATAGACAAGTGTGGCTAATTTTTTTTTTTTTTTTTTTCAATCTAGAAAACCTATGAACTTTTTTGGGTTTTAGATATTATTCTCACGGATTAGTTTTGCTTAATTTTATTTTAGTTTATTTAATCTTGTCTTTATTGCTATTGCTTATTGATTGACCACCATTGAGCATGTTTTGGGGATTTAGGGTTGAACTTGGAAAAGGGAATCTTAAATTGACTTTGGGATTAAAAAAATGTGGAATTGAGTTTTAATCTAATTTGTGTCTAGGATAGGCATATACCTAAAAGCTCTGCATATTCAAATTAGAGTGGGTTTGATCTAAAATGCATCTTATTCAGTTATGTGAGACATTGCATAATTAATTAAGGTAGCTATATAAATGGACCGGAAGACATTTATAGACAATAATACTCTAGATTTAGCTAATTAAGTCAAGTCAAAATTAATTTAGTGGGGAAAAAATCTAAGAAACAAACAAAGGATTAATGACTCTAAGTTATACTTCTTGATATTGAAATTTGCTCTTACGTGAAAAGTCTTTGCTACAATTATTTTCTTGCTATTATTCAATCTCTTTTTATTATTGAAAACAATTCTGACTTGCTCAACTTAAACGGAATAAGGGAATTAATATCTAATCACTAGTTAGATTGAGTTCTCGTGGGAACAATAGTTTTCATATCTCTTTATTACTTGATACAGCCCGTATACTTGCGGACTTATAGACTATAAATTTTTTCCCTATCACTGATAATGCACATTATTAAAAGTTCCGTTAATTTTAACGGAAGTTTATCAATTTGATTCCCCCCACCGTACAGTAGTTTATTTGATAGTTGACAATTTCTAGTGTGCTTTATTGATAATTGAAGTGAGCTAGTAACATTCATCCTTGATAAGGGATTCTGTATTTCATATTGATAATGGAGATTTGTTTTCTTATTTTTTTTTAAACTACACACAAATATCTACAATAGTTGCCCTAAAAGAGATTCATTAAACTTTATTATCTACGGATCGGATGATACTCACAGTATCACCAAATAAAGATATACAAATATATGTTGTTTTTAATACATCAACTAACCCTATCGAGTCTTCCAAGCTGATGAAATATATTTTTCTATGTAATTTATGGGTGGCATCTAATATGATCTTCAAGTGGGGTGGTTCAAAAATGAAGGAGCAAGACAAAACTATGTTTCATTTAGTTTTCTTGTACTTGTTAAAGTTGGTCTGGCTTTATACTTTAAGCTCAAGATCTCAAAAAACAAGAGAGAAGAAGAAGAAGATGATGAAGAAGAAGAAGAAGAAGAAGATAATGATGATTATTATAATGAAGAAGCAAGAAGATGATGATGATGATTTTGAAGAAGAAAAAGAAGATTATTATTATTATTATGAAGATAATTATGACCACGATGAAGGCACGCATGAAGATTAAGTGATCCAGAAGAGTGCTTTGTTTAATTAGCTACTGAATGCATATATGTTGTAGAGTGTTATCCAAGGCAGTGCGAAATATAGGGTTTTTTTTTTTTTTTTTTTTTTTTTTTCTTTGGGGAAATCCATTTCAAGGCCTATATTAACAATTAAAAAAATGTTAAAAAAGGTCCAAAAAAAGTCATATGTCAAAAAAGGTCCCAAGGAATTTTTTGGTATTTTTTATAAACGTTAGTTGTTAACGCCTACCGATATAGTTGTTAACGGGTACTGATTTAATTATTAATGGGACTGATTTAGTTGTTAGGATATTGTTGTTAATGCTACTAATTTTTTTGTTAACAATGAAGGTGGAGCTAAATCACCAAGAGGGGGTGAATTGGGGATTTTTAAAAAACTTTTCGAAATCCTCTGTTTTGAACAACTAAAACAGAGATGAGCTGAGAGTAGAGAAGAACAACAAGACACAGGAATTTATACTGGTTTGGTCCAACCACTTGACCTATGTCCAGTCCCCAGATTCTCTGGGATTTCTACTATCACAATTGATTACACCCTCTGTACTCAAGAGTAATTCTCTCAACTAGAACTTACTCCCCCTTACAAGTTGTAATCAATGAACCCAATCACCAAGCTAGACTTGTGATTCTTTACAATAAATGATTTACAGATAAGAACTCTCTCTAAGAGTAGATAAAGTTAAACACTGAAGCTTTGTGTATCAAAAGATACAATACAGGTGAAAACTAAAAGAATAAATGTAAGACTTGAATGCAATTCGTTTTCAGTAGTTTTGTTGGTTGAGAAGACTTGAATGCTGCTCTATTTATACTGAGAGAGCATTAAATGACCATTGTAATCTTCATTATAACCGTTGCCTTCATTAGACAAGGTTCTGGTTAAGCTTTGGTCTTCTTCTCTCTCTAATTTTCACTTAATCCAGCTGTGCAGAAATTCAGAGTTGACTTCCTGCAAATTAATCCGTTGGAGTAGCAGCTGTTGGATGTGGAAAACATTCTTTAATCCTTTACAAAGCGTGTGTAGACGGATTAACCAAAAGTATGCAACTTTCTGGATTTTGCATTTAATGTGCTGACATCACTTTTTGCTTTTGCTTTAAACCTTCAATAAACATTCTTTAATTCATCTGAAACTCACTAACAAAGTGATTAAACTTATCTAGGAACATTAGAGAATAATGATAGGAAGTAATAAAATCAAACAAGAAGGTTTTACGAATTCGTCAAATTTGAATTTCAGAATCAACAATGTAAACTCGAGTTTGCTTTATCCAAAGTATGTAAAAACGATTTAAGTCCAAAATATCTAAACCGGAGGTTTTCTTCCAAAACTGGAGGTTTTCAACACTTTAAAAACTGCAATGCTCTCGGGTTAGCCAAAACTCGAGTTTTCATATCAAGACTCGAGTTTTCTCCATCCGAGAGAGGAAAGACGCGATTTTGAGCTTTGGAACACATTTTGAATGAAATGTAAACTCGAGTCTATTAGTGAGTAGCCTCGAGTTTGTCACTGTTCATGTCAAAAATCAGTTTTAGTTCTCAAAGTGTAAATCAGAGGTTTCTCATGCAAACTCTAGAGTTTTCTCAAGTTAAAATTGGTTTGCTCTCTGTAAGGCGCAAACTCGAGTTTTACAACTTAAACTCGAGTTTTCTCAACTTAGGAAACTTTTGGAAAAACTTTGAAAAAACTCTTGGCCTAACACAAACTGGAGGTTTAGAAAAGCAGTCTCGAGTTTGCTTAATTATAAAACAATGAAAGCTCTCGGCCAAGCTCAAACTCGAGTTTGTCAACTACAAACTCAAGTTTACATGTTTGTAAACTCTTGAGGATTTTCAAAGTGATGGAAAACTTTACTCAAAGAGAAGTAGTGTCGAGTTTATGAAAATCTCTCAATTTGAAAAATTCTTCCCGCCATAGGTAAACTCGATTTTGCTTTCAATAAACTCGAGTTTACGGGTTTTATAAACTCTTAGGATTTTCTCTGGAGGTGCAAACTTGAGGTTTAAGAGTAGAGGTCTCGAGTTTAAAAATGCTTTGAAATCAAAATGCTCTCGGCCTCTCACAAACTCGAGCTTATCATAGGTAACCTCGAGTTTACGTACTCAAAATATGAGAAAACCTTGTAAAATCTCTCAAGTTTAAACTTCAGGTTCATTCTCGAGTTTAAAATGCAAACTGGCGAGTTTCGCCCTTTGTCAGTGGAAAACTCGAGTTTGCCAAGTCTAGGCTCGAGTTTGGCGCTGACAGAATGTTTTGGGTTGAGAACAACAAGTTTTAATAAACATTTAGCTTATCCAAAACATCCAAACATGTTTACAATTGTTAGTTATCATCAAAACACATAGGGAACTAACAAACAAGTACTGATTTAGTTGTTAATGGGACTAATTTAGTTGTTAATTGTTATGAAAAAAAATACCAGAAAAGGCCCTAGGGTCTTTTTACATGTGACTTTTCCTTGGACCTTTTTTGACATTTTTTTGCTAATATGGGCCCGAGATGAATTTTCCCTTTTTCCCCTTGCTCCAGCGGTTTTGACGATAAAGGGAGTTCTTGTTTCAACTACTTGTTAGATTAATTGAAACATTCACTTTGTATGTGAAATTTTAATTATGAACTTTGGACTTTGAAAAGAAAAAGAAAAATAAAAAAAGGGTTTGTGAGTTTGGCCTAAGCCTTATCATTCGGGCCGGGTGGAGGTTTACATTTCCCAACCGAGTGCGTTGACGGAATTTCAGGCTCTTTGTAGTGTTTTAGCATTCATATATGGTCAAATATTGATTTAAATTAAAATGTAGTCAATTATAAGCCTTTCCAAGATAGTGGAATATATGGTAGATAATTTTAACATTTCAGCGTTTAAGTAAGGGAGGGATCTAGACTTTATAAGATGTCATTCGTTTCCCTCCCTAAAGTATGTGAGACTTTATAATGCACCCCTAGTGTAGTGTCATTGCTGGAGAGTTGAAGATACCCAAACCCTTATAAGACGTCATTTGTTCCTCTCCCCAACCGATATGGTACTTCAAAACAACATTTTAAACATGAGAATGAAAAAATGAGAAAAATATAGGGATGAAAACATGATAAAAGTATATGAACCTGTTTAACCCTAAAAGATTTCATTGAAGACCCTATATATAAAATCAACAATAGGTGCCCTCAATGTCTAATAGCTAGCTATGAATATCCCTCTCTCTCTCTCTCTCTCATTTATCTGGATAGAATCGCGAAATAAGCTGCCGATCATTTGTTTGCAATGACCAATTAAAGCTCAATGATATCATGTATATAAACCCAATAACATTAGATTTCAATTTATTTACGAATCAATCAATTTAGATTCGTGATTCTGAAGAAGATTAAATTTTTGGTTTGAAAATACTAAATGAACAAACTGATAAAGAGGGGGACTTATCATTAGCCGAGAACAAAGATATGTAATGATAATAACACACAAGAATAACTGATACTCTCCTTTCATAAAAGGAATATGATTGCTTATCAACTGGAGGTAGGGATTCGTCTTGATACTTACTGAAGGAACAATAATAGGGAACAGAACTACTGAATACACATATTTATTAATCATTAGACAGCCATAGGCTACAATCTAAGAAGTTCAAAAGAAAATGGAAATAACCAGCAAAAAGGAAAATACAGAAGGAAAATTAGACAACAAATTCCACACCTCTACTTAAACCCTATTGTTCAACTTCATGCCACCTAAAAACTTCTCATAGGCCCATGTGATGAAGCTTCTAGCCCATTCCTCATATATATATCATATATGTTGCCTCTTGGTCCAAGCCCATACTAACAATATAGGGGAAAATCATTATGAAGTCCCAAGAAAGGAATTAAATCACCAAAAAGTCACACAACAAGTAAATATGCAGTATGGACATGTTATCATTCTTCGCATTGAAATTTGTTATTTCATATTAGCCATTTGTGGGACCTTTTGATGATTATATTTCTTCCTTGAGACCTCATAGTGATTTTGCCAAGAAATAAAGCATGTTCATGACATCACCCCCTTATATGGAGATACTATTTGGGATACCCTTCCCAGTCAGCCCAGGTTCACTATTAGGATAAAGCAATGTGTAGGGCATATTAATAGGACCATGTCGATTTTTGAGTTTCACATCATTGTTGTCTCTTTGAATTCTTTCCTCAATTTTTTTTATCCTCTCTTTGAATCTCCCAAATGCCTCTAAGGGCTCTTTATCTGATATCCAATCAGATGGGTCAGCTGCTCGTCCAAGGTATTCCTCAGTAGAAGAATGCCTTGACAAGACAGCTAACACTGCTGTGACATTAATTGCTTGGTCCTTGGAATTAATGGTCCTCAAGAAAGCTTTCTCGGGATTAGTCTTAAGCTCTTCATATTCAGAAGTACCTTTTTGAGGCATGTTACGCCTCGTAATTGTGGGACGATTTAGGATATAGCCCCCAAATGGGTATTGTCCAAAATTGACAGCAGCATGAAGGCCTGAAGTTATCCATATTATAATTGTGCAGGATTCTATCAACTCTTTACGATTTTTCATTTTGGGCCAGCTTTGATCTTCTTTTTTGTCACCATGACCAACCTGAACGAGTTCTTTCCACCAGGATTGAAGTTCATTGTCTTGTTGAACAGTGTCATCTTTCTCGTAATAAAAGGAGCAGTATTCTTGGACCCAATTCTTGATTGCAAACCATATATCTAATCCATCAACAGCATAAGGGTAATCCTTAATCGCAAGATTAAGGCCGTGGGGAGAAGTTGAATCCTCAGTTGCCATTCCCCTAAATCAAGCAATAAAATAGCCATCAAAATTGCGTATACATGTCTTAGGCCTAATTAGTATGCAAGTCACCCGATTTATAATAAGGTCCCTATATATAGTTCTTTTAATTATGTTCTTATGGTTTGACCTATTTTAAATCAGGCCCTTGTAGTTCTTTTATCATGTCCTTATAATATTACTTGCTTTTTAATTAGATCCCTGTATTCCGCCCCCCCCCCCCCCCCCCCCCCCCCCCCCCACACACACACAAAATCAATCACCTGAAACTACATGGGCACTAGTAAAAATCAGGTGAAACTATGAGGATATGGTAAAAAGGAAATAAAATTATAGGGACCTCATTAAAAACATGTAAAACTATAAAAACATAATAAAAAACTATAAGGACCTGATTAGAAATCTGATAAAATTATAAGGACTTGACAAATAATTATTCCCCTATCTTATGATACAATACCTAATCAAAGATTGCTTTTTTAATTTCATCTTATTTCTATATTCAAGATTAATGACTTCTTTCAGTGATATTTACCTCTTGAGAAGATCAACTGGCAGTGCTTGATCTGTAAAAACCCAATCCTTGTAAACCTTCGATGAAAACTCCATAGAATATCTTCCTGCCAAAAATGTTGACTCTATAATGCCATTTGCATTCACAAGCGATTGTCGAGCAAGAGCATTTATCTTCATCGTATCACTAAAGTGTGGAGCAAGAAGTTTATAAATAGGATGAATCACACTAAGCTGTCGATTTGTTGCAATGACGAAAGGCTCAACCACAGCATGAGTTTTTAACCTGTGATAGATTCACGTCAAAAAAAATATTAATAGTCACCCATGGAAAGGAAAAAATCATGCAATACTACAAAATATAACCACTAATTAATTTGCAAGTCCTTATAATTTCATCTTATTTTTAATCAGTCCCTATGGTTTCCTTTTATTGTTTCACCTGGTTTTTAATCACGTATTGTAGTTTTAAGTGACTCATAAAAAAACTACAAAACCTGATTAAAAATCAAGTGAAATTATAAGGACATGATGGAATGTAAAAACTACAAGGAGATGATTAAAAGTAAGTGAAGCCATAAGGACTTGATAAAAAGAATAAACAAATTACAGGGATCTAATTAAAAATCAGATAAAATTATAAGGATTTGCAGATTAATGATTCCAAAATATGAATAGTCACCTATGGAAAGAAGATAAAATAATGCAAAAATGGAAAAGATATAAATACCAATGGCTAATTAGTTGATGGTAATTCGAGTCGTTCACCACAACGTAGGCCTTGGCCAACATCCAAATCCATTTCTCCACGCCTTCTTCAGCAGGCAAGTAGACTTGAGGAGGAGACCCATTAAATTGATCCTCTTGGGGCAAACTTAATTCAATTGCCAGTGGTTTTAAAGTCCCATCTTTTTTCAATAAAAGAACTGTTCTAGTAGCATACGCTTTGGGGTGAACTTTGGAACTAATATCATGAGCAGCATCTTTGTTTATACGCCTCAAATATGGAATAAAATCGTCATAATAATCCAGAATAAATACTTTCTTGTGCTTTATTGCCTGATGAATCAAATAATGCAGAAAACGTGTTATTAATATAGAGACCATGAATAGAAGCTCTTTTGGATGAATAAAGAACAAGTTTTTAGGCTTGATTACCTGTTCTACAGATAGCCCTTCTAGGTTTTTCTGGATATCATCTTTACTTATTTTGCAGGTAGTACCATCTACCTTGCTTTTAATAGGCCAATCCTGCAAAGAAATATGCCAAACTTCTCCTAATATACTTTTGGCAAGAGCTAAAGTAGCTCCTAATACTACTGTTATGAAAACTACGGAAAAAGAAAGAAGGTGGGCTACAAGAAAAATTCCCGCTGCTACTATGATAAGAGTGGAAAAGGAGGTAACCATAAATGAAGGAAGGAAACCAATTTCGCTATTAAGCACTTTGTTTAGCGAGGAGAGTTAATGGGATCTAGATTGTCCAGATTCTCTCCTTTACCCTTCCGGCCCTCTCCCATCCTTCACCCCAAAACTAAAAAGATATATGGTAAAAAAAGCAAGGGAAACTCTTCTTCTTCTTTTTTCTTTTTTCTTTTTGTGAAAAAAGACATCCATTACTGTGGAATATTTTTTTTTTTAGTAGTATTCAATATTCTAAATTAATTTTTTACTACACTTGACACTCTAAAATATTTTTAGTGGCACCCAATATCTAGCTCTCAGAAAATATTTATTAGTAGCACCTAGTATCCTAGGTGCTTAAAAAATGCACTAAAAAATATTTTAGGATTTTTGGTGTTACCAAAAAAAAAAAAAAAAAAAAAAAAAACACTTCTGGGTGTTCGATGCTAGGTGCCACTAAAAAAAACCTTAAGGGTGGTGAGTATAGTAAAAATTAATTTGGGATAATGCTACTAAAAAATATTTCTAAGTGGTGGATGCTTTTTTTGTTTTTTAAAAAATAAGCTCTCTTGCCCTTTCTTACTCCAAAACTACATATAGTTTTGGGGTTAAGGGTGGGAATGGTCCCAAATGGCAAAGAATCCCATGAAGGTGGTTTACACTTTACAAAAAAGAAATGGAATTCTTCCATTGTAAACCTTTCCCTCGCAAGGTTATCATAACTATGATGCTGGACAAAAAATTGCACAAATTTGACTTTGGAGAAAATTTTTATTGTCTGCAAAGTAATTAGGCATACTTGAAGGCAGCAAATTTTGACAGGATTTACTCCAGCAAGCATCTCTCTTGCGAATTCTTCATCTTTCATCCATGCATTTTTATTATCTGCAGCCAAAAAAAAAACAAAAAAAAAGAAATCCATTTCATAACATTTAGCTCCCTTGAGATGATCTATATATTGCATGATAATTGTGAGAAATAAACTCTTGTCAACTATTTTCTTACTGCACACTAATGTATCAAGGGGAGGGTGATCCTCAGATGCACTTATTTTAGTCATTTCCCAGTTCCCAATATGTATATGACCCAGAATTCTCAATGCTTTGGAATCATGAAATGGCATTCAGTTTGGGTGATGAGCACCAAATCTAGACCGTCCAAATCTAATTTGGTTGGTCCAGATTTTTTTTTAAAACCTTTTTTAAAAAAATGTATTTACATGTGCATAATTTCTTAAATAATGATAGTCTTTTAACTATCAGTTTTTCAAAAAAAAAAAAAAAAAAAAAAAAAAAAAAAGGATTTTTTTTTTAAAAAAAATTTTAAAATCATTAGTTGAAATTTTTAAATTTAGACCGTTGAAGCTATATTTGGATGGTGTAGATCTAACTCACTTTATCAATGAGCATCTATGTAGACCTTTTCACATATACACACACGGCATACCTCTAATTACTTGAGGCTTTTGAAATCTGAGCAATTCTTCTCCATCAATTCGGAAAGCTTCCTTTAATTTTTGGAGTGGAATAAAGCTACTTACGGCCATCAGTAAAGCCTTTGGCAACTTAAATCCACCTTCGTAGAGATCAAGAACTTCATCAAAGCTGTTAAACTCTTCAGAAAGACGAGCTTTCAAAGCAGGTTTAAGAACCTTAGTCAAAGATTTGAATCCAAAAGTCACGAAGTCTGCATTCTTCAATGGAGAAAATTCTTCGTCTCTTGGAACGTAATTTGAGCCGAAACACTTCACTCTGCTCTCGTAATCTGGATCAGTAAAATTATATATAGTAATTGGTCAATCATAAATACGGTACGTAAGAATCATCAAGTTATATGAAGATAACTCATAAATTTGTTTGCAAATAAACCTCACACTAATCAATGGCAAGATTGTTGTTCATACAAATACATAAAGACGTTTCATTACCGTGTTTTTCTTCACATCAAGCAGCTTTTTATTATGATCCAAATGTTTATGTGTCATTTAACCTAAATAAAAATAATAAATCTCAAATAAAATCATTTCTAGAAACCTAACCTGATTGTACTAAGGACCTTCCAGTTCGTCCTCTACGAGGGTAAGGATATTTAATTTCCCCTCCTATGGATCCTCCAAGAATCGGACGGTCATGCTTTTTTGGTTTGTTCAAGTCATTATAAATAGCATAATCATAGACCCTGTCACGTTCTTGAAGTTCCCTATTTCCGATTCCATCCCCTCTCAATTTGGATAATTCTTCTTCTCTATATCTGCGAAGTGGATCTGGTGTTTTATCTGGAAGATATGCCTGCAATACATTGGACAAACTTTGTTTAACTTCTCGTAAGATATATTTTAACTGAATAATTAATTAACAGATAAACATATATATGATCAGTCTATGTCACTTAGACTCCCTCCTCCGGTCTTTAATATAAGACATATTTATCTAATGGGTTAAGGTACAAAAATACACATGAGCTTTTACCCAAAGTGCACCCAGTGACATATGCTTTTCGAAGGCGCAAAAATACACATGAGCTTGTAAAATCAGAGCAAAAGTCCCATGTCCGTTAATCTCTGTTAGTTTGTGGTGGACCCACCATATTAAAAAACTAAAAAGTGTTAAGATCTTTTTTATTTCCCACCCTGCCCCCATGCTCATCAGCCACTTCTTTCTCCTTCCCTTTTTTTGCTCGAGATTCCTCCTTCCCTTCACCTCCACCATTTCCTTCTCAGATCCAAAAGGTGGCGGCAGCAAACTCTACGGAAGGCGGCGACGGCGGCAAAATCGTGGTGGATTTATGGAAATTTTTTCAAAAAGAAATGAAAATTTTTGGTGGCACGCCAAGTCTGCAGCAAAAATCGTGGTGGCCACCCCCTTAATCGGATGGAAGCTGAGGCATAAAGATATCCTCTCTCCCAGACACCTCTTCGACTAGAAAATGCTAACCCTCAATGCTGCCCGGCAAACTTCGTGAGTTCCTCTCCTGTCTTCGGTTTCCTGTGTCGGCTTTTTTTTTTTTTTCCTACTCCAGCTTCACCTGTTTCCATTTCTCTAATTCCTCTTTCATGAACTAATTTTATGTTCAATCTTCGAAATATTGATGTTTAATGGGTATTTCCAGTTTCCTTCACACTATTTTTATCTGGGTTGCCCCGCTACTGATTTATTATTTAGTTTATCGCGTCTAATGATTTTTTCCCCCTGGGCCAACGTCTTAGTTTATATGGCGTAGGTTGTCGGTAGTTCCCTTCGATGGCGGCTATCCAGTATCTGGTCAATTTTTAGTTCCCGCCAATCTAAATTGTTGGTTTACGAGAGGTACGTTTGACTCGCCTGTCTGTGCAGCACAATAACATTAGCCACCGAACAGTTCCAACATCTTATTTATCGTTGTAGTTGTATGGAAGCATCTATACCTTTTCTGTACGCAAATAATAATTCAGTTGATTGTAGGGTAATTAATTCAGTTCCAACATCAATACTTTTCCTTGGGTACGATGTCTTGGACCGGGCCACAAGGGTACCCCTCAAAAGTCGTCTTCTTTTGCCTTTCCTATAATCTATCATTTTCATTTCAGTCTTTTTCCTTTTAATAAAGAATAGATAATTTGAAGCTCACTGCTCTGTTGTTTCTTTTATTCAGGTTCTTGAAGGAGAGTGAAAGTTTCAAGAAAAATTAGAATTAGAAAGTCAGTAAAGATGATGAAGGAATTTTGCATTGGCCGGAGAGACAAAGTAGAATGCAAGTAAAGATAAGCTGAAGAAAAAGGAACCTAAAAGAAGTGTTCTAAAATTTTGTATAATTAGTGTAACAGAGAAACAGATGGCAACAGAGGAAGAAATTGAAACAGAGAAACAGATGCTACAAGTGAAGCCAGACGCTGCAAGGTAGCTCGCGTAATGAAGAAGACGACTGTGCATATTGAGTTTGCCACCGCCGTCTTCTGCATCTGAGAAGGAAATGGTGGAGGTTAAGGGAAGGAGGAATCTCGAACAAAAAAAAGGGAAGGAGAAAGAAGTGACTGATGAGCACAGGGGCAGGGTGGGAAATAAAAAAGATCTTACGATTTTTTTATTTTTTTAATATGGTGGGCCCCACCACAAACTAACAGAGATTAACGGAGATGAGACTTTTGCCTTGGTTTTACAAGTTCATGTATATTTTTGCACATCCGAAAAACATATGTCACTGGGTGCACTTTGCATAAAAGCTCATGTGCATTTTTGCACCTTAACCCTTACCTAATTGGTTTAGATTAAAGAAGTTGGTTAAGTTATTATGAGATTTATTTTCGAAAACACCCTAGTTATTTTCCTTAATTCCCTTATTCTGTCTCCTCCTTGTTTATTGTTGATGGAGTATCAGTAAAGGTAACTTAAGAAAAGATTGACAAATCTGAAAACTATGTCTTATATTAAGGATCAAGATCAATTCTCTAAATATGTCTTATATTAAAGACTGGAGGAGTATATGCTAAATTTAAGTGGAACATGTATTATATTACCTTGTTGCGGAAGAAAACTAAATTTAAGTGGAACATGTATTAGATTACCTTGTTGCGGAAGAAAATGCGACCATCTTCGTATCTATTTGTAGGGTAAACCCAAGAGTTGCAAGGGAAGTGGATTTCACTTTCACCGACGAGTGGGACATTTTTTAGAGTCAAACTTATAAGGAAGAACTCATTGGGATGCTTATTCTTAATCAGAAATGCTCCTGGAATCCCTACTTCTTCTTCCCATTCAAAGTGTACTTTGAATTCAAACTTTTCAGCCGTCAGATTTGGGGATTTAGTAATCCAGCTTTCCACATATGCAGGCTTTCCAATTTTCCCTTTGGCTCCCCTTTCTGCAAAAGTACAAGTTTTTGAATCATCATTGGTTGATACTATAATTATTGAACAATAGAGGGTGTTTTAGTAATTTTATATGTTAATGTGTGTGTGTGCGCGCTTTTAACGCTCATATTTCAGTTTGTCAATACGGAGTCCTGTGAAGGGTTATAGGAGAAGACCAAAGAGAATGTTTAATATAGTCATTGAACTAGACCTTTTAATTTGGGTAAACAACCTATATAAAGATTTAGTTGTTGATAAAGCACAATAGTGCCATGTGATCCGTGTAGTCTATCCCACCTAGTGAGATAAAGCGGCTTGTTGTGATAGCTAGTATTGATTTTTTTAATCCAATATTCCTAGCTAATTATAAAATTCACTGGCTAATTAATCAAATTCCTCTAACTACTCCTCTAGTCCTTAATATAAGACATATTTGGGGAATTGATCTTGGTCCTAAATATAAGACATAATTTTCATATTTGTCAATCTTTTTCTAATTTATCCCTATTGATGCTCTCTTAACAATAATTAAGGAGGAGATTGGAGGAGGGAATTAAGAAAGATGAGTAGGGCGTTTTAAAAAATACTTGTCATGTTAACTAACTCAATTAACTGCTTTAATCTAATCAAATGTGGTAAATATGTCTTATATTAAGGATCGGAGCGAGTAATGTTTATTGAGGGAAATTTAGTATTTTTACAAAAACATAACTAATTTCAACTAACTCCCTTAGCTGATGTAAAATAGTAAATTTGATCCTATAAAAAGGACCGGATCAAGTAATAAACAAATGAAATTTCTCCTTCACTATGTTTATCACATTCACTATGTTAATTGAAATCTCAAATAATATATATGGGTTGCTGTGTTTTGCTGTTAAATGAGAGTATAGCCTTTTCGCTGGTTCAGAATAAAAAAGGATGAATATGAAAGAAATAAATCCATACAAGTGGTCATAGAAAAGTAGAAGTTCTCTACTATATAAAAAATTAGTATGTGCATCCCATATTTCATTGGGGCCTTAACTCGGAGAAACGTAACTAACAATTTTAAAAGGTATCTTTCCAATTATCTAATCCTAACACTAACACTGTTAGTATGATCCAATGATTTTTTTTAAATAGCAATTATTATTTTAAAAATTAAATTTAATATGTCATCATTTGAAAACGTTTTATCACATTTAAAATTTTAATTTCAACAATTTTGTTAACCACTCGAGTTAAAAGACTAAATATTTTGTACAATATAGGGACCAAAATAAAACTTTAGGTAAAGTTAAAGGATGAAAGATGCATTTTTATCATTTTAAGAACATATACTAGCTTATCAAAATTAAATGAGTATAAAAAAAATTAACTTTAAAACTTTATTATAAACTCCAACCTGGAATTGGAGATCAGAGTTGGTGGATGATATAATGAGAGGTTAAGCGACCATCCTTGACATAATTTTATCTTTCTCTATCTTACACTGGAATGAATGTTCCAGTTGATATTCCAAGAAGAAAAAATTGCTTTGTTTGGATGAATAGATGCATATTTTTTTACCATCTAAATGCAATTTTAAAAAAGCATATTTTCTTTGAAGATTCTCTCCAAATTTGATGAGAATAGTTTGTGTAAAAAGATACGAAGCCCATGCCTCTTTTTCTCCTCCTGTTTTCTCCTCTAGGTTTTTTCTTTCCCCTTGTGTTTGCATGGATAGAAAAGTGAGAGAAAAATAGGAAGAGAGATTACTAGGAAGAAAACTTCTAAAAATAGTATTGTTTCCCCCCAAATTTTCTCTCCATCCAAACACAAGGTTAACCCAAACACAGGATAAAACTATGGTATAAAGCATGAAATAGATTAAGGAAAGAGAGATGTGAAAGAACTAACCTTGGTCAAATTTAGAAGCACTGAGCAACTGGATTGATACGCCTCGTCCTAAACACTCACTTGCTCTATCTAACAGAGAGACGCCAACGTCAGTTAAGTCGAACGAGTTCTTCTTCTTCACTAACACCACAGTCCCTTGAATCTGTTTCTCCTTTTTGCTGCCTAAAAAAGCAGACAACATTGTTACGTGCCTCGTTCAAGTGACACTCGAAGACACTGAAAAACAAAACGATTTTTAAACTGAAGATGGCAAAAGACTACAATCAGAGGTCGCAACTAGTGACAAGGTTCAGTGGGTATTAATAGGGAAAAGAGGGGAGGGGGAGAGTGAGAGTTTCAATGATTGATAAGGTTAAATCTGGGATTTGAGACATTAAAATAATTTATTATGTATTTCATAGTCAATGTTCATATCTATTATCGACGTAACATGAATGACGTCATATCTGTCATTTTTGTATGCGTAATATCATACTTTTTCGTGGCATCTGAGTATTGAGTCCTTATATAATTTATATGTATATATGTAGCTTTCATGGTCCTCACTAGCCATTCATGATGACTTTTAAAATAAAATACAATGTTATCAACACCTAATTCGCAAAGCACTAGTTATTGTTGGAAGATTTGAATTCTTAACTTGTGTCTATAGTTCACAGTTGTATTGCATTCTTATCAAATTTTAATATTTGAAATTTATTTATATATATTTATATAAAATAATGGCAGTATTTTTATAAAATGTTAAATATGGATCATCAAAATTTTAATCAATGACAGTGAAGATTAAAAAAATGGTTGAAGGACGGCAGATGATGGGAGAAGTTGAGAAGAGGATCCGTCCCTCCAACCGGCAATCTTCTACTTTGTCTTATCAAGAAAAGGGGCAAAGAGGGAATTTGATACACACACACACATACATACGCGGCGAGTGAAAACAAGTGGTACTAGGTCTCTCACTTAGTGTATTTCACGCATCTAATTATTATGTTACACCTGAATTCTTGAACTCCTATGATCTTTTCCTAGGTCCTCAAGGTTGGAATTGAAGATCACACGTTTTATACTGATTTTCTTTTCATTTCCTTCTTTCCTTTTTTTTTTTTTTTTTTTTATTAAGTTAAGGTTTCCCTTTTTAAGGCTTAGAACATGATGGATTTTCAACTCTCCCAATAAGTGAACTTCCCACTTGTGTTCTCCTCCTTAATGGTAAGACCTCTTAACACCTCAATCAACAGCTTATTGGTTCATTTTCTTTTTTCTTGAATATATATTTGGATGACTTTGTGCTTTATACAATTCAATAAGTAGGTTTTGGCCGTGATTCATCCTTATGATTAACCACCTCATAAATATTTTGATGTGATTCTATAATAAGCCTAATATTACAGTAATAAAAAAGATACTTGTAGGTAAAATTGAATAACCACTATTGTAACTTTTAGCATATTTGATTTTGGTACTTGCATTCCTCAGCAACAGTTTTAGCTGTTATTTTGTCTCGCCTAGTTTTAATTAATCTAGAGAGTTTTAATATCTATAATTTTGTTTTAATCACCAATTTTTGCTAACTGTTTTTGTATTAGAAGAACAAAGCACCAATACTCAAAGGACGGGAGGGAGTAATTGGTACCGGAGATCTTTTGTTTCTAAGTGTCTTCCCAAGTTGCTTGATATTAAAGCGCCGTTGATTCAGCTACGATGAATTGAATTATCATAACAACCCAAAAGGCCTCCCCAACTGTTTGATGTTAATGCTGTTCATTAATTGAATTATCATAACAAGACAAAGGACACGCTTAATAGTCGACAGTCTATACTTTGCATTAATGCATGGTTTTATTGGGTTTTAAGAGAGTGTCCCACAACGACTTTGGAGAGTCAATGTGGAGACCCTTCACGCTTCCTGTGGCTAATCGGCTAATCCCACTGTTTCGTGGCTTTCGGATGTGAAAACAACCTCTTCCCACCCTCATCTCAATACGAAGCTTTGATGATCAAGATTATATAAATATAAGAGATTTAATTGGAAATCACAAAATGGAGATGAAAACAGTTAGCAAAATTTATCTATGTGTGTGTATTTTTTAGTTAGTGTTATAATGATATTGTTATAATGTATTAAAAAAAAATAATGTATTAAATCTCTACTAGTCATAGCTGATCCAATGGTAAAAATAATAAATGGAGAGGAAAAAGTGAGAAAGGTAAATGTTGAGACTTGAGACTCGAACTCCATAAATAACTGCAAGGCATTAGTACTCTGGTGGGTGAGACTTGATCACCTAATGTCTTTACTTCAAACGCCATAAGTAGTTGCTAAGTATAGTACTGTAATGAATGTCCTCAACAAGTTTCGTTTGTTTGATTTTTCCAGCAGTGGATCAGAGAAAAGAAAGGTGCAATTAATGAATAAATGTGTTGGTTCATCTACTTGACTCTCACCGCCTTGATTAATTTTACTGCATAGGACTATTTACATCAAAATCAATCAAATAAAAAATCATAGACCATAATACCACTTAGGTCTTATTTATAAGTCTCAATTAACTATCTTTCACATACCGAGGAGAGTCAGTTAACTTATTAATTATGGGCTAAATTTTCAGTTTTGCCCTTATTTATGAATGACTTCAAGAGTTAATATGAATAAATTCTTTTGTTTATTACAATTAATAGGGGCAAAATTGTAAAAATCATATTTGTTACTCTTAAAGTGGACTTATTATAATAAAGACCAAATTTTTTCCTGAAAAAAAGACGAAGACATAGAACCAAAGTGGTAGACATAAGAATACGGCAGTGTCAAGCCAAAAAGAAAAAAAGAAAAAGAATAAAGAATAAAGCTATGATCATATAATTTTTTTATTTTATTGGAGGGAGGGAGGGGATATGAGGGATTTTAATATTACCTTGTTTACATTAATGAGAGGGAATGGTAAGGGAAGAATTTTAATGTCACCTTATTTGATGCATGGACATCATTTTTTATATGGACTAATTTATCCTTATGTCATTTAAGTTGTTTTCTAAATCTTGGTAGAATATTTAAGAAAACAGTGTCATAAATGACATTTTTTTGACCAAATTTTATAAATGAGATTTAATTAATATATGTAATTATAATTGAATAATTATTAAAATTAAATAATTATAATGTATAATAAAAAGTGAAGTTTGATTAGGTTGACTATGACACTCAATTATTTTAACTCCAAGAGTTAAGGGTTTTTTTTTTTTTTTTTTTTTTTTTTTTTTTTTTGGATAAGTGAAGTTTAAATGTTATCCTGTATCATACACTCATTTATTTGTCACTTGGAAAGATCGAGTCTCATGCATATAAATTATATCATTTTCTTAAAAGAAAATGCATATAACATATATGATTTTATCTACATAAGGTCTAAAATTGACTTAATTGTTCTGGAAAAAAATCGACTTAATTGTATGTTGAGATGAAGACACAGTCACCCGTAAAATTTTTGCTTTGGATGAAGGATATTTAAATAGGTTTATTTAGCTAGGGAGTTCTTTTTTCAGAAAAAGCACAAAAAGTTGTTTGATTGCATTATGCTAACCGCTGCTCCAGTTGCAGTTCAACAAGCTATGCAATCGGACTTACTATAATATAGGAGGGATTGAGTTCTCCTTATATGTCAAAAAAAGAGAACATTATACCGACCATGATATTAATAAAATAGATGGTTCTAATTTAGCATTTTATAAAATTATTATTTTAAACATAAATAAATAAATTTAAATAGCTAAATATAGTTGAACAAAGTGTCTTCTAGAGTTAAATATGATAACAATGAGAAAACCACACCAAATGTAAGTAAGAGGTTATTTTAGTCACACAAAACAAAAATATACCCCTCCCTTCCACATCCCCTCAATTTTGGATGGAAGGCTCAGGAGGGAAATTTTCTCTCGCATCCTAAAATATTTATCTAATTCCCAAAAAAGGGAATGAGAGCAAAATTTATCCACTCCACTCTCCTCCCTGCAAATCACTCATAACAGACACCCTCTACTACATAGGAAAACTGATACAAAAGGAACGTGGAAATTGTTAAATGACAGGGAGGGTGTCCGAATTTATATAATTCTTGTGAATTGAGAGATCCAATATTGGGATTTTAATATTTAAGGAACAAAAGATGGAAATGCGCCTTAATTAAAAAAACAATTTTCCCACCACCTCGCTAGAGTTCCTACCAGCCACCGGTAGTGGGCAAATGATGAAGGTGGGATTTGATTTCACAACCACTTACATTCCAAAATTATAGATGATCATTGAGCCACCAAATCTTATTAACGTTTTCATGTAAAAGCTTATATAATTAAGTAACTCCGTAGCTTTGACTGCAGTTCATTTATAACTTTTGTATAACTATTTCGTATACATTTCATTAGATATTAAACAATTTTCTTTAGCAAGTAACAATGCTACTGTTTTAGGCCATTCACAACGTTTGTATAGCTATTCACTTCATTTCATTAGCTATTAACAATTTTTGTTTAGCAAGTAATAAGGCCACTCTTTCAGGTAATTAACAAATTTTGTGTAGCTATTAACAACTTTTAATTTGTTTAGCAATCAACAAATATGAAATTTAAAAAATGTGACAGCTAATAACTAAATAAAAGTTATTAATAGCTAATAAACATGAAAAAGTGGCCTTGTTAATTGTTAAACAAAAGTTATTACTACCTTTGGTCCTTAATATAACACCCATTTTGTCATTCAATTTCTTTGTTCATTAAAGCGGGTCTTAGATTAATGACAAGAGGGAGTAGTAGCTAATGAAAATGTCCCAGCGTGCATTACAAGCGAGATCTTATATTAAGGATTTAATATTCTGAATTTTAGGCCTAGAGACTTTAGGATAAACCTATATCTGGTAGAAAACTAGACCCAATTCAAGAAGTGTGACAATATTATGAAGGGAATTTTATTCGATGTTTTAGTGGAATTTAGCCAAACATTTGGTTTCTGCGAAATTTTAAATTTTGGGATATAATATAATATACAAATATTTGTCATGAGATTAATATTTCAATGACTAGTTGAGGTCATAATTTTGGTAAAAGAAGGTTATGTGAATTTTTTCTTAATAAATATGCTTGAGGAATAAAAATATTAATAATGGCTATTGTATGCCTAAGTTGGAAATCACTTGTTGGTTTCACTAACAAGTGAAAATCAAAAGATCATATGACTATATAAAGACACTTTTGGAATCCTTTCTTTAAGATTATGTTCGGCTAGCCTAAGGGCAAGGAAAGGGCATGGAAAATTAAATTTTAAAGTAGCATGCGATAAGTCAAAGAGGAGTAAAGGTGAAGCCTCTTGTGCTTGGCTAGGATTTTTCCAAGTCTCCAAAGGGAAAGTCAAGATATCTTAACACATGGAATAAATATTTTAATTGATCCCTAAAGCTCTTAATTTTTTTACCAAGTAAAGGAAGAATAAGTGTAAGGGCTAAATGATAATTTTAAAGACCATGAGACAATGATAAAATTTGGCCAATGGAATGACATTATCAATTTCCTCATTCCAAGGTCATTTTCGATCAAGAGAAGCAAAGGTATAGAATAGGACAATAATGCAAGATTAAGAGTCATTATGTGTAAGATCCTTAATTGTGCTAAATGTAAGGTTAAGGAAATGACAAGTTTTAGGCATAAACAACAAGCTTTAGGAGGTGATGTGTTTAATTAAGGGTGGAGGAGGAAGGCATCTGGCTCCCACAAATGACAGAGGGGCAACAGCCCGTTGTTGGAGATTGCTGAAGAGACGACACAAGAGACTGTTGTGGATGATGAAGACATCGTATCTAGCTACCAGTACCGCCTGAGAGGCAGATGAGTAGTCTTGATCTCTGGTATTGGCTAGCCTAGTTCTTTTTGGCATCTCTCTGTTAACCCTGCTTCCTTTCCTTTTACTTGACCTTGTTACTCCTATTTTCTTTGTATCCATTCCCCTACTGATTAGAAGTATGGGCTAAAAAAACCAACCTTTTCCCTATTCATTGGTCTCTTTTGTTTTTCCGCACCCTCATTCTGTGCTACCCCTCTTGCTATGTTTGTACCTACACACACCACACATTATACTTTATTTGTCCTGTCTGATGATCCCTCTAGGTTTGTCTTCCCTTTTGCACTAAGGACATTGCAAGTTTTAAGTGTGGGGGAGGTATAAGCCTTTTGGGTAAGCTGATATTTGTGTTGTACATGGGGTATTTGTGTTGAATGTGTGATGTATGACTTCCCCAAACCCCTTAATTAGCTTTTTGCGAACTGTGGGCCAAATTTTAAACTTTTATGAACCATTTCCAATTGAGAAGAAACCACTTAATAGCATAGTAATTGTCTACATAATTGTGTAGAATAGAGTTATCTCAAGAGATATGAGCTGTATGGACTTGGAAAATTGACGGCACTAGGCTAAGCAATGTATAAAGTGTTAGTTCTCGGTGTTTTGATGATAACAAATACTAAAGTTTTTTGATTCAGAAAGCATTGCCCAAGTATGAAGTATGCCCAAGTAGAAGCCTATCCATGCTCAGGCATGCTCCATCTAACAGTGTATTAAGTTGTGTACAAAAGCTTGCTCAAGCATCAGCTAAGTATTGCTCGAGCAGACTGCTCGAGCATGGCATTCTTGGTGCTCGAGCATGGTCAAACTAGAATGAAAAATACTCTTTGTCAAACCGCTGCTCAAGCAACAGGTAAGTATCACTCGAGCATATGGTGCCCAAGCAGAGGTAAATGTATGCTGAAGCACTATCGATGATGCCTTACTCTTTCTCACTGCTTGCATGATTCTCGAGCAAGGTTTATATGTTGCCTGAGCATGGTGCTTGAGCAGTCACGACCTTGCATATTATCTTCTCTCTGTCTAAGGTATTCTTGATCATAGTCTAAGAGCTGCTCGAGCATGCTTCTCGAGCAAAGTGAATTCAATGCTCGAGCATACATGTTTCCTTTCTCTATTTCTTCTCTGTCTGACTATTGCTCAAGCAAGTTCTCAGGTCTACTCAAGTAGCCTGCTCAAGCATGACATAAATAATGCTCGAGCACCAGCAACAAAACTCTTCATATCAGTAAGAAATTCAATGTTCTTGAGCAAAAGGAATTTAGTGCCCAAGCATGGTGCTCGAACATGGGCTCGATACTACTCAAGCATGAGCAACCTTCACTGCAGCAAAGTGTATTTATTCATATTTGCTCGAGCAACCAAGATCATCTACTCGAGCATGGTTCATCGTCTATCAGTAAACATGAACTCATGAATCAGATTAATTTGAGTTATCATCTATATCTTTATTCAAATCACATTTACATTATCTAATCATCTTTGTGAGTGATTTGCAGTGGATTAATCTGTTTAGAGTTGAGATTAGCAAAAAGGCCGTTCAATGTGTCAGTAGCATTAAATGCCCATTCAGAAAAGCCAAGCCACAATCGGAATAAGATTTTGCAACAGTCGAAGACATTCCTTCAAGGCATACTTATTTCAACTATTACTTTAAGTCAACCTCTTCACAAATACAATTGACGAGGAATCATTTAATGAAGCAACGGTGAATATGCTCAACGTTAATCATCTGTGTCTAACGGAAGTTTGAAGACATTCAACGGCTACATTCAAAGCTTCACAACGGCATTAATGGGAGACACTATAAAAGCTCACCACATTCAATTCCGACACCTACCGAAACGTTGTGCATTCAATTCAAACTTATTGCAATCTACTGTTTCATCTACTTCATTAATATCTTTGGATATCTTGTACTTCAGTTTTTATCTTTTATCTACTCGTGAGGAGTTACTAAACACTTATTTGATTTGTAAAACCTTAAGGTTGTAGAACCTTAAGTGTGGGTGTACAATTGCAACTTGTAAGGGGGAGTGAGTTCGAGTGTGAAAGGATCATCCTAAGTTACAGAGTGTGTAATTGTATTCGTGTTTAAAGAGTTAGTGGAAACCCCAAGGTGTGCTTGGGGACTGGATGTAGGTCGAAGTGTTAGACCGAACCAATATAAATTGCTCTGTGTCTATTTCTCTTATCTGTCTCTATTTTTACTTGCGCTCGTGTGTGATTCGCGAAAAGTTTTGAGATTACCTATTCCCCCCCCCCTAAGTGATATTCCATCTTCATTTGGTATTAGAGCATTGGTTTCTCTGTTGGGGTTAACATCTCAAGATAGATCATGGAAGGAATATTGTCTGACGGTGCCTCAATCAATCGACCTCCAAGATTCAATGGTGAACACTATTCATGTTGGAAATCAAAATTCAAAGTGTTTGTGCTAGAAATCGAATATGGTCTCTGGCATGTAATAGAAACTGGAGACTACATGCCTACAAGGATTGAAGACAAAATTGCTGTTCCAAAGACAGAAGCTGAGTTTGATGATAATGACAAAAGAAATATTACTCTCAATAGTAAAGCTGTTTTAATGCTACACAGTGCTCTCAGCCAAAAGGAGTACTTCCGGATTTGTAATTTGTCTACCGCAAAAGAAATGTGGAAGGCTTTGGAAATTGCATAACTATCCGGCCAAAGTAGATGAGTGACTGGGACCAATCTCTCCATAGAGAAGTGCTTAGTTTGCTGATTAAGTGAGCTGAGTACAATAATTAAAGATCCTCCTGATGAGGATCAATCTGCCGTCAGTCCTTTTTAAGAAAGAATTGGAAAAAGAAGGAGGTGTTGCCATTGGGAGCTAGAAGTACGTTGTAGAAAATACTTTAAAAGTAGGATTTTCACAAGGGTCAGAATCTTTGTTTTCAATATGGGACTGTCTATGAACATATAACAATTCTGCACAAGAGAATAAACAGTAAAACTCATAGTAGATGCAGAAAAAAATAATGAAATCCGAGCTCAACTTAAGTTGTCTCCTTAAGATAAATTGTTCCTTCTATACTGATGCCGAAGGATCTAAACAATTGTCTCAGAGGATGGAACAGATTACGTCTCCAGAAAGAAGACTCTACCAATCAGAAGCCCCCACGAACACAACCGAATGCCAAAGAGATCACATAGTACATGAAATTATGGTAGAATGCAGTATATTGTATGTATAAGAGCGAAGTGTCCAAAATCTAGTCGAAAATCAAGTGGATTTTCTATCTATTTATGGGTGAAGAAACAGTCAGATGGACTACCGTCGCAAACCAACGTGACCGATGGTGGCGAACCAACGCGACTAGCGGTGGAACCAACTTCTTATTCATAAGCCATGGGATTTAGACAAAAATCCCAACAATCCCCCACATGGATAAGAAGTCAATTCATCGAAACCAAATGCAAATGGATATGTATGCAAAGTGCAATTCCTCTATGATAAGCAATTGCATCGAGATAGACACCTTTGAACCTTCTCTTGTAAAAACTATCAGGTGTACTCAGTCAATTGGTGGACGCGATGCCTTGAACTGTCAACCTTTAGTATAAACCAAGACAAAATGATGATAACGGATTGTTTATCTATGAGAGCTTAATTACATCACAATGTCAGTCCCTCCCTAACTTCATCTAATTAAAGTACGTTTTAGGGCATCCAAACATGAACAAAACAATACCATGAAATGTACGAGGAAGTATATATGTAGCTAGCTAAATTCTTCAAAGGTCATTCATGACGATCGATCACTTCAATTCAACCTCGTGATTGAATCTTCCTGTTCGCCATCCTTTGCAAGCGCCTCTTTCTCTCTTCGTACAGAATCTTGGCCATCCTACGTACGTACATTCCCAGATGATAAATAGTAAATAACTAAATAGAATACATTTTAAAACTATGATGTATTCAATTTTCCATCATCGATCCTTATTTGTAGATGTGAGGTAACGGTGTGTATACCTTTTGAGATTTACTTCATTTGTAACCTTGTTGGGAACTTCCTCAAGCTTAAAAGTGTTGGCGTTCCACCTTTTAGTCACATTCTTTAACAGATTTTCTCCGAAGATTTCAAGATTCTGCAAATTCTCTGGTTTAGAGTTGTCCATTTGAGCCATCTCTTGTGTTAATGAATTATCCTGCAAAACGATGCAATTATTACTTGAAATAATAATCATCATCATTACTAAACTAGTTAAGGTAAATGATAAGACTGAGGATATTTTTTCATTTAATTAATACTCCTTACAGTCATGAATGTATAAGCTAATTGAGGGGTTTGCTTTGCTCCTAAATATAAGACCTCTATCCATTTTGTTTACCAAACTTATAAGTTTTTATTTTTTTTTTTTTTATACTAAATTATCCCTATTGATTACATATATTAATTAAATGAGGTTTTCATATCGAGATGATGATTCAAGAAGGTATTTTGAGGAAACCAACGTACTTTTGTTACAAATAACTAACTTAACTAATTTTCTTGATATATATTCCATCTATTCAAATTATAAGATGCAAATAACTAAATTACACAATTTGAAAAGTTGGTTAAAGACAATATATATATAAAACAAATATAACTTACTATCTTAAAACACCCTTATTTATGGAGAGAGTGACTGAAAATGGAGATGAGAGAGAATGAATAGGAAAAAAGATGTGAGAGACATAATTAATTCGAAGTAAAACCGAGGAAAAAATGTATTAAATGGTGGGAAAAAACCATACAGTATCTTAGTATTAGAAACTAGACACCCTCACATATTTGACTCTTATATTTTGAACCATATAGAGTATGTAAATTACTTCCTCCAATCCATAATGTAAGTCATTTTAACTAATTAATCAGAACCAAGAAATGGTAGTTAACTCATTAAATTCGTCCTAAATTGAAAGAAATTTCCAGCTTTACCCATATTAAATGAAGCATTAAAAGAGAGAGAAAAATATAAGGAGTCATATTTGAACATTAATTACAAGAGCAAAATTGACAAATAATCATTGATTGCTGTCCAAGTGACGTGTATTATGGACTAAGTCATTTTTCTATAAGCGTCTTATATTATGGACTGAAGGGAGTAGTTATCATGTTCTTATACTCCCTTTTGGTCCCTACAATAAGTCATTTCTAACTAATTTACAATTACCAATCAAAACAGCTAGAAACATTAAATTTTTCATAAAATTAAAGTAATTTCCAATTTTACTCTAATTAATTACGCGAAACTCCAACATCATATTAATTACGAGTATATTCTTACTACCTCTATTAGGGGCGAAAAAAGGCTAAGCCAAGCCAGACTATGATCAAATAGGCCTAAACTTCTAATGGAGGCTTATAGCCTGAGCCTGTATACAAACTTCTGTTTAGCTAGGCTCAAGCCTTAGCATTTGAAAGGGCAAGCAAGGCCTAAAGCTTTTTTAAAAGGCCTATTTAGAATGTAGGCCTTTAAATAGGCTTGAGAAAATATACTTTGAAGGCCTTAAGTAGGTTTTGAGTAAGTTAAATAAGGATTGAACCGTATTTAAATCCTACAATGTTACTTAAATAAAACTTAATGGCCAACAAACACGCTAATAATATTGTATAAAAAACAAAACAACACAACATAACCAAATTAAAAAGAAATGAACATCATGAAAAGATGTGTGCTTCTCAACAATCAATAGGAAAAGGAAAAAAAAAAAAAAAACATTTTGGTTGCGCAAGTTCCAGGGGCAAGTCCGAATGGAGGTCAAATCTCGTTTTTTATTAAAATTTTCAGCTTGGCAAGTTTAATCGTGTCTATGCAGATATCTACAAGCGAAGAATGGAGGAATGGACGAAGGCGATCGGGTTGCCATGGAGAATGGGAAGAGAAGTGTGACAGCTAGATTTCAATAGGTAAGGTTGAATGTTGTAGGAAGGACTAATAAAAACCTAGGGGCATTATAGTGATTCACTTAATTGTATTTTTAAATTAAAATATAAGAATAAAAATATATAAGCATAATACATACATGTATCTAAATATAATTATATTTGTTAGTGTCTAAATAGGTCGACATGAAGGCTCACAAAGCCACGCCTTGAGAAAATAGGCCGACCTATTTAAACATTCGCCTTTAAGTAAGCCTAAGCCTAACATGTTTGTTAAACAAAGCCACCTAGGTCGCCTTAACTAGAACCCGATAGGGCCGGCCTATACCCAACCTCAACCCCTATTAAATATGAGAATATATGGAAAAACATATTTAATACTCCTTGAAACTAGAAAAACCCTTAAAAAAGGATTAACAACACCTGAAACGTGCTCCATACTCCCTTCAATCCACAATATAAGTCACTTGAAGAACAACTAAAAATTATTTATCAATTTTACCTCTATAATTAAAGTTTAAATATGAATCCTTGTATTTTTTTTTTCTCCTTCAAAACCACACTTAATATGGGTAAAGTTGAATTTTTTTTTCCAATTTAAGACAAATTCAATGAGTTAACTACCGCTTTTGACAAATTATTTGAAGTGACTTGCATTATGAATCAAAAGTAATAAAGCAAGAGGGACTATTTAAGATCGGAGGGAGTACATGGAAAAAATATTTGATACTCCTTGAGACTAGAAATGCCTAATAAAAAAAGACTAAAAACACCTTCTAGAAGGTGTCCTATGATACAGACTAGAGGGAGTACCTGAATTCGTAGATAATTGTCTTCGGCGTTAAGGCCTTGGAAAAGGGAAGCAAGATGATACTCAGACATGTCCATGTTTCCATCAAACATGAAATCTATTAAGGGACTAGCAGAAGTCTTCAAATTAAAAACATATTTCAAAGCACCCCATGAATCTCCATCTTCAGCACTGTACTCATTCTTCACAGCAGCTTCTCCACAGCCCAATGACAGTAACAAGAATTTTGTGTAATCATTTGGGTTCTTCATCATAGGGAACATCTCTGGATTTTTCCTCTTCTTGATCGTCACCTCACTCAAAGCAGCCAAGCCCTAGGAGTGTATGAATATAGGTGAGCTTGTTTGGATTAACGTTTACAACAATATGCTTTTTTCCTAACTGACTTTTGCATACTGACGCTGGAATAAAAATTAATTAATGTAATTTGACTTATGTTTTTGTAAAACATAAGTCAAATTACAACAATATGCTTTTGTAAAACAGTCAATTAAACATAAACTTGTTTGACTAATATATTGAAAAGTCAGTTTCAAAATATTCAAATCTAAATAAAGTTGAAACCAAAAGCCAAAAGTCAGGAAAAAAATTACTTCAATTATAGAGCCATTTTTTTGCCTACAAGTCATTTTTCCCATAAATTGTTCCTAATGTACAATTTTCATCCATCTAGCCATTTCGTTTGTCCCAACTTACTTTCAAGGCTTGCTAACTCTATTCCCAATATGCACTAAGGTGGTCAACAATATTTAGAAAATTTGAAACGTTTTTTAAACATCAGTAATAGTACATGTGGTAAGATAGCTTAAAAGAGGTAATAGAGGTGAAAACGTGGAATATTGTAATTGACACTCACAATTAATTTTATATATTTAAATTTTGGCATTATGCTGACAAAGTTGAAAGAATGGCTAACAAAGATGCATATAATCTAAACTTTTTATTTACGAAAAAAATGTTATTAGTTACAGTTATCATAAACAAATTTTTGGTATTAATTACCGGATTAGTCGCGATTACACCGCCATCGATCATATGGAACTGTTGGCCAGCATTCTCAAATAGGTATGGCGGCAAATACGTCGGTGCAGCTGAAGTCGCTACGGCTATATCTGAGAGCAACGCATTCAATTGAGGCATTTCGTTCAACTGCATATATAAAAACCAATTTGTAATATAAAATTAAGTTTGGGGGAAATTACAATGAAGGGTCTTGTTAAACCATTATTGATTCAAATTGCAAACCTCTGTTTATTCAAATTCATTAAAGAACCATGATCTTTGATATTCTATTTTCTTAAAAAAATTGAGTCGGCAAAATTGCCCTCGTGAAGCTATGTATTTTCTGTAGTACTCCAAAGTTATCATTGAAAGAACACTTGAACAGCACCAGATTTAATTTAATTATGCTTTATAAAATAGGAGACAATAATCTTATTTTACCTGGTTTTTCACAGTTGGATCGCCTAGCATTCACAACTGATGCTAGGGGATTTCTGTAGTCTAAGTGAGAAAAAAGAGAAGTTGGGGCTCTTCAGGACTCAGACAATGAGAAACAATTTCACTCCCCAATCAGTTTTAATTTTAAAAGTCCAGATAAGGTTTATGGTTCTTTAATGAAATTTCAATAATTGATTGTATGTATAAATAGAATTAATGGCTTACCAGGGTTCCTAAAGTTATTTCCCTTAGGGGCTTTGGTATGAGGGATTTGTCGGGGAGGGGAGGAGAGGGAAAACTTATATGAATTGAATTTAAAAAAAATTGGAGAAGTGGAGTTACAAGTTTTAATATGTAAGATAAAAGAGTAAGAAAAATTAATAAAAAAATTTTAACCCCACTTCTCATTTTTTTAAATACAAACTCGGAGAAACTTTCCCTCTTCTCCCCTTATACCAAACAAGCCCGGATAGTTATAGTGTCAATATAGTCTAATAAAGCTAGATTCTTACTATTACACATAATAATATTCAAGAGGCTCAGAGTTTTAAGTGTTAAGGTTCATCCAAAGTATCCTCAAATATTTTTTCAAGCGCAACCCTATGTGCTAAAGTATTTTTTGATGCATCCAACACCTGAAATATTTTTTAGGTGCATCTATACCCTAAAATATTTTATATGAAATTTTGCACTTAACAATTTATGTAATTAAGGATGTTGGATACACCTGAAAAAAATATTTCAGGGTCTTGGATGCACCAAAAAATAATTTAAGGTTCTGGACGCACCTAAAAAAAATACTACATGGTGATGATCACACCTAAAAAGGTACTTCGTGATGCTAGATGCATAACATAATAATTTAGGGTATTGGATTCACTTAGAAATTTTTTTGAAGATACTGGATGCACCATAACCCAAGTTTTAAAGTTGACGAAATTTTACACAGCATTTTTTAGCAAAATGAAATATAAAACGGCAACACATGAACAGCATAAAGGAAAAAGTTAAGAACAAATATTAAGTAGTACCTTATAATTTGAGAATAGCGTTGGCGAAAGTTGCTTCATGTCAAAAGCTGTGATAACAACATTCGTCAAAGTATCATTCAGTCTTGTTTGGTTCAACATCTTTTGTGTAATATGACGCAAGTAATCGTTACTGTACTTGGGCTTTACTAGATTTGACCTACATAAATAAATAAATAAAACTTCAAATGTTAGTTTATAGATATCAAAAAATATATGGATTGATTAATCATGAATTTGCGTATAATAATAAAGAAATGTGAATCAATCTTTACGGCGTGTTTGGCGGGAAAATGTTGGCTGCTTCATCTTTGTAGAACTGAACTATTTGAGAAGCATTGAACAAAGGTTGCTTGTTTGAGTCTGGAGCTGTAAGCATTTCAGCAATGAGTCCTCCAGTGCTGGTTCCAGCAATTACATCAAAAAAGTCTGCAATCCTTAAATGCTTATTGTTGGCTATTTCCTGAAACTCAGCTAAATGAGCTATAACTCATTATGTCCTTGTTAAAAGAGACATAAGTTTGAAGGGAGAGCCGATCTCAAAAGATTAGCATGTTAGATGGTTGAGTCCCTTGATCTCAAAGAGTCCACTTCTCTTGTGAGGCTAGCTCCTGATGTGGGTCTCTCCATTTCCTCTCTATTTAATGTCTCAACTATTAGATTAAGTTTTAATGGTTGAGATTTATTCTATTTATCGTGGTAGATATTTTTATGAAATTTAATGTCATAATAATATTCTTATATATCTTTAAATCATAACCATTAAAACTTAATCTAATGATGGAAATATTAAAAAGAGATTAAATAAAGAGGAAATGGAGAGATAAATCAATAGAGACGTTCTTCTTCCCGATGTAGGACTCAACCCTTGGATTAAAACTCTTTGTGTGTAACCCTGTACGTGAACATCGGTCTCTCAAATAAAGCACCAAAGAACGAGTCTTAAGGAAAAACCCATTTCAGATAACTAGCCCATGAAGAATTTATAAATCACACTTTGGTGTGAGACTCTCACGTGAGACTTATAAGAGTTTAACTCATGTTGGACGGCTTTGATTAAAGTGTATGAAACATTAATAAACTAAAAAACATGTAGTTCAAAACTTCGAATGATGAGAATAACTAACCTGAAGATGAGCTTCAAGGCGTCGGAGAATGACGGCGGGGATAAGGCCTCGGAGACGGCCACCGTCAATACTGAGGATGGTGACAATGGTTCCATGCGACGGAGGTGGAAGCTTAGGAATGTGAGTAGCCACTGATAAGTATGGAGGAAGAGAAAGAAGGAGAGAGACAACACACAAGAACAAGTAAGACGCCATTGCTGCACTAATTAATTAAGAGTAAGCTTTATTTTAAGGATGTAGTGGAGGCTATTTATAGGCCTTTCCAAGAATAACTTTTTTTTTTTTTATGTTTATAGGGACTATTGTAGTTACTGAATTTAATTAAGGATAATTTTAAAAAAATTTAATAAAGTTTTATAAAAGGTAACGAAATGGGTGAAATATTCAAAGTTTTGCAGATAACATTCAAAAGTCTTTAGCACCCCAAGAAAGGGGAAAAAGAAAAAGGAAAAAAGCTTGTCCTGATGTCTCCCCTCGTGACCTCTATCGCGTTTGGAATTCACCACGGCTTCATCTTTATATGATGTCGTTTTCGATGCTATTTGATCTCGTGAATTTTGGCTTCGTAGTTTATATATCCAACTTGTCCGGGAATATTCTTTTTATAGTTAAATGGCTAAAACACACAAAATATCTCTAAACTTTAGGTGTGTTGCGTATGACCTTCCTCATCTTTAAAACTTCAAATCTAAGACCTTAAATTTGCACACTTTTATCATCAACCTCCTTGCCGTTAAATTTAGCGGTTTATTCCATCTCACTTTTCTTACTAAGTAATAAGGCACATCAATCTACCACATGGAATTTTACTTATTTTATCGAGAGCTAAACAATTCTCAGGACCATTGTGTCATTCCCATATTAAAATAGGTTTAGTCCCCGTTTGGCCTAACTTATTTTTAGCTTATCTTCTACTTATAAGTATAAGCTAGGCCAAACAGTATTTTACATAAGCTCTTATAATTATAAGAGCTTATTTTATAATAAAGAAAAAAGAGCTTAAAAATAAGCTCCTCATGTTTTTTTTAAAAAAATGAAAAGAGAACTCGTAATCTCTCGATCGACCATGACCGCCACCGCCACCACCCCACCACCACCACCGCCGCCACCTCCACCATCGCCACCACCGCCCCCGCCCCAACTATAACACCCCATTTTTCAAAAGCGGAATAATATCATTTAATCAGAGTGGCGCATCGGAGCAATTCAAAAGAGTGAGTACTGATGAGTATATGACAAAATATCAATCATGGTTTGTTATAGTAGTGGTACATTCATCCCAATAATTCAAAATATTATACAGTCCAAAAACAGAAAGAAACTCCAGCCAGGTCCTCAAGTGGGCTGCTTACCCTTGTCGACCTTCGGTCCTCCAGACGCTGATGCTATAGTAAGAGCTGAGGTCCAATGCCCATTGGACCTCAGGTAACGGTTAACCTCATGCTCAAGTAATACAGTATATGTATGACAGATATTTATGACATTATAGCAGTAATTAATACATAAGCACACAGCAGATGCAAGATTAACATATCAACAGTATATAGCACACAGCACATGTAAAGTCACCCACGTTTGCACTAACCAGTGCCACGATAGTATGTCGTGTCCTCAGCACTAGGAAAACTCAACGGCATTATCAAGATTATAATCCGTGTAAAGCTGAATGTATAAACAGTGATCTAAGACCGAGTCTTAGTCTATGAAATAATCTATCACATATAAGCATATAATAAGCATCAGAGTTAGTGTTACAGTACGCGTCCGTACCTTTGTTGGTGATATCGGTACGTTCGTCGGTCGGAATGTGATCACGTATATCTTATAATGGTAATAATGCATTTATTAATTCACAAATAATATCTTAGTAGATATCTTAGTCACTAATGACCTTTTTACCCTTGGTGAATTTATTTTTTCAACTTATTTCCAAAATTTCGTAGAAAAACGCGGATTCTGCATTCAGGGCAGATTTTTCATCTATCTTTGAAAAATCATAATTAATTCTAGAAAATTTGAAACGAGGATCTGTAAAATTTCCCGGAAACCTTAGCATGTATATTTTTGAGAAAAAGTATTGGTTTTCACCCAGAATATTTGATTCATTCCCAGTTTAATGATGTTCAACCTCTGCCCAGAATTTTTCCAGAAAAACGTAGCCTTATTTCCAGAATTTTTATCTCCTTGTAAAAAACTCAAAATAACATATATTATACATGTCTAGAAAGGTCTAGATGTCTACTTTACTCATGATTTATTTCAGAATTTATGAAGATAATATTGCATATAAAATATTATTCTCTAACTGTCTAACTCCCATTGCCCAGCAACCCTAGACTTCTCTATCTCACTCTAACTTGTTCCATTAGTTCTAGAAGTCATTTCCCAACATGTTTCCACCTTGTCAGGCATCTTTTGATGCAATAAGGCTTGAAAAAAATTATGGAAAATTACTTTACCTATTTTTTAGATTAAAACTAACAATTCTACTAAAAGCTACTAAGAACTAATAAGAACTATAAGAACTAAAGACTAGAAACTAAAAACTAAATACAAGCTTACCTCTTGAAGCCTCTTGCTTGCTTCCTCCTTCTTGCTTCTACTCTATTAGAAATCAACTCTTGGAGTTTGATTTGGGGTGAAGAATGATGAAGGGCAAGGCCCCTATTTATAGTAAAAGTTCATGAATTACATCCCTTGGATCAACTTTTCTTATCAATGGCTCATATTAATTTGTGCTTTCATGAAGATACAATTTGTAAATAAAGCATTCCCATTGGTTAAAATTAATTACATTGGATTTAGCTAATTATTTTAATTTCTTAATTTAATTCAACATGTGCCCAAAATATAATATATTTTAATCTCTCTCTCTCTTCCTTTCTCTCTTTTTCTCTCTTTCTCTTTTTCTCTCTTTTCTCCTCCCCCCATCCGTGCTCCCCCTCTCTCTCACTTGTCTTCTTGCATGTTTTGCAATTGTGGTCCCATGTGCTAGTGTATTTATCATATTTTAAGTATTATTTTAAATTCTTCTATTATCATCTTCCCTTTATGAGCCCATGTGCTATATTTAATTATGCTATTATTTAATTTTGTTAAATAATCTATTATCTTCTCATCTTGAACCCTATTATAAAGCATGAGCTCTTGTGATGTTATCCTTGTGATGTCACTTTGATGACATAATCAAAGCTTAAGTGTCATTAGTAAAGTTTAATTAACTATTAATTGTATTTGTTAGCTAACCATTGTTTAATTAAATCAAGCTTTATGCACCATAATTAATTATGAAGGTTTACACAATTATTTAATTAAGTGAAGACTTAATTGCTTATCAATCCTTAAAATTTTTTAAGTATCTTCATAACATTATCTTCCTCTTTTTGATTATTCAAGAACCATAGTTTAATATAATAATCATTTGTATTTTAGGATCCTTAAATGTGGTCTAAAGATTTTCCTTTGGTTGTTTTAAATTTCCAAGAGAAAATTGCCTAGAATATAGCTAACAAATTTACAAAATTTAGAGACAACATACTCTCCTTTATTAAACATGTAGTATTTATCAAAATATAGCTTTCACTAGAAATAGGGATTTTTAGGGTTTTACACCCACCGCCACCACCCTATTATAATATACCTTTTATGATATTTTTATTAGAAAAAGTGTTTATGATAAAAATTTTGTCAAACAAATTTATTTTTAATTTCAAATTTTTAAGCTAAAAAATTTATATAATCACCAAACAACTTTTAGCTTTTTTTCAAAAGCTCTTTTTTTTTTTAGCTTTTTTTAAAAGTAGCTTTTAAGTTAAAAATAAGAGGATCCAAACGGGCTCTTAACCTATTGAGCATGAGTGTATGTACTGAATTGAACTACAATCATAAAACAACAAACAAATGATGATTCTGGTATGAGAAAGAAAAATTACAAACCAAATTGTAACAACCCAAATTTTGGATTAAATGATTAGAAATATTATAATGAGATTAATTATTTTGGTTTGAATGGTTTTAAAACTAATATTTGGAATTTAGGGCCGATTTTCCGAAAATTTAAGGAAAAATAAGGGATAATTTTTGGCTTAGAAATTTTAGAGTCAATATTCTATGGCCTAGATAAACTAATTGAGGGGGAAAGAATCCTTGTATGGAATTAAGGATTAATTTCTAACACTTATCAAATATTTGCAATTAAATAAGCAAAGGACCACATTGTAAACAAAAGTCTTGTAGAGGATAAGGAGGGTAAAATGTGTATTTTAGTGAGTGGACCCTTCACCCTCTCTCTCTCTCTCTCTGTGCATGCACGCCACATACAGCACACACTGGCTTCACCTCTCTCACTCCCACATTCGGCCAACACACCATAAAACAGACACACACACTTCACACTTGGCCATTGCATTGTCAGCCAGCACACCCAAGAGGCAACACGTAAACACACACACCCATCCTCCACTCATTCGGATAGCACAAAGGCAACACACACTCCCTCATTTTCTGATTTCCCATTTGTCAAACACAGAAGAGAGAAAGAGAGGGAGTGGTAAAAGTTTGAAAGTTCAGGGTCTTGGCAACTTTAGTGATGAGAAAGTTGATGGTGAAAGTGTGAAAATTCAGGGTATTATGTTTAAACTTCTAAGGATCAGGGAGGTCATGCCCAAAGTTTAGGAAGGTTTTGTGTATTTTAACATAGTTAAATTAATATGAATCAAAGAAACCTCAAAAACAAATTTTAAATAGAATAAACCTTTTTTACTAAACAAGGTAAACGATTAAGTTTACCAATTTTGACAATTATTCATGAATAAACATTTTTATAAATTTATATAACACCGTCCTTGAATTCTTGAAGCTCTATTGGTGTTGAAAACTTCCATGTAAAGCCGCCCACAACTCACGAGAGCACATTTGGGAACAAAGAAAAAGTTTTTTTTTTTTAAAAAAAAAAAAAAATTCTTCAAACTTACCTTGAACGTTGTAAAATCATTTCTAAAAAGCTAAAACAAGCACTTAAGTATATCAGATATAAAAGCAATTTTAATTGATAAAATAGATAAAGACACATAATAGTGCTTAGTTCAAAAACAGATCATGGAGGTAGCTAAAAAAACCAAAAAAAAAAAAAAAAACTCAGATTCAAAATATAATTAAGTTGAGTTAGCCTAATTACATAGAGATCAAGGATAGGGCTTAGAAGAAAGTTAACCCATTAAATCTACGGTAAAGTAACTCCACTTTCCAAAATTACCTTTATTAAACTTAAATAAAAATACTTACCCATACTCCATTAAATTACAGACAAGGATAAACTAATTCAAAAATCAATTATTGCCATAAAATATTAGTATGAAATGATACTTATATTTCTTACTAGAATAAGCTCAGGGAGAAAATCTTAATCCTTCTAGTCCTAAATAGAGGGTTCCTTCTAGAAAAAACAAATTGTAGCATAATATAAGTCCCAAAAGAAGGCTTGAAGTCTAATATTGTGTTTCTTTATACTTTTAAATATGTGCAAAGTTTGAAAAATATTCTATTTTCATATTTCAAAATTAATGAATTTATCGGGAAAAAGGGATAAAGTTGATAATCGGTACTTAGGGGTGATTTATAATATGACCCGAGGAAGTATTTTGGACTAGAGGCATTATGAAGAGAAGTGGGAGGAAGGAGAACCAGACAGGCTCATGGGGAATAGGAGAAAAAGAGTAAAATAAAGAGAAAAAGAGTAGAACGTCAAATTAGACAGGATTTCAAACCTTCAAGTGTTGTCTTCTTATTTGTTTGTACTTTGTGTTGTCTTTCTTGGTAGTTTTATTAATTGTAAGGATTGGAAGCCTATTGGACTTAAAACTAATGGACCTCCCCTTTAATCCCACCACACAATCAATGCAAGAAGGGCATTAAAAATTAGTAACAATTAATATTACTTAATCATTAATTTGATAATTTTGCAAAGATGAATAGTATGAATATTAAATAAAATAAATAAACATTAGTAGAATTGTAAATGCATGCTTAGACCCTCAAATATAATCCTACTGGTGATCCATAATTATCTTTCTATGTGATCTTTGAGTCATGAGAGCTAGCTTGATGAGGGCACGTTTTGAAAATTCTTGACCGAAGTCCTACAAATAGGGCAGGTCAAATGCATAGTGAACCAAGGATCAACGCACTTGACATGAAAGAAATGGCCGCAATCCGGAAGAACTCGTAAGAGGTCAGATTCTTGGTAATCCATCAAGCATATTGAGCAGCAACAAGGACTTGAAACACCATTATCACCATCATCTTCTTTATCATCGCACAACTTCTTATTATTGTCTTTTGATGAAGATGATGATGATGAACTGCAAACCCTATCTTGCTGCCCCAAGCATGACGGCTCCACTACTACAGTCACCGTGGTCGTCACCACCGTCTGGTTCGTCTCTCTGACATCAATATTATTACTGCTATGATCAACCCCGCCATGTGGTGATTGCCTTGCTGTGTTGGACTGTGTTGTTGTGCAACAATGGGATATTACTGAGAGTATGAAGGATGTAAGGATTAAGATGAAGAACAGCGTCAAGCTGTACAATATCTCATTCATCTCTAACAAGCTGTATACTCTGTCATAACGGAATGATACTAAAATTCGAATAGTATGGGACAAGGAGATGTATGTATATATATAACATTTTGGGGATGATGAGAGATATATAAACAGAATCTTATTGAGTTGTTCTGTTTTCCTTAAGGGGCGCTCTATCATGAATTGACATTCCTTCATATCTTCAGATAATTTATTTATTGTAATCCATCGTTTGTGTGTTATACACTTCGTTGAAACCTGAAAGCAGCATGAAACTACTTCTGCTTTACGGTATTTTAACCATCCATAGTTTATGTTTGGAAAATTAAATATTACTCCCTCTGTCCTTATTATAAGGCACCAGCTAGTAAGTTTATTTGGTCTTTTTTATAAGACACTTGCTTATTCCCAAGAAGCATTAATTACTTTTTTTTCCATGTACGCCCATAATCAATAGGGGTAGTGGATGAGAGTAATAATTAATATGATATTAAAGTTTAGTGCAATTAGTAGGGATAATATTTGAAGTTACTTAAATTTTAGGTTTACTTTATTGACTTTAACTGTTTTTATTGGTTTGTGGGAATAGTTAGTTGGTGCCTTATAATATTACCTCGGTCCCACGTATAGAAGTTATACAAAAAGTTTTCATTTATTTATCATGGACCCACTGCCGTTAAGTTCCCGGCGTTATCTTCTTGACAGGAAATGCCACATTGGCTTAATAATAGACTCATGGCATCCAATGCAAGTTAATAATTTTGTGAAAACCCCCTTAAACTTCATTCTAGTTATAGAAAAAAACCCTAACTTTAAGAGGTTAAATTTATATTTTAAAATATTAGGGGAGTTATATGTAATTGACTAAAAGTTTAAGGGAACTTCATAAAATTATTAACTTCGATAAGATGCCATGTAATATGCCACATGTTTCTAAATTTTTAATTATTATTATTTCAAGATAAAGTACAAAAGAAATTGTAAAACAAAACATTTTAAAGTATAAACAGAATCTTATTGGGTTGTTCTATTTTCCTTAACGGGTGCTCTATCATGAAGTGACATGCTTCATATCTCTTTATTTTATTTATTTATTTTTATTAGTCTTGATCCATCGCTTGTATGGGTACCTCCAAGGCTCCAATCCTTATTACCTTCATGTCCTGATACAAATACTTCCGAGAAAGAGTTATTACTTATTAGTCCTTTTTATAAAAATGTTTTCCATATATACGCTCATATTTAACAAGAACAATGAGAGGTTAGAAATTAATGAAGCAAAGTTTTAGAGTTTAATGTAGTTAATAAAGGTAATATTGGAAATCACTTAAATTTAATAATAAATTTAATATTTTTAACTGTTTATACATGTGATTTAGTTAAAAGTGACTTGTAATAGGGATGCGAGGGAATTCCATGCATCTCCAACCATCTGACCACAATAAAAGAAAAAAAAAAAAAAAGATAGTTAAGTAATTAAATTTGTTTAAAAATTATAAAAATTTCTAGATACAAAATTTACTCATATTTAAAACCATAAATTATATCTTGAAAAGGTGAAAAAAGCGAAATTCTATCCAATTTTAAAGAAGGATGATCTAAAAAGTTATAATTAATATCTCATTTAATGATTTATTAGCATATAATTAGGATTTCAATAGTACATGCTTCGTTGAAACTTGTAAGCAGCACGAAACTACGTGTCTACGTACCTCTACATTACGGGGTAGGCGACAGCAGTCGATTTGAAACATCCATATATGTTTGGAAAATTTAAAAGCTTCTGTTTTAAGAGAAATATTACATAAAATAAAAAATAATCATCAAATAGAAAAAAAAAATTTCAAGGTTATGAAAGTTCGAACCAGCCACTAAACCGGCTAACCTAAAGCTAAATTGGTAAAAAATTGAAGATTTCAAGATTATTAATATAAAATTCTAAAGAAAATTAAAAAAATGAGTTTTTATTTTTCTTTAAAAAAATAGTGACCAACCGGTTTGCTAGTTTTCAAGCCAAACCGGTTGGTCTAATCCGGTTTCAAAACCCTAAAAAAAAATAATAATAATAATAACATATAATGAAAAAATATACAATAAAATCGGCTAAATTTAATCCAACATATTTTAGTACATTAATCTGCAATATGATGCTGTTCGCATTATCAGCGTCTATAGTGGATCTATTTCCCTGTGCCTTAATTTTACAACTATTGTTGTTTCATGATAAATTACAAAAGAAACTGAGAAATAATTACTAATTACTAAATTTTGATTTGAAATAACACTCCTTTCCTATGATAAATTTTGATTAATTTGAAGGGTAAATCTGTAATTACCAATTACCAAGATAACATCGTTGCGAAAATGATTAAAATAATGTTTTTACGGGATAAATTTTAGGGTTAAGGTGCATTTTGCCCTTAAAGTATACGCCTGGGAGCAATTTTGCCCCTAAAGTTTTCGACATAGCAATGTTGCCCCTTAAGTTTCAAAATGGAGCAATGTTGCCCCTCTGTTAAAAACCCTAACAGTCAACTAACGTTGACCGTTAGTTGACCGTTAGGTTTTTTAACGGAGGGACAACATTGCTCCATTTTGAAACTTCGTGGGGAAAATTGCTACTTTTTTTGGGAGCAATGTTGCCCCTAAAGTTCAAAAACGGAGCAATGTTGCCCCTTCGTTAAAAATCCTAACGTTGGACCGTTAGATGACCGTTAGGGTTTTTAACGGAGGGGCAACATTGCTCCGTTTTAAAATTTGAGGGGTAACATTGCTACGTTTGAAACTTCAAGGGCAAAATTGCTCCCAGACGCATACTTTAAGGGCAAAAATGCACCTTAACCCTAAATTCTAAAACTAGTCAATTGTCATCATAGCCATCAAACACACTGTATCAACGTCATTGAGTTTTGCTTTGTCTAGGAATATCTATATAAAAACAAGGGTTAAGGTGCATTTTTGCCCTTAATGTTTACCGCCAGAGCAATGTTGCCCCTTAAGTCTTGGTCGTAGCAATGTTGCCCCTAAGGTTTCAAAATGGAGCAATGTTGCCCCTCCGTTAGGTCAACTAACGGTCAACGTTCGTTGACCGTTAGTTGACCTAACGGAGGGGCAAGATTGCTCCGTTTTCGTACTTCAGGGGCAACATTGCTCCTCCAAAAACTTAAGGGGCAAAATTGGTACTTAACTCTTCCTAAAATAATTTTTCAAGATCATGAAGTATTTTTTTAGTACCCGGCCCAAGATCCCGGTCGCCGTATCTTTTTAGTACTGTTAGTACCCGTAATATTTTTTCAACGTCCTAAAATAATTTTCCAAAATTATGAAGTATTTTTTCAACATCCTAAAATAATTTTTCAAGATCATGGAGTATTTTTTTTAGTACTAATAAGACTACCCCGATCGGTATCCGAAATATTTTTAGTACCTATCAATATTTTTTCGCACGTCAAGATATCCGAAATCTCTTTTTTGTACCCTTAATATTTAAACAAAAAAAGAGGATCAAGTATATTTTGCGTCAAAACGACGCAAAGATTAAAAAAGAGAACAACAAGTAGATGGGAGGCCGAAGAGGACCTCGGTCGGATCTTGACATAACATACTCTGTATGGACAATATTTCTCTTTCTCACTCTCTTTGGAATTTGTGTCTCATTTCCATTTACTTTAGCTATTAACCCAAAATATCATCTTTGTAAAATAACTAATGACATTTTTTTAAAAAAAAGTGTTAAGTACCAATTTTGCCCCTTAAGTTTTCGAAGAAGCAATGTTGCCCCTGAAGTACCAAAACGGAGCAATGTTGCCCCTCTGTTAGGTCAATGAACCGTTGACCGTTAGTTGACCTAACGGAGGGGCAACATTGCTCCATTTTGAAACTTTAGGGGCAACATTGCTATGACCAAGACTTAAGGGGCAACATTGCTCCTGACGGTAAACATTAAGGGCAAAAATGCACCTTAACCCTAAAAACAACTTCTGCTGTCCTGAATCCTGATAGAGGCAGCTGCGTGCCGTTTATCTTATTTTCTTATATTAATCATATCCATAATTGATAATTGTAAGAAGAAAGTTGAGACCAACGATGAGCCTCATCTCATTCTCTCTTCCAGCTTTTACGCGACGCCAGCGAGATTATCTCTTTCCATTTTTATTTTTATTTAAAAAAATTTCTTTAAAGTGCATATAAAAATTTACAAATGAAAAAACAATTGATGTAAATTTTTCAAAATAATTGTCATATATATACTCATATCTGATATTTGTGATTCTTGGAAATGTATCCCTTGATAATTTAAGTAACTATCCCTCTTTTCTCATTGTTTTACCTTTCATTTGTATATCCATACCAATAATATTTCTTTAGCAAGTGATTTTTTTAGTATAATATGTTCAGGCCTTTATATTTTTAAAATTATCGATATTTAAGAGGGTAATGAAGTCAAGGATATTTTCATTATTTTGAGTAAAAAAATCGTTGTAGATATAAAAATTTTAGTTCAATAAAGAGTATTGCAGTTATTTTCTTGATTTTTGGGTGTCATCTTTGCTAATAAATCCCTTTCGTTCCAATTTTATGTCCTTGAAGAAACTCTCACGATTAATTATTTTTATAAATAACTATATGTATATAACTGTATATGATTTCAGGTATCTTTTATCGATTACAAAACATTAGATTAACCCTTTATTTCTTTATTGTTTATGAACACACATTGACTTGTTTTTTTTGTTCTTTTTCTAAAAGAGTCAATTTTATAAATCACAAAAAACCGAATATTACAAACATCAATATCCCAAACCAAAGAAAAACAAATATCAGCCCCGAATTCCAAAAGAAACAGCAGCACTTGAACCACATCTCAGCGGGAGGCAGATATTCTGACCGCGCCTTTCTAATCTTCTCTCATTATCTTTACATCTTAACCGTTCAATTTTGATCCAAGCGTCTAAAGATAGACGCATCATCTATTTCAAATTATCGTAAATGATAAAGGCGCCAATAAGAGAAACCGGACACCATCTCAGGATTGCCACTCAATATTCTTGCTATCATCACCCATCATCACATTGAACAACACAACGATCAAGCTCAAAACAAATTCCATAGGATGCAAGCTTCTTACTTACCATGAAAGCTGCTCTTAGATCCAAACATTCAACTAGTAAAGCAGAACTAGCAGTCACAGATTTACATACATTGACTTGTTAAGGACAATATAATTCAGGTATTCAGGTGAAAATAAAACTATGTTTGATAACAATTTAAGCCGTAGTGGGGCTCTGTAACACGGGCTTATTTTACGATTACCAATAGTTGATTGGGTCAAAACATATACGCACTGAAGTGATATATATATATATTGAGGTTTTAGTTACTAAAATGTTTCATTTTCAGAATGTAAAATTACTCAGAATAAAGTAATAAAAGAAAGAGAGAATTACTATAAAGTCCTAAAAAAGAGATTTAATCACCAAACTATAAAAGCAACTAAGAAGCATGCGACAACAAATTTTAATATAGGAAATAACAACATATTTATAATGTACATTTAACGTTGAGGCTTTGTGGTTTAAATTTAAAAAAAAAAAAAAAAAAAAAAATCAAAACCCCTTGTCAATAGCTCCCTTAAAGTATCTAGATAGGGAATTGATTATTGAATAAGGATTTGAAATAGGTTATTCGAATTTAGTGAAAATATCATATGCAAACGAAAATTCTAAGAAAGTAGAAAAATTGATCATGGATAGCTAAAAAAGCCAGCGTTGTGCACACTGTAGCCGCCATCCACCAAAAGATCATGACCACTCACATACTTGGACTCATCACTTGCCAAATACAGAGCTGCCTCTGCAACATCTTGGGCCCCAAGTTCAGTTCCTTTCAGACTTGAATAAAGTTTCGGAAGACCTTTAGTCATCGCCGTCGGAACCGCATACGGCGACACACAGTTCACCCGAATCCCATATCTCCCCAGATCCACCGCCGCGTTCTTCTTCAGTCCGATCACCCCATGCTTCGAACAGAGATACGCGTATGTGCCGAGTCCTCCCATACTTCCGCTCACACTCGCCGTCGAAATTATGGACCCACTTCCCCTGGGGATCATCACCCTCGCCGCATGCTTCGTTCCCAGAAATGAACCGATCAAGTTAACTCCGATCACTTTCTCGAAGTCGCTCTTCTCGCTGTCCACTATGCAGGGTGCCGCCGCGTCTACTATTCCGGCGTTGTTGAACATGATGTCTAGCTTCCCGTACTCGGAAACCGCCGTGTTGACGGCGTTCTCGACGTCTTTCTCCTTGGCGACGTCGCAGTGGACGTAGGAGGAGGAATCTGCGGATAGGTCTTTGCAAACAGAGAGACCCAAATCGTCTTGGACATCGGCGATTACCAGTTTAGCTCCGTGCTTGGAGAAGAGTCTTGCAGTGCACTCGACAATCCCACTGGCGCCGCCGGTGATCAACGCTACTTTCCCTTCTAACCTGGTGAAATTAAGTATGAATGGAAACTTATCTTAGTAATGTCAACTAAGTAGTACTGTGTTAATATAATGGAGAATCAAGAAGAAAAGGTGTTCTTGAGGGTGGAAGCTGTTGTTACCTCCTGGCAGCAGCTGAGAACAGAGAGGCGGTAGCCATGAACGACCTTACAAGTGTTGCAGAGCTTAATTTGGCTCCCCAACTCTGTAGCAAATATTTATGTTGTGGATGGAGTGGTAGCCGTCCTCATAGTATATACTGCGAACAAGGTTGCTAAACTGTGGCAAGAAGCACTGAATATCAGTTATCTACAACCTTCAACTCATAATGTAGACTTTCCTTGTAATTATTATCAAACCAAAATAAATTAATTAATTACGTTAAGTGCTGCCCACGTTTTAACAATGGGCAGTGGTTAAACCACTACCAACCACCCCAGCAGATAATCCACCTTTCAAAGAGACGAAGAGGAGAGGTTAATTGAGTTTTCTGATGTTAATTATTTATCTTATAAGATCATTTAGATAACTAAATTAATTTTTTTAAAAAAAATTTCTTCATGGTAATTATTCCATTTATTTCTTTTCTTTTCAATGAAAGTAATATTGTGCTTATTAGTAAAATTTTAGAACAAGAATTTTGAAAAATTTTGAGTTTTGATAATGGATGCGCGCGTGTGCATAGAAGATAACTAATAATTAATTTTAATCAATTTAGATTTAGAAGATAACTAATAATTAATTTTAATCAATTTAGATTTAGTGATTAGTTGTTGTAGGAATTTAAAATTAATTTTTTATTTAAAAAGTTTATGATTTATATCCTAAAGGATTTATGTGTGTTATGGCATCTTTGAACCCTTTGACGTTCCCTTCTTTTCCAAGCAGCCTTTTCTTCTGCAAAATGCTTCATGAGGAATTCAATATCATTCTGGTTTGAGCTCTGTTCTTGAATCAGTTTATCAGTCTGGTTGCAAGCCCGATCAAGTTCACCTCCCAGGGCCAACATGACGGGTATGCTTGAAGAATGCTGCTCTTGGAGGCAGTGGCGGAACGTCTTGAATCTTGATGGCCAGCTGGGCCCTTATAAAATTTGTTAGAATATATATGTATTTATTATATGATATTTTATTTGGCTACAAATTTGGCTCCAGCTAATTTTTTATCTTCTCTCGTAAGGATAATATTTGTTTCATTACTCATTGGGTTTTGTGAGAGGAAAGTAAAATTCTTATTTAAGATACCGAAAAGATTAATATCATCTTATATATTGTTTTAATTTATAATTTTTCCAGATTATTTGATACTATTTAGTAAATACTCCTTCTGATCCTTATTTAAGGAATCAACTAACAATTCTCATAACTCAATAAAAACAGTTAAAATAATTAAATTTGTCCTAAAATTTAAGTAATTTTCAATATATCCCTATTAATTACACGAAACTCTAATATCATATTAATTATTACTCTCTTTTTTCTCAAAAAAAGAGTAATAATTAATTTTTATTAATTATTACTCTCACTCACTACCTTTTTAATTATGGGTATATAGGGAAAAAAATATTTAATGCTATTTGGAAACAAGGAAGTGTTTTTATAAAAAGAATCAAATATACTTATTAGTTGGTACTTTATAATAAGAATTAAAGAGAGTAGTTCAATATGTTTATTTTTTAGCCCGGCTAAATTTTTTTTTCCTGGTTCCGCTTCTTGGAGGCACATTTGATTCAACACCTTCAGAAGCTTCTTAGATGTAGATAGGCCACTTCTAGCCTCCTTCAAACGGTTTTTAACTCCTATCGTGCATTTACCACAAGTCCTGTTTCTTGGCTGATTCACTGCCTGCAGTTTAGCATAATTCAGCTTCATAACTCCCGACAATCAGAAAATAGAACAAACAATTTTATCTCAAGAAAATCTAATGAGTTCACTGATATTAGCTAAAATGAACAAATTAACAGAATTTCCAAGCAATACTGCAAGGTCAAATATGGAATAAATTTCGTACTCAATCAATCAGATCGCATATAGTTTCACCTGCAGTTACAAAATATCGTATCAGAACAGTTCAGAGTGAAAGAAAAACAACTGTATGATCTTCTTTTTTGGCCAAACTGCTTGAAATTAAATTACGTGAAGTTTTTAAGTATGATTTATTTTTAAATGGCCAAGGTGTTGGTTGTTACAAACTTTACAAAGTGGTTGAAAACGAAGAAAGGCTTCTATCATCATGTTGATCGAAAAATGATCATTATAAAAATTGTGCCAAGAGCATTGTCCACCTTCCACTCTCATATCAGTAGAGAAGCGTCAAAATCATTACGAAGAGAGTAAAATACATCAACCTCTCCTTTATTTACTCTAAATTACAGAGACTCCCTTCTATTTTCAAAACCTATATGAACCTCCCTTTAATAAATCAAAATATATATTGCATAAACTTCCCTTCTAGTTTTAATATTCAACTTTCATCCATCTAACAGTTAGTTGACCGTTAAATCACAATATTGACTCATTATTTTGACAAAAATACCCCTCCTTAAAAGAAATATTACAACTTATCATGTAATCTTTAGTAAAAAAAAAAAAAAAAAATTTAATTACATATCTTTATTAAAAAAAAAAATGGTATATATTTTTATATTTTTGTCATACTTTTAAATCTATCATATTATAAAGTTAATTAATTTTATCATGATAAATTTAAATTCTTAATCTCTTTTATATATTAAACTTATCATGTAATTTTTAAATACGCATGATGATGTTTTGCAATAATACATACATACATATATTCAATTAAGTTATCTAATTATAAAGTGATATTATTATGATATTTGCATATTAATGATCTTATAATTTAACATTCTAAGAATATTTCATTAAACATATATTCTTAAAAATAATTGCTTAGATTCTGACCAAGTTATTAATACTTACCACATAAACAGGTCACTAAAACTTATTCTAAATTAAATTTATTAAAAATATTAAATAGATCATTAATTAACATTAATATTAAAAGATGAATTAGGGAATTGGTATAATGAGGGGTAAATTAGTAAACAATATTTATTTTAATATGGTTTTTAATTTAAAAATATACTTAAAGAATCTTTTCAGAATATTCTTTAACGGTGTTAATGATTTGGATTAAAGTATATGTTTTCAAAATAGAGGGGAAGTGCGTATAATTAAAGCAAAACAGAAGGATGATTAGAGTATTTTACTCTTACGAAAATTATGACCAGTTTATGTTCACATGTTTCAGATATTTAATATAAGAAATAACAACATACTTATAATGTTTATTTGACGTTGAGGCTTTTTGGTAATTAACTTTTTTTTTTTTTTTTTAAATCAAAACCTCTTGTCAATAACTACCTTAAAATATCTAGATAGGGAATTGATTATTGAATAAAGATTTGAAATGGGTGATTGGAATTTAGCGAACATATGACATACAAACGAAAATTCTAGGAATGCAGTAAAATTGATCGTCAATAGCTACAAAGGCCAGCGTTATGCACAGTGTAGCCGCCATCCACCGCAAGATCATGACCACTCACATACTTGGACTCATCACTTGCCAGGTACAGAGCTGCCTCTGCAACATCTTGGGCCCCAGGAGCAGTTCCTTTCAGACTTGAATAAAGCCCTGCAATTCCCTCTTCATCCACCTTCAGAAAACCTTTACTCATCGCCGTCGGAACCGCGTACGGCGACACACAGTTCACCCGAATCCCATATCTCCCCAGATCCACCGCCGCGTTCTTCGTCAGTCCGATCACCCCATGCTTCGAACAGATATAGGCGTATGTGCCGATTCCTCCCATACTTCCGCTCACACTCGCCGTCGAAATTATGGACCCACTTCCCCTCGGGATCATCACCCTCGCCGCATGCTTCGTTCCCAGAAATGAACCAATCAAGTTAACTCCGATCACTTTCTCGAAGTCGCTCTTCTCGCTGTCCACTATGCAGGGTGCCGCCGCGTCTACTATTCCGGCGTTGTTGAACATGATGTCTAGCTTCCCGTACTCGGAAACCGCCGTGTTGACGGCGTTCTCGACGTCTTTCTCCTTGGCGACGTCGCAGTGGACGAAGGAGGAGGAATCTGCAGATAGGTCTTTGCAAACAGCGAGACCCAAATCGTCTTGGACATCGGCGATTACCAGTTTAGCTCCGTGCTTAGAGAAGAGTCTTGCAGTGCACTCGCCAATCCCACTGGCGCCGCCGGTGATCAACGCCACCTTCCCTTCTAACCTTGTGAAATTAAGTATGAATGGAAACTTATCTTAGTAATGTCATCTAAGTAGTACTGTGTTAATATAATGGAGAATCAAGAAGAAAAGGTGTTCTTGAAGGTGGAAGCTGTTGTTACCTTCTGGCAGCAGCTGAGAACAGAGAGACGGAAGCCATGAACGACCTGGACAAGTGTGGCAGAGCTTAATTTGGCTACCCAACTCTATCTAATATTTATGGTGTGGAGGGAGTGGTGGCCGTCCTCATAATATATACTGCTAATAAGCATGGCGAACTGGGGTGGGGTGGATTGGGTTTCTCTCATAATCATTTTCTCATTATCCCTCATAATTTCTAAATCATATCCGTCCAACCAATAACCAGTATTACTTTAACTTCTTTCTCATCTTCCCAATCAACGGCCTAAATGGATGATAAGGGAAAATAAGAAAAATGATAAGGAGAATATCCTCTTCCGGGTAGGGTTAGGTTGGCTGCCATCCCTAAAATTTAAAGGGAAAAAGATGGCATCGAGATCTGAGTTACAACATTTTGAATTATATTATATCTAGAGATTTTATACAACATGAAAAATTATATTTAAAGATGGAGTTAAAACTTTTTGAGCTTGACATTCCTAAACATTTAGATTGATTAATTTATCAATTACATCTGAATTATATGAAGGGCTAGTAAGAACTGAAAATTCAATCATTTACCCTCCTATTGATAGAATAATTAGACTTGTACTCACTCTTCTAGTTTCTACCGCAACTATTGAAAAGTCTTTCTCTACTATGAAGATAATCAAGATCGAAAAAGAATGAAAGACCAATTTCGATAATTATTTGATTACATACATTGAAAAAGAAATTGTTTTGAGTTTTAGACGGATTCAATTATAGATAAGTTTAACAATATGAAAATAAGAGTTAAGTGAAGTGATTTTAATTTCTATAATAGGTTTCTTTCAATTTTTTTATATATTATATCTATATTATATTTCATATATTTTATTTATGATGTAGTATTTTTTATTTTCACCTTGTCATTCAAAATTTTAGGTTTGTCACCGCTAATAAGGCTGCGGAGGTGGGCATGAAGCACTGAATATCAGTTATATACAGCCTAAACCCATAATATAGATTTTTTTTTGGAATAACTAAGAATTATTTAATCTTTTTTTAACAAATTACTTAATCATATTTATATATTATTATATTATATATCAGTTTATACATTACACAAATTAATTTTTTTTTTTAAAAAAATAATACATATAAATACCTTAATCTAACTTATTTAACTTACTCAATTACTCAAATAAAAATTAACCGGTTCAATACGGAGGGGAAGGATACGGACAGAGAAGACATGCAGTACCATGCCAGCGAGCAATGTTCTCCATGTGGTTGATATGTTTTGGGGAGCAGCTTTGGTCCCTGTGAAGGACCATCCGCTGTATAAAATGTCGTTTTATGTGAAAATGAGCAATATCTTTTTTTTTTTTCTTTTTTACGCTAACTGTTATTAAAAAGATATTTTAAGATCTTGAATAAGATGAAAAAATACATAGTAATCTTAAAAAATTATTTTAAGATCTTAAAAAATATTTCATGATACTGACTAGTACTAAAAAGATACACCTAGTACTGAAAAAATACCTCATCATCTTGAAAAATTATTTTAGGATCTTGAAAAAATATTTCAGATCGATTGATACTAAAAACATATTTCAAGAAATTTTTTCAAAGATCCTAAAATAATTTTTTAAGATTATGAGGTTTTTTTTACTATCTTTCAAGATCTCAAGTATCTTTTTTAGTATCGTCAATCTTGTGAAATATTTTTTTAAGATCCTAAAATAATTTTTCAAGATCACAGTATTTTTCACAGTACCTATCAGAATCTTAAAGTATCTTTTTAATAATGGTCAGTGCCAAAAAAAAAATAATAAATAAAGAAGAAGAATAATAAGCTACTCATTTTTGGCACAAAAAGTTTTATGTGGCGGATGGTCCTTGTCAATGATGTACTAGTTATATATATCTTGCTAAAGGTATTGAATTAACTATCAATAAATTACTGGTAAAAAAAACTATGGATAAATTGAATTCTTAGGCCTCATTTCATTGGTTAAGAAAAGCGCACTCTCTTGCATATCGGAATTCAGCGCTGGAATCCATTCATTCATTTATCATCACTCCTGTTATAACTTATAAGTGCTTTTTGACTAATTCTCGCACACACAAGAATAGTAGTTAAATTATTACATATTTCTTAAATTATAAGGTTTTTTCTTTGAAAAAAAAAATATTTTTGGACCCAAAAAAAAATGAAAAGATTTTTTTTTTAGTTTCACTGATTAATTTTTTATTATTTATAAAATCATTTTCTCCTTTTTATCTTCTAATGAAAATTAAATAAGGATAAAGTTAGAAAACTTACTAATAATTAAAGTTATCAAACTTACGAGTTTAAGTGAGCTCGTGAAAGTTATTTAAACCTGTATCTTAAACTTGAATTGTAAACTTATATGAGTTTACTTTTATTAATAAATGGATATTAATATTGTACAATCAAATAATTAAAATATATGAAATAACAATAATTTAATTTAAATATATTTTAAATTCAAATAATTGCAATTAAATCCATCAACATTTATAATTTATCATACTCAACAAAAAATTTATTTAAAAAATGCATATAAAAAGCCAATGAGCGTGATCAAATAAAAAAGGTCAAGACTAATTTAAGAGTAAATTAACACAATTTTATAAGTGAAAAACGTAAAAATAGTAAATTTTGTGCATAAACTTGCGATTTTGACCGAGTTTATAATTAGCACCAAAGTGTAAGATTGACTTGGAACAATTTTATAAGTTAAAAATATAAAAACAATAAATTTAGAAAGTAGTTTTTGACAATAATGTTAATAACCTAATGAGGTTCATATTAGGTGCTTCTCCCTCTAATTTTAAGGTGGGGGCATTTATATATATTTATTTATTTATTTAAATTAAATTATATATTGCATCCGAAATACTTTTTGCACCAATTATCTCAAATTAATTCCGTCTTGATTCAGAAATATTTTGCTCGTAATAACAATATCGTGGAAATTAATTAATTTGAAATAATGAGTGCAAAAAATCCGTCAGGATGCAATATATAATTTAATCTAAATAAATAAAATATACAAAAAAAAAAATACCCCCAACCCTAAAATCAGAATATTGAGTTTATAGCTAGGCCCTCGGATCTGATATATTTTCAGGACATTTTTGTTTATGACTGCTTACCTATTATTTTCCTCCTAAAGTGAAAAATGGTCGACGACAAATTTTCGGGGCCAATTCCTAGACCTCATTCAGATTTCAGTCCATGTGAAGGCAAAGCGGAGTAGGAGTGAGAGAGAAACGGACGTTCATGGAAAAAATCTAGAACCCTCTCGGAAGGTGAAGCCAAAACCTCGCAAATCTGCCGCTGTAGCAGCCTCCTCAAGAGGTTAAAAAATATATTTCTTTAGTGACTAAAAATAGAGTAAAGACCTCTAGTAATCAATTACTAATAATATGCAATCAATTGTGCCTCCTGTGCTGAACCATTCTGATACAGCCAGAGAAAACGGAGAAGAAACCCGCAAAGGCATGGTGCTTGCAGCTACTCAATCCGTCAACTCAGCGATGGCCCTTTGTTCGCCGAGGTAGATATGGGCTCAGATAGCAACGCCACCACCGTCCAACCTACCGTCATTCAGGCCTCCACCATCTTCTACGACACTCTTGCCACTTTAGGTCCTGCTTGACTCGAATTCTTACCGGGTTTCAAATTGTTTGACTCCGAGACCCCGGGTGAAGGAACAAAAATACCCATGAGCTTTTTATGGAGGAGCACCCACCCCATGTGCTTTTAAGTGGTGCAAAAATACCCACGAGCTTACAAAATAGGAGTAAAAGTGACATTTCTCTTAAAGTTGACTAACTCTGTTAGTGGGCCATACTATTTTTGTTAAAAATGTCTCCATCATTTTGAAATTCCTTTACTGCCCTTCCTCCCTATTCACCCAGTGACAACCCTTATTCGCTTCATCTCTCCAGTCTCTTCTTTAGATGTCAGTAGCGTTCGGCGCGACCTCCACCAAGGACGACGAAATCTTCATAGCAGCAACAACAACTATCATCCACTAGCGATTGTGGTGATTCTCATGGATATGAGCTTTCCAAGCATCAATACATTTCTTAGATTTCTCATCATCGTCACTAGAGCCGAACAAAACTCTGGAAGCCATTAAAAGAAATTACTACATTTGATAAAATTAAATCATAAATTATTTATTTTTTTGTAAACAAATTCAGAAATTCAATCGCGTCCTTTTTCTTAATAATTCCTCCTCAATTAATTGGAGAGATGCAAACTACCAAGCCCACTCCGGAAGTCGGATACAATTTGTTCTTGTTTCTCTCCCGGTTGGAGGGAAAATTTTCTGACGAAGTGACAAGGATGGGTCTTGTGACGAATTCTAGAAGCTTGAGAATGGAGGCGACCCATGAAGGCTTACCGGTTTCGACAACAACGGTTCCCAGGAGAAAATTGTGTAATTTTATGCTTCTGTTTGCAATTTTCATGGTCATTGCGGAGATCGCCTTCTTGAGTAGGCTTGATATGGCGAAGAACGCTGCTATGGTCGATACCACGACACAGTTTTTCATTGTTTGAAGTCTCGGATCTATAGTACATGACGTTGGGAGCGATGAGAATCACCACAATCACTAGTGGATGATAGTTGTTGTTGCTGCAATGAAGATTTCGCCGTCCTTGGTGGAGGTCGCCGGTGCCGCTACTGACATCTAAAGAAGAGACTAGAGAGATGAAGAGAAAGGGTTGTCGCTGGGTGAATAGGGAGGAAGGGCACTAAAGGAATTTAAAAAAGATGGAGACATTTTTTTTAACAAAAATAGTATGGCCCACTAATAGAGTTAGTCAACTTTAAATTTAAAAGTTACTTTTGCTCCTATTTTGCAAGCTCGTGGGTATTTTTGCACCACTTAAAAGCATATGGTGGTGGGTGCTCCTCCAAAGAAAACTCATGGGTATTTTTGCTCCTTCACCCTCGAGACCCCTGTACTCTGTTCATTTTTTTACTTTTTTTTTTAGTAAAGGGTAAAGGAGCAAAAATACATATGTGCTTTACTCTCGGGAGCGCCCAGCATCATATGCTTTTTTTGGGAGCAAAAATACACACAAACTTTCAAAAGTGGAGCAAATATACACATCTCCGTTAATCAGACTGGATGCCGTTACTTTTTGGTTTGTGTGGACCCCACCTGTCATCTTTTCATCCCTCTCTCTCCCTTATCTCTATGCTCCATGCAAACCACCAAGTCATACCCAGATAATTCCTTCAATTTGCAAAATTCGTATTCTCCGGGGAAGGTGAAGGTGACGACGCAACGAACCAGTCGCTACTTGCACTGTCATTGGAAGTCAGCTTTTGAAAGCATACCCGAACTAGTTTAGCCTTATTATAATCAATATTTCATTATCTCGTTCCAGTAGTTTCTTTATTCTCCCTCTTGATATCCTCTCGCTTATAATGCTTAAAACAGGGTCACACACACATATATACATATATAGAAGCAAACAAATTTTGAAACTTTAGCATCTCGTTTATTTGATGTTTTAAGTTGACGTAATTCTCTTTGAACCAGATCAAAAATAACTTCAAGTTAACATAACGATCAATTCATTTCACTCTCTCACATGCAGCGCCATTGTTGGTATTTTCCCCACTACATGCAATGTTTGTGACACCTTCTCTACACATATTTTCATTGATAGTTATACAGGAAACATCCATTATGACGGAATAATTATCTTTATACAGGACAAAGCAAATCCTTTCGCCACTATTCTTAGTGTCGCTATGCTTTTGAAGTATGGTCTTGGAGAAGAGAAAGCTGTTGAGAGAATAGAAAATGCAGTTTTGGACACCTTGAACAGGGGATTTCGAACTGCTGACATATATTCTGCTGGAATGGTAAGCATGCTGTTTAGACCCTTGGCATTTATGTCAAGTTTTTTCATTGCACTTAGGACTCGTTTGTTACAAAGAATTGGTGAGGAGGGAAAGGAACTTAGAGGAGAGAAAGGAAGATTTGAAAGATGAGAGAAGATGATTTGAGTTGTTTAGTAGAAAGAAAATGAAGAGGTTGTAGTTGGTAAAGAATTAGGAAATGTCTATTTTACCCTAAATAGAAATAAATTCAAAATAAAAAAGAAAAATATTTTTTTTGCTAAAATATATTTTTAAAAAATATATTCTTGTTAAGTTCGAACTCATGAAAGAAAAAAATTCTCCAAGTTTGAACTTTCCCGCCAAGTTCAAACTTTCCCGCCAGTTCGAACTTCCTCCAAGTTTGAATTTCAGGGGTAAATCATCCAAAAAAAAACACTTTCCTAAGAAGATTGAGCTTTCCTTCCATTTTCGGATGGAAAGCATCTTCCCTCAAATATGGGAAGATTGGTCCTCACTGGAAGATGTTAACTGGACTTTTTGTCTACCAAACATCCAAAAACCATGGGAAGATTGAGATCTTCCCTTTCCTTCTTTAATTTTCTTTGTAACAAACGGGTCCTTAAGTGGAGTAGGAAGCCAAAAGCCTACATGTCATCGCTTTACTTCTTGTCAACGAGGGGGTATTGATGTTTGCTGAATTTGGCAAAGCAGGATCTGTGTTACAAGTGGGACTCTTGTTTTATACATAACATGATTTTGAACAGTGTTTCTGGGTTGGTTGATATGAGATTTATAGCAACAATTAATGGCCCCCTCCTCTTTACAACCTTTTTTTTCTTGAGAGAATCTTGTTGCAGACACTCAACATCTCAAGTTACTGTGAAATTTATGGCAAGGAGAAAAGTTTATAAGGAGGAGAAAAGTTTATAGGGCTTATCTGTTCACTCCTTTATGGAGTATCTTCAATTGGAAAACTCAAAAACTATAATGTATAACAAGAACCAACTCCCCCCGCGTGATGCCTGAGTGCAACAATTCGATAATATGAAAGTACATCCTCAACTTCCATTCATCCAAATTATTAATAATTGAATAGAACCAAAAGGGACATGAAAAAAGAAATGGATTTCAAATCTACCAACACAAAATAGAAGTTGTCTCGCTACACAAAAACATAACATTCCTATAAACCATATCAGTAGTTGTACTCTTATATGTTTAGCAACTTCTTCATCAGCTCAAAAAAAAAAAAATACCATCAAAATACTAGCCATCATAGTACAAAAACATTTCTATATGTATCACGAACAGAAAAAAATGTCACATGTTTTGATAAACATTTCTAAAGATCTCCCTATAAACAACATTGGTTGTTATACGATTTCCATGATTATTCCCGTCTTGTATAAGAATCTTTAAACCTGCAATATGTCTTGGTTATTTTAGGGTCACTGTGATTTTCGTACATTCGGGGAAAAATTTTACTGATATTTGTGGTCGACTACCAGGTATCGACTACCAGGTAGTAACCCTAATCCTCATATGTCTTGTGTTGCCTTGTATGTTTGTTTTTCCATGATTGTGGACCCGTGTGTCCCGAAAAGGGACATGCGTTTGTGTGCATTCAGTGTGGTCCGGGTTGAGCCCGACTCATCGTGTTTTTCCTAGCGTCGTGGATCCGGGGCTTGCTTTGTTGAGCGTCCCGTTTGTTTCTAGGACATGTAGTCCTTCCGCAGTTAACACGGTATACTTGGTATGTTGTATTTGTGTTACTGCGCGTTTATTACTGAATGCTACTATTTGGTGTTTTCCTAATTATAATTATATACATACACTGTTTATGCATTACATATGAGATTAATGGTTACTCTGGGATCCATTTATGAATCCCAGATTTTTGTAGAGCCACCGGAAGTTCCTTGAGGGCAGATTTTGGAGATAAGGGTAAGATCTGGCATGCGTGAGTAGATGGAGTCGTTGGTGGCAGTGGAAGACTATTTTGTTACTTATTTTGAAGTTGGATGACGTATATCATTTTGCCTTTTTTGGCATTGTTGGATGATTGTATGTCTAACCCTTTGGGGATTATATTTTATTACTTACTTTTGGTTATACCAGTATTGTCTGAAATCCAACCGGGAAATGCTCTGTAGCGATTAAACTCTGATGCGTGGTAATAAATAGTAATTAAATTATATATGGTAATTATTAAAAGGAATCCCTCTATCCGCCACCCGGAATGGCGAGGCCGGTAGGGGTGTTACACCATGATCGACAGCTCAAATGCCAATGACAATCTTCCACAAACACATGCATCGGAATCATTCTTTTGAGAGAGAAATATATGGGATACACATACAGATAACATATTACCTCATTGACTTCAAATATACATGGATGAGGGATATCCCCTGGTAAATCACCAGGAAAGTAGGACGACGTCACATTTACCCACTTCAATCCAGTTTTGCTATCTTCAAACATCGACTGCAATAAAATAGGGAAAAAGCTTTTAGATTGCTAATGTCCAAGAAATGAAGTTTGTTTCACACAAATGTGGAAATATAAATCAAATCCCCAGAGAAACCAAAGTTTATTGCCAAGACATGAAACATCCTCTAATTTATTTGCAGATTATGATCTTGGGTAAAATCCTACAAGTGAAATTAATTGGAAAATTAAAGTTATACCAACAATTTGCCATGACTGGATTTAAAAAGAGCATGATCTTGCAGCCTATATGTAACTCCATTAACTTGGCAAGACTGGTAAAACATTTTCTCATCAAGTAGTTGTATAAGATCACCAACCCATTCTACTGCATGTAAGCCATCTCAATATAATGCAGTGCATTGTTTACCTTCAGCATGTGTTCCAGAACTTATATCAGAATTTGCTAGTGCAACATATTGGTCATCACGTTTGATATTATATATCAAATTTTCTTCCCGATGAGATTCCTTTCTGTTATCATCAGTCAAACTATTGTCACCATGTTTATAAAATGAAACTTCAGCATTGTTTGATAGTGGCGTCAGTTCAACTTGTACATCTTTTGACAATTGCAAGTTGTTAGGTTTAACTGACTCATTTAATTGAGGAAGTACTTCTGGTTCTGAAGCAAAGGTTCTCTCACCTGGCAAACCAACAGAAGGAATAGAAATTTTTTTATTAGCATGCAAGTCTCCCCAATTTCCTGTTCATGAGCTAAACAGATGATCTTAGACAATTTTGAAGACAAATTGATTATCAAATTGTGAAGCTAACAAACAGGAGAGAACATGAACAAATATAATAAAGAAATTCAAATCCGCTTTTAAGTTTTAAATCATAAAAAAAACATAAATTACAGATGGAATCGTAATCCAAGTGATAAAAGAATTTTTAAATATGTTACTTAACAAAAAATTAGAGACTTGAAAGAAATGCCATGAAAAAAATCATATAATTTCAAGCATGCAAATCACATCCACATATTTTATTTCATACTAACAGAGATGCAATTAGGACTTCTTGACAATATTAACATATTGACTAAATATCATACTTCTATCTATTAGCTCCATTAATCAAGATTAAAAAAATTAACCATATGAAGATAAGTTGGAAAAAAAAAAGTATTATAGATAAAGACAAGTACCAAGCACCAGCTTTGTTAACCATAACCTTCTCGCAACAAAGCATTGCGACCACATTCAGCCTGCCATTCGGAAATCCGACACCACCAATGACACCACAGGCTCTCATAATTCATAACTAATCACAAAAGCATCACTAGAAAATAACTGATAAAAACCCCACAATAATTTCATGACGTCAAAGTACAACACATGCTACCAAAGGGGGAAATCAATATGCTGAACCCATCAGAATACATAATGGAGTCTTAAGAGACGAGAGACAGAACAACTACAAATTTCAAATTAGATGATAGATTGCATGCACCAAGGACTACTCTCGAGTAATCCACTAATCCATAGTTCCGATGTAAAATGGCAAAACAATTAGAAGCATACAAAGATCAATGGCGACAAGAATCTTCATTAGTGGTGAACAGGACAATTTAATGTGAACATAGCAAAATGCCAAAAAGAAAACATTCATGTCATTGCAATAGTTTTAAATGAAGCAGAGATCTTAACGGAAGATGAAAAAAAGAGGAAACTTTGTCAAGGATATCACTATCAATATATCACACTAAAAGGTAAACTGGAGTACATTAGACATATGGTAGAGGTCTACTATGTCAAATGAAGATTAATGATGGACAAAAGAAAAGTTGCTTTCCTTATATATGTAGTTACTTGCTAAAGTATTTTACCAAACAAATGGAATATAGCCTAGAAGCTCATAGAATGCAAGCATATGAAGTATAACCAAATGATTGTCCACTTGGAAACACAAAATCGAGATCGGCATCATAAGGGCAATAAGACCAACATAGTAATCAAATAAATGAACCGATATTATTGTCATCGGATGAATTTTTGCCGCAACCAGCTTTTTCTCGCCTCCCTCAACACTCTCCACAAACTAACACAACAATGAAGTTGTTCCATCACCAACTTCATCAATTAAGAAACCACAATTCCAAACTTAAAAAGCTTACCATCCTGGCCCGCTCTCCTTTTTCTTCGATGGCTTCATCTTTAAGAATTTTCTCAATCTATATCAATTACCGCAAGGAAGATTAAGAAAGGAAATATACCATAAGTTGTCGAAAATAATGAAACAAGTTAGGAGCAAGCAACATACCGCCATCACGGAATTCAAATTAGGTCACCCGAATGGACAAAAAAATTCCCGATAAAGTTGAAGGCGAGCAAAAGAGGGGAGGGAAAACAAACCAAACATGGAAATCAAAAAGCACAGTTTTTCACAATGAAAAGATGATGAAGCGCATAAGGCAAATGCAATCCGGAAATGAATAATACTCCCTGATTTCAAAAAGCTCAGCCTATATAATAGGAAACACGTACCTTGAATGAGAGAAGCTAGAGGATGCACCGAAAGGGCCTTGCCAAGTCGCAATGTAGGCTGAGAATCCCTTTAATGGTGATGGTTGAAGCAGTTTTTGCTTCGTGAATAACGGATGCCTCATTATAATTTCTGAGACTATGAACCTGGAACCTAGAACTTGAATAGGGCAAAGCATTTGAATGGAAATTGGAAGACCTAAGACAAGCACGTCCAAATACCTCATCCACTGGGACCTCTACGAAGTCATCATCATTATTATCAATAGAAGAAATGGATCTACAACCGCAGAGGAGAGAGGCATTTTGAAATTCAAAATTCAAAATTTCACCTGAAAGAGAACACTGGGCAAAGGAAAAGAAGGACAGTGTAATAAGCGGCATTTTTAACAGTGAACGACATTTTGAAATTTGAAATTTCCCATTGCTGATGCTCCGTGATATACAAACAGTGACGGCTTGCATATAAATGGAAACAGCTTGCAACTAAAGCCGATCTTTGTTATACGAACATTGATTTGTGAGGGAATGAACATTGCATGGCTTATTTTGCTATTGCTATTAAGTTTATATTGATGATGATATTGATGATTATTGATGATGATATTGATTCTTAGTGAACTCTCTAAAAAAAAAAAAAAAAAAAAAAAAAAAAAAAAGACTGCAAACACAGATCTCAGGCGCTCAGAGGATGATCTTACAGAAAAAGCAGGCTAGTTAAACTAGTTGGAGGGAGTTCTTTAAAAATATCACTCCTAAATTTAGTAATATCCCACATAATCACCATGCATTATGGGAATTTGCAAATTATCTATACATATACGAACACTTGATGAAACTGTGGGTGGACAAATTAAAAAGAAACATATTTGCGAAGAAAGTAAGCGAGTTTCATCAGAAATTGGTTGGTATTTGTTCCCACACATCTTTGTAAGGAATCTTGTAAAGCCTGTAATGATTAAAATATAGCGCACACAATAATTCTGGGAATATTAATAACTAGAGCTATGAAGTACTACATCTGAACATGTGATCGTGGTGGTTGAAAGATACCCATACGAGCTAGCATATAATGTGCAATAATATACTCTAACTCTACCATTTTATTGATGATTTTTTTTCTTACAATTAATTCATCAATAATTGCATTGCTTTTTGCCTCAAAATGTCGTGTTTACAGGGAGTCTAAGATCAAAGTTAGGAATCATCGGTTAAAGTGACAACAAGCGAATTCACAGACCATTTGATCTCATATGAAGTTTTTTTTTTTCCTTAAATAGATAACGATTTGAGCTACCAAATATATACGAACAAATAAATACTATAATAATAAGCTGAGTGGCCCTGTTTTAAGCATTATAAACAGAGGATATCAAGAGGGGGAAGAAAGAAACTGGAACAGATAATGAAATATTGATTATAATAAGGCTAAACTAGTTCAGGTATGCTTTCAAGAGCTGACTGGGCGACAAGAGTGCAAGCAAGCGACTTGGTTTGGTTGTCGTCTGTCACCTTCAGCTTCCCAAAGAATACAAATTTTGGAAATTGAAGGAATTATCTGGGTATGGTTCGGTGGTTTGCATGGAGCATAGAAATAAGGGAGAGAGAGGGACAAAAAGATGACAGGTGGGGTCCACACAAACAAAAAAGTAACGACATTCAGTCTGAATAACGGAGATGTGTATATTTGCTCCACTTTTGAAAGTTCGTGTGATTAAGCCCCAAAAAAAGATATGACGCCAAGGCTCTTAGAGTAAAACACATGTGTATTTTTGCTCCTTTACCCTTGAGTAAAAATGATCGTTTGGGTACTTGTCATTGTTCCAAGTGAATTGAATGTTGTGCAATCTATACATGTCTGGAGTTATTTGCTTCCTCCTTGAACTATACTGCTGTTTGTTGAATTGTCGATGTTGGATTAATGCGGGTGAATGGTGATTTCTTTGTTTTTTTGTTTTCTGGATCGCTGATATGATTGTTGTTCAACGTGGAAGCAAATAAGGCTGAGAGGTTGTTGGCTGAAACCGCAAGACATGGCTCTCAGTTTGTTGTGTTTCCAGAAGCATTCGTGGGAGGCTATCCCCGTGGCTCCAACTTCGGTGTTTGCGTTGGAAATCGGACGGCTAAGGGTAAAGAGGAGTTCCGCAAGTATCATGCTGCAGCCATTGATGTCCCAGGTAAAAAAGAGTTAGAACTGGCTGATATAGTATATTTGTTTTCTGGAGCCTTTGTATGATTTTATATATTCACTGCTGATCAAGATATTGTTGAAGCTTGTTTGATGATTATGGATCAAATTATTAAGCTTTTGTGATCTCAGCTAGTTGGTCAGTTTACTACTGCAAACAAGGGATAGAATCTATTTAGGGAAAATTACACACAAGTCTTAAAGAGTAGAGATAATTATATTTAGGTCCCTTCAAATGACAAAATTACACAGAAGTCCCTAGGGACTTCTGTGTAATTATTTGTGAAGGTTAAATTACCAATCTGACATTTCTCTATTTTTCTTCTTCCTTCTCCTCTCTCTCTCTCCTCTCTCCCTTTTTCTCTCTTCCAATATTTTTCCTTCTCGCCTTACTCGCTCTCTTGCATCGTCTCCACCCTTCTTCTCTCCCGCCAGCCATCCCAGACCGGAGCTCCATTCGATCCAGGGCCTTTCTTCAACGCACCAAAAATCTCGTTTGAAAGCAGATCCGGATGACGAGGATGAAAGCAACTCGGGTAGAAAACGATCTCGCAGCTTGCTTGTGGGAAGTATGTGCTTGGCAACACCGGGTTACCGAAGATCGTCTTATGTTCTCACATCTGATTTTGGGTGAAAAGATTAGCCGGTTCACCGTTCTTTTTGTGGTAGAGTTGTTGTTAATATATGAATTTTTTGTTGTTAATATAGCATTTGTGTTGTAAATAGCTTCTGGAAATGAGAGATGAAAAAATCCAGGTTTTCAAAAGTTGTTGTTAATATATGAATTTTTCGTTGTTAATATAGCATTTGTTGTTGTAAATAGCTTCGGAAGTGAGAGATGAAAAAATCCAGGTTTTCAAAAGTTGTTATTAATATATGAATTTTCGTTGTTAATATAGCATTTGTTGTTGTAAATAGCTTTCGGAAGTGAGAGATGAAAAAATCCAAGTTTTCAAAAGTTGTTGTTAATATATGAATTTTCCGTTGTTAATCCAGGTTTTCAAAAGTTGTTATTAATATATGAATTTTCCGTTGTTAATATAGCATTTGTTGTTGTAAATAGATTCTGGAAGTGAGAGATGAAAAAATCCAGGTTTTCAAAAGTTGTTGTTAATATAGCATTTGTTGTTGTAAATAGCTTCTGGAAGTGAGAGATGAAAAAATCCAGATTTTCAAAAGTTGTTGTTAATATATGAATTTTTCTTGTTAATATAGCATTTGTTGTTGTAAATAGCTTCCTGGAAGTGAGAGATGAAAAAATCCGGGTTTTTAAAAGTTGTTGTTAATATATGAATTTTTTGTTGTTAATATAGCATTTGTTGTTGTAAATAGCTTCCGGAAGTGAGAGATGAAAAAATCCAGGTTTTCAAAAGTTGTTGTTAATATATGCATTTTATGTTGTTAATATAGCCTTTGTTATTGTAAAAGAGAGAAGAAAAAATTCCAAATTTTCAAAAATTGTTGTTAATATATACATTTTATGTTGTTAATTTAGCATTTGTTGTTGTAAATAGTTTCTGGAAGTGAGAGATGAAAATAATTACATAGAAGTCCAAAATTGTAATTTTACGTTCTGAAATAATTACACAGAAGTCCCTATAATTTTGTCATTTGAAGGGACCTAAATATAATTATATCTGTTCCTTGGGACCTGTGCGTAATTTTCCCATCTATTTATTCTCGTTACTTTCTTTATTGGGGGTATGGTTTATAAACTGAATGGATCAATGAAACTCTGAGCACAACTTTTTACTAGCCAGTGTGATGTTGCTCTAGGTCCTGAGGTTGATAGATTGGCGGCAATTGCGGGGAAGTATAAGGTGTATTTGGTAATGGGTGTGATAGAGAGAGATGGCTACACTCTATATTGTACTGTCCTCTTCTTTGATTCTCAAGGTCGTTACCTTGGAAAGCACAGGAAAATCATGCCAACGGCAATGGAGCGGATTATCTGGGGATTTGGGGATGGATCAACCATCCCAGTGTTTGAAACTCCCGTTGGAAAAATATGTGCTGCCATTTGCTGGGAGAACAGAATGCCTCTGTTGAGGACAGCCATGTATGCAAAAGGTAAGACACTTTTTCTGTTAAATTCTGTCGTTCCAAAAAGATAACCTGGAAAATGAAATATCAGGATATCAAACACTATGATGCACGACCAATTAAGCTACTTGTTTAACATGGGAGATAGTTATTATGTTCAGTTTAGCTAAACCTATGGAACTTGGTTTATTAGGTGTTGAGATATACTGCGCACCTACGGCTGATGCTAGGGAGGTGTGGCAAGCATCTATGACCCATATAGCTTTAGAAGGTGGATGCTTTGTTCTGTGGCGAACCAGTTCTGTAGAAGGAGAGATTACCCGCCCCCACCTGAGTATGTATTCTCAAGAACAGAAGAGGACCTGACACCAGATTCTGTTGTATGTGCTGGTGGTAGTGTCATCATATCACCTTCAGGCTTCAGGGGCTGTTCTGGCAGGACCAAATTATGAGGGGAGGCTCTCATCTCAGCTGATCTTGGTATGTTGTGCTTGTTTTGTTTACTATTCATAATTCCTGATTCAATTTCAACTTTATTTGCATTACAATGCTTAGCAGCAACCATGAAAGATAGCATAACTATCCAATGGCCCTCTTTTCTTCTACCAAACATAACACATGAAGCATCAAAGTCCACTTAGTATTTCCTGTATGTGTTTAACTTTGAGAAAGATTACTGAAGTTAGAACTGTGAGAATATTAATTTGATTCTGGGGAAACATAGATTTGGGAGAAATAGCGAGGGCAAAGTTTGATTTGGTTGGGCACTACTCAAGGCCAGAAGTGCCGAGCTTGACGGTGAGGGACCTTCCAACAAGCCCAGTTGTTTTCACATCAGCATCCTCAAAAAGCGAGGACTCTCACAAATCTTGATCAGCATTGCCATTTTCTGAAATTTTCAATTTTGGGATTTGTAGCATTATGATAATGTCGGACGGGGGTTATAATATTAGCCTCAAGCATGTTATTATTGTAAGTACTCGAGTGTCTTTGATCAACATGTTTTAATAAATAAACTATATGATTCCTTAACATTTAGTGCAAAATTTGTCATGAGTATACTGGCTTGAAGGAGTAGGACGAGGACTCGAGGAGTGAGGTGTAACTGGTGAGAATTCCTAAAAATTTCCCTTTCCGGGACTCGCTCTACGTCTAGTGAAGTTGAAGGATGTTTCTTTTCTTGTATTTTTCTCTTTTAATCTAAACCGTCCATGCAATCTCACGTTCCACATTGCGCCGTGCCATCTCAGCATATAGGATCGTGTCTGGATGAATTTGCTGCTGCTACAAAAATAGGGGTCCAGTTTCTCTCAGAAGCTTTTTTTAATTATATCCCAGAAGTGTGCTAGAATGCATTTTTTTAGGTCCCATGAAGAAGCTATTAATGATTTCATAGTCTTAAAAGACGATATGCTCATTGCAAGCATATATGCTTACATGAAATCACCTCTACAAATGTGGAGTATGACCGCTCCTATGAGATTGTGGCAAAATATATAGAGCATTTGTTATGTATCAGGCACGCACGATGCCGTCTTAACACGCAAAACCATCATTAACAACGGGAATGTGAGGGTATAATCTGACCATTAATGCCTCTAGTATACAACAAAGAGTTGTTGGTTCATAGAAGCAGGCTTCATTGACGTTTCTATGTACCAAGTTTTATTAGTCTAGGTCTAGTTCATAGTTCAAAGGACCACCAAATACAATGGTTATATCCATAGGTGTAACTCGTTTGGTAATGTTTTCTTTGACACATGTGGGAGATTGTTGTAAATAGTGCATATAGCGTATGTATTAGAAAGAGTCTTTCCAATATTACTGGAATATGTTTAAATAAAAATTTTAGTTCAATAAAGAGTATTGCAGTTATTTTCTTGATTTGTGGGTGTCATCTTTGCTAATAAATCCCTTTCGTTCCAATTTTATGTCCTTGAAGAAACTCTCACGATTAATTATTTTTATAAATAACTATATGTATATAACTGTATATCTAAATGTCCACAAGACCATCTATAGTGTGTGTTTCATGATTTTTCCCTAATTTATGTTTGCATGCCATTGAACTTGGCCTAATATAATCAACTCGAATGCCAAAAAACGGACGAGACCTTAATGTCTTTCAAAGATTTGAAGATTAATTGACGACAGCACGATAATTTTTTTTCGGTTTGTTCTTTTCACGGATTATTAGCAAAAAAATTATTCAGAGGAAAAAAAGAGAAAAGGAAATACAATTATTTCATGTTAATGATCATGTTTATCAAAGTTATCTTATTTTATTTTTTTCCGGTAGATGGTGATGGGATAAATGCAATGCTGACCGGGGTGAAATGCATCGTAGTCTAATTATACTTCATTTTGAGTTCTAATTTGAGACGTGCTTGTCGAATAATTTGATTTTAATCTTAATTTTGAATTTAATCTTAATTTATATGATATTCAGATCAGATGTGACTTTTGATTATATATTGATTCTCGCTTGACTTTGATTTTAAATGGTTGGGTGGTTTGCTTTCTTATTTTTACCCATGAATTTATATACTTGCCAATTCAGGGATTATTACAATAATTGAAAAGCTACACCCATTTTAAACCTAACAAAATGTGCCTTTGATTAAAAAACACTATCTAATTAATATATCGATACAATTTGAAATTAATTATTTGATATTTATTAAATCTACCTGGGGTTTAGGTGAAAAAATCTGACCGAGGATTTTGTTAGGGAAAATGTGAGATTATTAACCAGGCCTCAAATCAACACGATTGGCTCGCTCAGTAACAAAGAAATTTAAGTTGTGGGAAATTATATTAAAGAGATTTTTTAAACTTTCTTCATTTTCAAAAATTGTCTAAAGAAACAACTTCACATAATTATAACAAGAGCAATTTCTTCAGCGAAGGAAACTAAGAAAATAATAATAACAGGGACCAACAATAGTTCTCGGATTCAAATATGAAATAGTTTGTTTTTCCAAAAGTCAAGCATAAAAGCAATCGAAGTTGAAGACGAAGAAGAAGCGAAGATCGTTGTATATAGTACAAGTGTTTTATTAGAATCATCTTATCCCTGATTTTCTCATAATGATTCCATCTGTTTTTAAATGTCCAGTTTATTTAGCTAATACTTGTAACGAATTCAATTTTATTTTCAATGAATCATATAAAAATTTGGTTTCTTTTCCCTGGTTCTTCTAATCGTAGGATGTTGTAAGCTTGTAACAGGGTTAAACGAGATGAAGAGAGTAACTCAAATGAGTAAACTTATTATGAACGCAGAATTAAGTCTAAGTAAACTTGCAACCATCATTTCCTTGTTTGATGGACGCAGGCCTGAACATACATTTCAGGAGGTGAGGTTCTTCCTGCTGACCTCCTAGGACGTCCTAGGAAGTTTCTCGTGCTACATCACTTGGGATGGGCCCAGGTGATAGGCTTAGATAAGGGAAATCTCAAGATAAGTAACCTCTCGAGACTCTGATATCATTATGCTACCCAACTAAAAATGTGCCCTAGTAAGTTCCTCATGCTGCATCACCCAGGATGGGTGTGCTCACACAGGGGAAGTCTCCTCTTAAGACCTCCTAAGAAGTGGGCTCGGGTAATGCTCAAACAGGACAAGTCTTAGGATAGGTAACCTCGTATGGCTCTAATACCATTATGTTTCCCAACTGCTAAAAATATGTCTTGAGAAGTTGCTCATGTTGCATCACTCGAGATGAGTGTGCTCAGACAGGGGAAGTCTCCTCTGAGAATATTTGGGGAAGTGGGACCAAATGATGGTCAGATAGAGAAACTCTTAGGATATGAGACCTCCTGCGACTCTGATACCATTCTACTACCCAACTAAAAATGTTTACTAGTAAGTTCCTCGTATTGTATCACCCGATTGCATCACCAGCAATTGGTGTGCCTAGACAAGGGAATTCTCCTCCTAAGACCTCATAAGAAGTGAGTTCGGGTAATGCTCAGAGAGGGCAAGTCTAAGGATAAGTGACCTCCTAGGACTCTGATATCATTATGCTTTCCAACTACTAAAAATATGTCTTGGGAAGTTCCTTGTACTGCATCACCTGAAGATGAGTGCGTTCAGACAGGGGAAGTCTCCTCCTATGACCTTTTGGGAGGTAGGCCCAAGTGATGATCAGAGGAAGTCTCAGGATATGTGACCTCCTGGGACTATGATACCATTCTGTTACCCAACTAAAAATGTGTCCTAGGAAGTTCCTCATGTTGTATCACTTGAGATGGGTGTGCTCAAATAGGGGGAAGTCTTAGGATAGGTGACTGCCTAGGATTCTAATATCATTTTGCTGCCCAACTAAAAATGTTTCTTGCTGCCGGTCTTAGGATAGGTGCTTCTTGCCCCATTGCTTAGATATGGCAAGTCTCAAAATATGTGACCTCCTGGGACTCTAATACCATTTCTTAAACAAAGGAAGTCTCAAGATAAGTGACCTACAAGTACTCTGATACCATTATGCTATCCAATTAAAAATGTGTTTTGCTGCCGGTTAAAATGCAATTCCAAAGAAAACACAATCAAGTGAAAGTTGAGCTTTGTAAAGGATTCCTACTCCTTGTCTCATACGTGAGCACAGATCTCCAACTTGTTCATGTATCTTCTCCTATCTATGAAGTTCACAATATCCTCATTCTCCATCTCTGTTTCCAATTTACAAAAGAGGGCCGCATTGGCTGAATCGACTTTTTTTTTATAGCATCAAAGTTTACTTGAGAGGTTATCTTTTTGGATCATTGTCCTCGTATTTCAAGTTAATCAATATTGGATCGAGGGGCCCGAAAATAGATATTTTCAACAAAAATTGAGAGAAATTGTTATTATTTATTTAAAACATTTATTGAAAAATTGTAGAAAAAACAAACTATTAAGGATAATTATATATATATATATATGACACACACATACTAGTCCAGTCTTCATACGGTCATCGTTAGGTGGAACTGCTAATAGATACCATTATTTTTCTTTAATTTTTTGTTAGATCTTTTTTTTATATGGAGTAGGAGGCTTCTCCTACCTCCTTTATGGGAAGGATGCCCTTTCTTTTCATTCCTCTAAAGAGTGAATCAAAAAATACAGGGAAAGGAATGGATATATACATAACCAGTATCAAAGGGTAAGCAAAAAGAAATATACAAATAGTATCAGAACTTGGTTCATGTCGATCATTGGGCCTATAGAGGTATAGTGTATATTATACAGGTGGTACTGGTATAGTGTTATCAAAGCTAAGTTCAACATGTTGGGCCATTGAGATGGAGTATATGTTACTTGAGTGGTGTGAGTGCAGTGGTATCAAAGCCAAATTCGAGATGTCAAGCCTTCCTACAAATGGTATCAGAGCCAAGATCAACAAGGTGCAAACTTGTCAATAATGCCTTCCAAATGCTCAGACAGAGGAAGTCTTAGGATAAATGACCTCCTGGGACTCTGATGCCATTATGCTTTCCAACTACTAAAATAGGTGCTTGGAAGCTCCTCGTGCTACATCACCCGAAGATGAGTGTGCTTAGACAGGGGAAGTCTCTTCCTATGACCTTTTGGAAATGGGCCCAAGTGATGATCAGAGGAAGTCTCAAAATAGGTGACATCCTGGGACTCCCATGTATATATCTGTTCTTTTAGTCACTACTATTTTCACTCTTATGTAGGTACTTCTAGCTTTATGTTCCCATCACATCCTACCCATTTACTATTTGGAGGGATGAAAAGAAAGGGCGGCCCTTCCCAAAAAAGGAGGCAGGAAGTCTTAGGATAAATGACCTCCTGTAACTCTGATGTCATTATGCTTTCCAACTACTAAAAGTAGTCCTTGGAAGTTCCTTGTGCTGCATCACCCAAAGTTGGGTGTGCTCAAACAGGGGAATCTCCTCCTATGACCTTTTGGGAAGTGGGCCCAAGCGATGATCAAAAGAAGTCTCAGGATAGGTGGTCTCCTAGAACTCTGATACCATTCTGTTACCTAACTTAAAATGTGTCCTAGGAAGTTCCTCGTACAGTATCACTCGAGATGGGTGTGCTCAAACAGGGGAAGTCTTAGGATAGGTCACTTCATAGGACTCTAATATCATTATGCTGCCCAACTAAAAATGTTTTCTTCTACCAGTCTCAGGATAGGTGCTTCTTGCCCCATTGCTTAGATGTGGGAAGTCTCAGAATATGTGACCTCCTGGAACTCTGATACCATTTTTTAAACAGAGCAAGTCCCAAGATAGGTGACCTACTAGGACTCTGATACCATTATGATGTCCAAATAAAAATGTGCCTGGTTTTCGGTTAAAATGCAATTCCAAAGCAAATGCAATCAAGCGTAAGTTAAGCTTTGTAAAGGATTCCTACCCCTTGTCCCATAGGTGAGCACAGATCTCCAAACTTGTTGATGTGTCTTCTCCTAGCTATGAAGTTCGCAATATCCTCATTACCTTTTGGGAAGTGGGCCCAAGTGATCATCAAAGGAAGTCTCAAAATAGGTGACCTCCTGGGACTCCCCAAGTATATATCCATTCTTTTAGCACTACTATTATCACTGTTATGTAGGTACTTCTAGATTTATGTTCCCATCACATCCTGTCCATTTACTATTTGGAGGGATGAAAAGAAATGGCGGCCCTTCCTGAAAAAGGAGGCAGGAGAAGCTTCTCATTCCCAAAAAAAAAAAAAATTGAACAAAAAGTTAAGGAAAAACAACAGAGAGATGTATCGGTACTTCCACTCGACGATATGTGATTATACGAAGACCAGATTGGTATGAATTATTTTCATTCATAGTTTCTATTTTGAAGATTTTTCAATGAACCTTTTTTAACCCATACTAACATTGTTATATGCAGCCAATTTCTTTGAATTTTTGCCAAAAACATCTGTTTTCTGCCCCCTCCTCATCCCGATGCTGATAAATTTGAAATTTAAATATGATGATTCAGTAATGATAACCTCGTAGAAAAATTTTGATGCTACTAAACAGAAAGTGAACTTTATTGAGGGTTGGCTCGCTTTTATAGATGAAAGACAGCTATAGAGAGAGGACATTGTGACCTTCATAGCAAGGAGGAGACATATCAACAGTTTGGATATATATGTTCATCGATGGGACAAGGAGCAGGATTCCTTGACCAAGCTCAGCTAACTGAATTGACTCAAAGCTAAGGAAGGGAGCTCTTGTTGGCTATCTATCTAGTTTCCATCTTTTCTTTTTGTTTTGAGACATCTTATAAAATTTTGAATCTTTCTACCGCTTACAATTGCATGAAATATTTGTGTTTCTTTGTCATTGCATGGAATATTTCTGTATTTCTTTACCCCTCTACTTTCCAATATCCGTCCAATTCCTATGTCTCCCTTCCTTTTATATAATCAATAGATTGAATGTTCTGGTAAAATATTACTTTTTCTAGCCACACCCAAATATGACCTATAATTTTATTAACAAGATTAATCTTTGTTGGTTAATATATTTTTACAGCTTGTTAAGTAAGGGTTTTTTTTTTTTTTTTTTTTTTTTTTTTTTTTTGCTAAGCATAGATATCTTCTTATAAAAGGCAATACTATTCGAGGACTAAATGTGGGCAACTCTCCCAGTGGGCTAAGGAACTAATGTTAAATGGCCAATCTTGAAGACACTAGTTTTTTACACTTAATGACCTATTAATAGATGATTATTTGGATAACAACTACGGGATGTGTAACTAACCTTCAAAAATATTATTTATGACTATACACACACACGATAACGTTCCTGATATTTCTCCATGCTTACCCATTTTTCCATATTGTCAAGGCTTAGATCACTCGAAAATATTGCTAGATATATTTTGATTTTTTCGACTTTCTTTTTTCTTCATTTCTTCCTACCATTTTTTTATCCTGCACATCCTCGTGCAACATGATATATACCATATTAATCACAACAAAAATCTTAATCCTACTAACTTTTAAACCCCACGGCTAGGGCACATACAATAAGAGTGATGTAAAATGTTGATGAAGCGTTGGAGACAAACTACGAGTATTACTCAATCATAAACTAGAAAAATGGCTAGTGTCGAGTTAAAAGAACCCTACAGGTAAAAAAGTGTCCTTTGGACTTGGAAACATGCCCTGTAACCTTGTTGTGCCCGAGACTCAAGTCACATACACAATTCAGAACATCTAACTTGTTTCTTTTTTTTTCTTTTTTTTTTTTTTTTTTTGATCGAATAGAACATCAAACTTAACGCTTAAGATTTGTGAAAGAACTAAATATTTAGTTTTTCTTATGATAATGAAAATATTTTTATTTTTTGGCTCAATATAATTAAAATACTTTAAAAAGAATAAAACTCACTCATTTCTGTTTTGTCGTAAATTTTAAAATTTTAAAAAACTATTTTTGGAAACAAAACTGATTTATATTAAGGTTATAATTTTTCAGGTCTAAATTAGAACATGTTTAAGTTGGTGATTGTATATTGTTAAGATTTGAAAATATTCTAATTGTAATTATTATAATAATTAATTATTATTATTTTTGGTTATCCAAGTTATCTTTAATTATTATTTTTGGTTATCCAAGTTATCTTCTCTCTTAACTTGTTCAATGTTGCTAACCAATGTTTACCCCTACCAGAAATAGTGTTTTTTCTTTGGGTACAGGTATCCTCTTATTAGAGGCGGTCATATTCAAGAGGGTGCGCCATCTCCAATTGAGGATTTGAATATTGATTGGCCACTTTGTGAGAAACAACCCTAACGGTAGTCGGAATATATTCTTTTTTTTCAACAAAAAAAGTTCAGATAATTTGGGTATCGGGGCTCATCACGGTCGGGGCATACGTCCGACTCAAAAAGCACTTACGAAGATACTTACAGATCACTTACCAATAAGATAATGAGGCACACCCATTTCCAACCAAAACCGTTATTGGCATGGTAGTCCAAATGGTGTCAGAAGTTGTTTCCCACGATATTTTCTTGGGAGGGAAAGAGGGCCCAAACTCAACAAAAAATCTAAGATAACTTAGTTACAAGTATAGAACTAAATCACCAACAATCATTGGGAGCAAATGGTAAGAGATTTTGTAAAAAAAAAAAAAATGGTAAGGGATTTGCTTTCCCACCACCATGTCCTCTGCCCTCACGACCGTCAACCTAATGCGGGGCGAAATCCGATTAGTTGGAATCGAAGATCCGGTGAACCGGGTGTGAAAAGAAAAAAAAAAAAAAGGAAAGGTATAGAACTGTATCCATTCTTCAACAACCGCATCTTCCTCTCAACCATTTATAAACTCTATCCTCTTCCTCTTCCCTTTCTCAATCTATCTTCATGCGCTGATCGGTGCCTCCCTCCGTAGTCGCATCTGTTCCTAGTCGGAGTTCCCACAACCCAACCCGCCAATGCCAGATTGCTTCAGATGCTGATTTCGCCTCTTCCTTCTTCCAAGTCCAAGGTATGCCCTTTATCTTCCTATTCAGATTAACATGAAATAAGATAATATTAAATTATTAAAATGATCCTAACTCTCAAATCTGAAAGATCAAAGATAATTTACTCTGGTTTAATTTTTAACAATTCTTTTTCGCCCTAAATTGTGATCTGTGATCCCGACCTTATTATCATCAGGTTGGGCTAGAAGGGACAGGAAAAAAAAGGTCAAGTCGGATGAACCAAAGTAGGGATCAATATAATTTATGGGTCAAATTAAACTGTATTGCGTAATCTCATTTATATACTTTAATATCATTATGTTAATCCGTCTCTTTCTTTCATGAAAAAGAGAGGAGTCCAAAGCAACATGTCTCATCATTTGCCCTCAGAAATTGTGGAGGAAATTCTCCTCAGACTACCTGTTAAGTCTGTTGTGAAATTTACCTCTGTTTGCAAAGCATGGAATTCCCTTATAAGCAATCAGACATTCATTCATGATCATCTCAACCATGCAATTGATCAAGCTTCCAATGACTCCATCTTTCTGAATTTGTGTCTTTCAAAAGACATTGGGCAACGTCACTATCAAAAAGATGATTTTTATTCACTCTACTCCGTTAATCAACAAACTGATAACTTCTCTGTTGAGAGATTCCCACTCTCTCATCTATTTCGGCGCGATCGTCATACACTGTTTGCCGGTACATGCAATGGCCTTGTATGTTATGCTGACTATTCACTATTGCCTTCCGCAACTGTCCTTATTTGGAATCCTTTGCTTCGAAAATATGTGGTGCTCCCCAAACCAATCATGACCTGCAAGAAACGCAACCGTCAACACTATGCCAAGTATGATCTATGTTTTGGATTTGGTTTTGATTCCAAAAACAACGATTATAAGGTTGTTAGGCTCATGAATCTTCGCTCTCAACAAGAAACTCCTCACGTTGAGGTGTACTCTCTTGTCTCTCATTCTTGGAAACGCATTACGGTCAGAGTTCCTCAGTTTCTTTTTCATTATTTCAATTACGATTGGTTACCCCCAGTGTTTTTGAATGGTGCAATACATTGGATTGTTGGTAGAGGTGATGATTTTGGATACAGATTTATTTTATCATTTGATGTCACTGAAGAAACATTTCAAGAGTTAATGTTACCACAAGAGCTGAATCATAGACAATCTCGTGTATCGAGATTACTTGTTGTGGAAGGAGGCCATTCGCTTGCTGTGGTGGTTCTTCATACAATAACACGTCGAGATATTTGGGTAATGAAAGAATATGGTATTAACGAATCATGGACTCAAATATTGCACCTTGGTAAAATCCTTAATAGGGGCATATCAAACATATTGGCTCTAACTGGCTGTGGAAAAGTGGTTGCGCGATGTGTGGATAAAGCTATAGTTTTAGTTGATCCAAGAAAGAAATTGGTGGAGCGTCTGGGACCAGGATATTCTAGGACTCTTGCTGGAACTTATGTTGAGAGTTTGTTTTTCTTAAACAATAATCAACCTCATGTCTTGTCTTTCTAACAATTGGAAGCTATTAAATTAATGTTTTGATTTATATTTCTTGTTATTGAACCAACTCAGTATGCTGATTTTCTATTGTACTCAGTGTTTGTTCTATATTTAATGTTATGCAGTCTCTTAAATATACCACAAATAATAACTAACCTATGAATGAAGTAATTATCTTATTTTACTTTTAATTATCCTACTTTATTTCCTTGGTCATTACAACATTGTTGCGATGGCTCCTTTAATCTGTTACATAAGATCTTAGAAGTAATCTTGTAAATGACATTTGACAAGCTTATCGGGCGGTTGATGACATTTTGGAATTAGTATAATAGAGGATTTATTAAATGACCCCAAGATGTGCTCAGAATTCCCAAAAGAGTGTACAACCTGTAATACATCATCAACTAGGTTCCAATTTCTCTGATAGAAATCTTCATGAAATCCATCTGGTCCAGGGGAGCTGTCCTTGGGCAAACTTAACTGCAGTCTTTATTTCTTCTTTTGAAATTAACCGCATTGGATTTTGAATTTCATCTTCGTTGCATTTGTTTAAGAGTTGCATTTTGACCGGCAGCAGCATGACACATATTTAGTTGAGCAGCGTAAGAAGTACAATAGCCATATGCAAATATAGTCTGTAACCCACTTGGTTCTTGTTGCCTCTTTAGAAGTAAGGCAGATATGAAGGAAAACACATTGGCAAAGCATTTGATAGAAATTACGTGCAAATTATCACCTGCTGACCAGCACGTTTATAGACATCAAAGGCTGTAATGGCCTCGTGTCTGGGCATCTCAAAAAACTCCAAAGAAATCACAAAATTATCACTTAGAAATATAACTCACAAATGTTTTATAAAAACCTCATACAAACACGTGAAAGAGATCACATCCTTCTAAATTTTCCATTTTCAGCTACAAATCATTTAAACATTCAACCATTAAAACAAGTTGTCCATGAAAAGGATACCCTTCCCCATGATAGGTTTGACTCTTGTTTCTTTCTAAGGCCGGCTTCTAAGGTTAATAATTTACATTTCCATTGTTGAAATTAACAAAAGAAAAAAAAAAAGTTCAAGGTTTGAGAAATAAAGATTTCAGAGCATAAACTAACAATTCCCATCCATAAATTCCCCAGTCTTGTGCCATACGGAAAAATGGCTAATGCCAAAATATATTCATCAAAACATCCCAAAAAATTCTAAACAAACTAGAAACCAAGAGGATCTTTTGAAAATAATGGCTAAAGTCAACACATATTGTATCACATAAATGCTAGCAGCACTGCAGCAGCTCCTTCTGGCTGAAAAGTTGTAGCACATATTCAATCCGTACTATTGAGAAAATGCAGGACACAAGGGCAGTAAATTTCTAAAAGAAAATTGAATTAAATAAATTCTGACCAAACTGATATGTCTCTATACAGTGGTCAAAACAGATTAAAAAATATAGAAAACTAGTGAAATTACCTTCTCCGGTCTTTCGGCTGGCTTGGGTAGACACTCAGCTTCAGAACCCGGAAACATTCAAGTCTTTCTTCAGAGCGCAATATCAAGCTGCAAGTAATTCAAATCATAATACATAAACATAACATTATACTAGAATTAGAATTTGATGCATAATTGATTAAAGAAGCTAAATAAGTTACTTAATCATATCATATGTACTGTATCCTTATATTATATATCAATTTATTAGTCAAGCTAATAGTTTGAGAAAAAAATAAAAATAATCTAAAATAATTTAATTAGTTTCCTTAATCTCTTTAAAAAGTCAACTTTATCTTATATTTAGGATCAAAGTTAGTAATATTTCTTGTTATGTGTTTGGTACCTTGATGGAGAAGAAGTGCGTTAGGTCTCAGTAATTTGAAAAGGACCTAGACTTAGATTAACTATGACATGTCACTAACACCATTAACTCATTAAGTATGCTGATTTGGCATCCTGACCGGACAAGTTGGTATGGAAAAGAAGCTGAGCGTGTTATGACTAAGATCTAAGTGTTAAGGAAAAAAGAAAGAAAGAAAGAAACATATTAAAATCCATAGCAGCCACAAACGCCAGAGGGCCACAAACAAAGGAAATGGGGTTAGGGCATGGTCAAGACGTCAACGGCTGCGATCGTCTCCGGCAAAGTTGAGGTGAGACAGGTTGGAATTCTGGCAGAGTATACTTTATGAAATAAGTAATATGTAATCATTAATATCTTATTTGCGGGGTTGGGTTTCTCTCATCATTCCTCATAATCTCTAAATTACATCTCATTCAATCAATACAATACTACTTTAACTTTTTTCTCACTTTTCCAACCAATGACCCAGATAAAACTAATGAGAAAAAATGAGAAACAAGATAAGGAGAATATCTTTTTCCTTATTTGCATCAAGTTTCTTAAATAAATTAGAGAATCTAACTAAGACAATGAACCAGTGGCTAAATTATTTCCCAATGGATTCAGATTGCTCAATCCATTTCATCTTCTTTTTTTTTTTCTTTTCAATTAAATGTCCAGCTCATAATACACATAATTACCAAGTCAACATGACACATAAGCAACTTAACAGAGTTAGTACCATGTAGGCAAAATTAACGCCGTCAAAAGTAGTTCCAAGTCATTTTCAAACTACAGTGATTTTAAACAGAGTAAATTTGAATGAGCAAAACAACCTATTTCAATCTTTTTTTTATAAGAAAATTTTAAGAAAAAAGTTGGGTTCACCTACGATCCAAGGGAAATGCGGAATCTCCCTTCCGCCAAGTAATATGACAATGTTGAACTGGATGAGTTGTCTATTACCTTCAAACGTGAACCTAATCACTCAAGACTAGGATGCCTTATCCAATACCTTGACCAACTCTAGGATCAAACCCCCTCTTTTTAGTGAGAGTGACTAACCCTTTTACTAGTTAAATCCAAAGACGAGGAGTAACCTATTTCAAACTTGAGGAGCGAAAATCAAAATTTTGTAGAACTTCAAGAAAGTGGTGTTAACCCTATAAATTTTGTGCCTTATGCCTACCATAACACCTGCTGACGCTTTTGATTTAAAGATTACCTTCATCAATATTATCTCCTTAGACATTTGTATCTATTATAATTAATAATTATAATTACGTACAACATAGGAAAAACAGCTAATATTATATATATTCGTTGGGGGAAAAACAAGATTTATATTAATCTAGCCATCAAGTGTTCAACAACTTAGTGCACCCAAAATTAGTACACACGTTTCGATGAGATCAGCAGGATGATACTTTACCTCGACATTTTAGGATGTTTATTACTTATTCAATTGATGAGTTTCAAAAAAATTATGAAATTATTGGTTAGCTTGCACCTGCAAAACAATTATTATCAATACTGATACTGTCTTACATCCTTAATATAAGAGTCAGTCAGATTTTTTTTTTTTTTTTAAGGAAGTAAAATAAGCTACATCGATGTATTTTTATTTATCGTTTTTCCCCAAACTAATTTAACTAACTTCCCAACATATACTATGATTAAGCAAGTTATTTAGCTTCATTAATCTACTAAAAAAAAAAAAAGCAGTCAACAAGTTATTTAGCTTCATTAATCTACTCAAAAAAAAAAAAAAAAAGCAGTCAACTAACTCTTATATTAAGAACTAGAGATAGTAATAATCAAAGGGATTAGGGAAAATATCAATGAGGTCCTAAGAAAAAGAAAAAATATAAAAAAAAAATCTTAACCACAAATCCCCTATCAAAAAAGGGACTTTTTCATATTAATTACGGAATTCCAATATCAAAAAAAGTCTCGTTGTCAAAATAACTTTTCATATTGTTAAAATGGTTTTTCCTATTGTTAAAATTTCTCTATGAAAATATTATTGTCAAAATGGTTTTTCTGTTGCCACAAAAATTTTCCAAGTTTCTAAAATTCTATATACCCAGAAAAACCAGAAAAATTTTGACAAAGGAAAAGCCATTTTCACAACAATGTTTTCATATGGAAATTTTAACAACAGGAAAAACTATTTTAACAATATGAAAAGCCGATTTGACAACAAAACTTTTTTAATATTGGAATTCCATAATTAATATAAAAAAAAAAATCCCTTTTTTTATTGGGGATTTGAAGTTGGGACTTGAAATTTTTTCTCTTCCTTAGGGCCTCAATGATATTTTCCCTAAAAATTAATCACAGGACAATGACAAACTAGTGTTAACTGGATCAAAACTCTGCAGCACAAAACAACTCACTAAGATTTTTTTAAATTCCTTCTTTCGAAATACATATTATATGACATTATTTACGTTAATTATGTTGATTATTGTACCATAAAAATTGATTTTTGACTATTGGGATTGAGGAAATTTGGCTAATAACTACATGTGATCTATTTGTTGTTGTTTTTTTAACCCATTTATTGATTACTGTATTGTTGGCCAAAAACAAATTATTGAGTTATATTCAATGCCCGCTAGATTTTTTTTTTTTTTTTTTGTTGATATTTTTTTTTTTGAGTTCTTGATTTTTTTGGTCAAGATGATTGGTAGGATTTTGCTTGATTTCATTCCCTTTCCTACTTTTCTGGTCGAACAATTACCTCATGTCTAGGACCAAAACAAACTTTCTTTCTTTCTTTTCTCACTCCTTTTTTTTACTAAATAAATAAGTCATTAAATGAGATTTAAATTAGTTAAATAATTGGGTTTAATGTTTCTATTTTTGCTCATAAATCTTTTTTTTCGCCACACTCACATAAAAATGAATGAGTCTCCCTGATATTTTCTCACTCTTCTTTTTAACATACGGCCCACTAATATTAGCGTTCTTAATTTTAATTTCAGTGGGTTAAATTCTTCTGCCCAATTACTCGTGCTTCTCACATGGTCATCCGTCTATAGAAGAGATGTGCAAATTTAAGAAAATATATGGGTACGTTTTTATTTCAGGACATTAATTGCTAAATTAACCTCAGACATTATGTTAACATTACAAAATCATACATTTTATGTTATTTTTTAAAGGGAAATATACTTCTCATGTTGTAGGAGAAGTATATCCTCATGTCATAGATACAAAAACATGTGGGTCCCACCATTTCCATGCTTGAGTTTTTTTTTTTTTTTTTTTTTTTTTTTTTTTTTTTTTTTTTTTTTTTTTTTTTTTTTTAAGATGTGGGTCCCACTATTTTATGTGTGTAGGAATCTTCTTCTTCTCATGCAATATGAGAAGTGTAAACCCATTTTTTAAAAATATACAAATATCATTTTTCGTACTTCTACATGGCTAAATGAATATGAACATCATATAATTCTTATATAATCACTAACACTTGTAAAAAAAAAAAAAAAAAAAAAAAAAAAAGTAAACTCTAACTCATTTTTTCCCATTCCCAATATGAATTATAGGAGCTCATAAATCAATTACCTTGATTTTATTAACTTGTGACATATATCATTTACTATCACTAACTATATTTATTTTCCTAATCAAAAAATCATTTCCATTATCATTTATGATTGTAAGACCCGTGCATTTGGATGAGGAAAAGGTGATTTTTTTTTTTTTTTTAAAGAGGGGAAATCACAAAATGGTACATGCCCCCATTAAATCAAAATATATATTATAAAATAACTAAAATTATAGGTAAAACGGCAATGGCCTGTTTGACTCACAGAATTGAATTGAATGGTATGGAATGGAATAATCATTATATAAATTTGTTTGGTTGGTTAGAAAGATGATGTATATGCATAAAAATGTTTGGTTGGATTATGTTGAATATGAAACTATATGGGAATAATATAGTAAGACAGAAAATTGCAATTGTCTACACACACACATATATATATATAATCTACATGTTGGATTCATGATAATTTTTTCATTTGGTGTCTCACTACAAAAAAAAGGACCATTAGTAGCGGTTAAAATAGCATATTAGTAGCAGTTTTTGGCGCTACTAGAGACATTTGTAGCGGTTACACAAAGCCCTACAAAATCACCCGTGGCAAGCCGATTTGTCACGGTTGGAGAAAACCTACACCAGGAAAACTAACCGCTACTGTAGCTGTAGCGGTTCACATGACCGCCACTAGATAAGGCTGTGCTCATTTCTTGTTTGGACATTAGTCACGGTTACAGAACCGCTACAAAATGAATCTACTCATATTTGTAGCGGTTCCCTAACCACGACTAATTACGTAAAAAAGAGTGCCAAACTTTTCCAACTTTTTAGTAGCGGTTACATAACCGCTACTAAATATTCCCGCCCTATTTGGGAAAAAAATTTTGCTGCCAATTCCTTAGAATATTAGTAGCGGTTTGTAACCGCTACAAATAGATCCCGCCACTTTTTTGGAAAAAGTTTTCCCACTTGTCAGTATTTTATTTTTGTAGCGGTGTTAAACCGCCACAATATATTTCCCATATTTGTTCATGTTTGTAGTAGTTAGAGAACCGCTACAAATGGATGAAATAAAAAAATCTGTTAGTTGTTGTATTATTAATAATTTATCTTTTTATTGAAAATAAATGATATTAAAATATAATATTTGATTAGATAAGATTATTATATAGTTAAACCAATGAGAATATGTAAGTGTAATAACAACTAGATATGAATTAATTAAAACAAAATTAATTCTGAAAAAAATGTGTTTGAAAGTGGATCGAATAATGTATGTGAAAGTAGAAGGAAAGATGAAAAATGAAAGTAATTCAGCTGTAAATTAGTTAGTATCAGCAAGTTAGAAGAAAAATAATATATTTCGATAATAAGTAAATTAGATCCGGTTGAACAAAGACTTACCCCCTTCAAACACTTAACCTCTTTTAGAAAACATACAAAAAAGAGAGAAGACGGAGAGAAATCATTGGTAGAAATGGAAACCGAACCATATTATATGAGGTTTGGTGGGGGTATTTATTTTGATATCTACGCATACTTTTGTAGCGGTTGAGGTATCGCTTTTTGTAGCGGTTTCTAATTAGTAGCGGTTAGTGTGTCGCCTTTGTAGCGGTTTTCATTTAGTAGCGGTTACGATGTGCCTTTTGTTGCGGTTTGTGATTTGTAGCGGTTTTTGGTTATTTTGTAGCGGTTTGGAAACCACTACAGATAATCTGATGGTCTTTTTTCTAAAAAAAATAATAATAATAGAAATATCACAGATTACATCGTAGCATAATTTTTTTGTCTCAATCTTCGTCACCATCCCTACAAAGAAAGTTATAATTAAAATGTTACGTGTGAGTTAAATATGTTTGAACACAAATAAAACTTTAGTTAAACGTTATAATTAATTCATAAAGCATATATTAAAAAACATACCGAACAATAGGTAAATTGTCATCGCCGTCTGAGAAGAATTTTTCAAAACCGGCGGCTGAAACGGCTCACAATCATAGCCGACATTATCACCATCGCCCATGTCGTAAAGGTCCCGAGGCTTTAAGTGAAGCACCATATTCCAATCCTTGTGCCTCTCATCGGTGACATAATAAACCTGATGGGCCTCTGAGGCAAGAATATACGGCTCGTCATCTTTAGACTGATCAGTGTGAATAGGCCAGGAGAAATTCACGGATTTGATGCCTAAGTCGTCAGTCGTGAGTCCCTGGGATGTTGTCGTATTTTCCCACAAACACTTAATTAAAGAGCGTCACGGAGAAAAGGCCTTGGTAAGTTATCCTGACCACATCAACCAGCTTTCCATAATACGAAACGTCATAGAACTGCATGTTCCCGTCACTCTGCTCGAATAACTCCTCCTCCCAAATGTGCCATATACACCCGAGTTTTGGGTCAACAATCCCTGATCTCGTGAAATAGTGCAAAACTTGAAACCATTGACATTGTATGCCGTAAATCTTTGGGTATGGTCAAGCGGGCCCAGTGCGAGAGCTATGAATTCTGCTGAGTGCGGGTTATGGTCATTCATTATTCTCCTCCTAAACCAACTCGGGAATTCTCTGTGGACCTTTTTATCAATTTCAGATGATGTCTGTGTACGGATCTGCAGTTGACGCTTCACATGACTCCTGAATTCCCTGCAATTAAACATGCGATGACGAGCATGAAATGTGAGTATAAAATGTACAAAAATATATAGGATAACATATAGATATGTTTGCAATCCTTACTGAAGGTGCGGTTCAACTTTAGTGCAATTAATCAAGACATGTCTATGTGCTTGAATCTTCTCAAGTCTTTGTGAGTTTGAAGTTCTCGGTTCCTCCAACCGGTTTACCAACACGAGGACTAACAACTCGTTGCCGATGGCTCTCGCCTGCGGGTCGAGGACAATCGTCCACACGAGGAGGTCGGTTGAAGGACGTCTCAATGTCATCAAAGTACCTGGAACAAAAATACAAGACCTCATCCCCAATATAACCTTCTGCGATCGAACCTTCAGGCCACGTCTTATTCCTCACGTAAGATTTTAGTTTCCCAAGAAACCTATAAAGTAATAAAGAAAAAATGTTGATACATTAATGCTTAAATGTGTGACTAGGAAGTAATCGTAAAGTAATTAATTTTAAATGAATACCTCTCAATAGGATACATCCATCGGTAGTGAACTGGGCCAGCAAGCTTGGTTTCATGAACAAAGTGTACTGTCAGGTGAACCATGATCGTGAAAAATGACGGAGGAAAGATCATCTCCAAAGGACACAGCGTAAGAATGATTTTCTGCTGCAGCTGGTCGAGCTCCTCCACGATCAAAACCTTAGAACACAACTTCCAAAAGAAAGTACAAAGCTCAACCAAAACAATCGACACATCGAGAGGAGGCGTATTTTTTATGGCCAGCGGAAGTAACTGTTGCATAAGCACATGTGAGTCATGACTCTTCAGGCCAATAACCTTTCAAGCCTGCACGTCAACACATCGTGAAATATTGCTTGAATACCCGTCAGGAACTTTTATATTCTTCAACGTCGCGAGGAAGATTTCCTTATTCGGTTTTGTCAGTGTGAATTTTGCGGGTTGAAATCTGTCATGCTCATTCGGCCACGCATCTGCACGAACTCCCATCTCCTGTAAATCTTTCCTCGCTTGAAGATGATCTTTTGACTTTCCTGGTTCATTCCGAATCGTGTACAACACATTGTCGCACACATTCTTTTTAATGTGCATGACATCCAGACTGTGTCGAAGTAAATTATCTTTCTAATACGGAAGAGTGAAGAAGACGCTTATCTTTCGCCATTGCTGGGTCGCAGAACCAGAAGCCCTAGCCGTCTTTGTCCCGGCCTTTGCTGGATCATCTTTTTCCCCCATACTCGAATTCAACATCCACAAGCTGCTCTATGATTTCTGCACCAGATAAATTCCGAGGAGGTCCTCTTTTTTCCTGTTGCCCATTGAAACAATTGCATTGCAACCTAAACCTGTGCGTACCATCGAGAAACCTCTGATGACCCATGAAGCACCACTTACAACTGTGGGGAAGGCGCACTGAGTCAGAGCCAAAATTGCAAGTCGGACACGCAAGGCTAGTATGCACATTCCACCCAGATAATGTTCCCAGTCCAGGGAAGTCACTGATAGTCCACATCAACGCCGCACGCAAGTTGAACAGTGTCTTTCGTGCGCGTCATACGTCTCGACGCCTACATTCCACAACTCCACCAACTCCTTTATAAGCAGTTGTAGATACACATCGATGTCATTTCCGGTGCCTTTTTACCCGGGAATGATCATGGACATAATGAAGGAGCTTTGTTTCATACACATCCAAGGGGGCAAGTTGTAAGGTATCAAAACAACTCGGCCATATACTATAACTTGTGCTAAGATTCCCAAACGGATTAAAACCATGGGTCGCCAAAGCAAGACGAACATTTCTAGGTCCGCCGCGAAATCAGGAAAGTCTAAGTCCAACGCTTTCCACGCTTCACCATCCCGTGGATGTCTGAGTTTACCATCTTTGTTCTTGTCAGCTTTCCACTCCATTTTGCATTTTAAAAGCAATGGAGACTTCCAAACATGAAAAGGAATTTTTCTAACAATTTCATAGATTAAACTACTATTTTACTAAAAACCAAAAGCTTAAACTCAAGAATCTTACTTTTGGATCTTGAACTCCTTCTTCACCTTGCTTCTTTGTGTTTTTCTCTAACTCAATCAGCTTTCATATGAGTTTTTGGTGTGAAGAAAAATGAAGAGAAGATCCCTCTATTTATAGGCAACTTTTCAAGGTTAAGGTGGTAATTTCACAAGTGATCCAAGGTTTCTTCTTTCTTCCTATCCATTGATCTTTTATTCACTTTATCATATTTAATCTCCTCCCTCCATGGTTGTGCCGACCTCCTCCCCCTTTCAATAGCCATTTAATGTTATCAATTTATTAATTAAATATACCATGATTATTTAATAATAAATTTCATCTAAAATCCTCTCATATGACTTAGTCAACAATTTCAACTCCAAATCCTACTCATTAAAGTGTTGGTCAACATCCACATTACTCTTTTGCCTTTGGATTTTTTTTTCTTTATCAATGGTTCATATTTTTCATTTCTCCCATTTGTCCATTTAATTTCACAAGGATTTAGCTTATTTTCTTGATTTTTCATTGGTTAGTTGCCATTGTTGACTTTTCAACATTAATTAACAAAGTTTAATGAACTCTTAATTGCATTTGTCATTGGTTAGTTGATTTGTTAACTAACCATGGAAATTAGTACTTAATTAGACAAGCTTAATTCTTCATTTTTGGCCCATATATATTTCGAAATAATCAGCCCCTTTTTACGATATTAATTTGCCAAAATACAATGTTTATAAGAATTTTGAAAATTAGGGTATTACAAGTGGGAGGAAGGAGAACCAGACAGGCTCATGGGGAATAGGAGAAAAAGAGGAAAATAAAGAGAAAAAGAGTAGAACGTGAAATTAGATAGGATTTCAAACCTTCAAGTGATGTCTTCTTATTTGTTTGTACTTTGTGTTGTCTTTCTTGGTAGTTTTATTAATTGTAAGGATTGGAAGCCTATTGGACTTAAAACTAATGGACCTCCCCTTTAATCCCACCATACAATCAATGCAAGAGCGGCTTTAAAAATTAGTAACAATTAATATTACTTAATCATTAATTTGATAATTTTGCAAAGATGAATAGTATGAATATTAAATAAAATAAATAAATATTAGTAGAATTGCAAATGCATGCTAAGACCCTCAAATATAATCCTACTGGTGATCCATAATTATCTTTGTCTGTGATCTTTGAGTCATGAGAGCTAGCTTGATGAGGGCATGTTTTGAAAATTCTTGACCGAAGTCCTACAAATAGGGCAGGTCAAATGCATAGTAAACCAAGGATCAACGCACTTGACATGAAAGAAATGGCCGCAATCCGGAAGAACTCGTAAGAGATCAGATTCTTGGTAATCCATCAAGCATATTGAGCAGCAACAAGGACTTGAAACACCATTATCACCATCATCTTCTTTATCATCACACAACTTCTTATTATTGTCTTTTGATGAAGATGATGATGATGAACTGCAAACCCTATCTTGATCCACCAAGCATGATGGCTCCACTACTACAGTCACCGTGGTCGTCACCACCGTCTGGTTCGTCTCTCTGACATCAATAATATTACTGCTATGATCAACCCCACCATGTGGTGACTGGCTTGCTGTGTTGGACTGTGTTGTTGTGCAACAATGGGATATTACTGCGAGTATGAAGGATGTAAGGATTAAGATGAAGAACAGCGTCAAGCTGTACAATATCTCATTCATCTCTAACAAGCTATATGCTCAGTCATAATGGAATGATACTAAAATTAGAAAAGTGATCGGTATGGGACAAGGAGATGTATGTATATAAGGGGCGCTCTATCATGAAGTGACATTCCTTCATATCTTCAGATAATTTATTTATTGTAATCCATCGTTTGTGTGCTGTACACTTCGTTGAAACTTGCAAGCAGCAGGAGACTACTTCTGCGTTACGGTATTTTAACCATCCATAGTATATGTTTGGAAAATTAAATATTATCATGGTTCCAAATATAGAAGTTATACAAAAAGTTTTCATTTATTTATCATGGATCCACTGCCGTTAAGTTACCGGCGTTATCTTCTTGACAGAAAATGACACATCGGCTTAATAAAAGACTCATGGCATCCTATGCAAGTTAATAATTTTGTGAAACCCCCTTAAACTTCATTCTAGGTATAGAAAACCCCTAACTTTAAGAGTTAAAATTTATATTTTAAAATATTAGGGGAGTTATATGTAATTGACTAAAAGTTTAAGGGAGCTTTATAAAATTATTAACTTCGATAAGATGCCATGTAATATTCCACATGATTTTAAATTTGTAATTATTATTATTTCAAGATAAATTACAAGAGAAATTGTAAAATAAAACATTTTAAAGTATAAATAGAATCTTATTGAGCTGTTCTATTTTCCTTAACGGGTGCTCTATCATGAAGTGACATTCTTCATATCTCTTTATTTTATTTATTTATTTTTATGTCTTGATCCATCTCACCACAATTTTTTTTTTTAAAAAAGATAGTTAAGTAATTAAATTTGTTTAAAAATTATAAAAATTTCTACATGCAAAATTTACTAATATTTAAAACCATTAATTATATCTTGAAAAGAAGAAAAAGAAATTACATCAAATTTTAAATAAGGATAATCTAAAAATTATAGTTAATATCTCATTTTATGACTTATTAGCATATAATTATAATTTCAATAGTACATGTTTCGTTGAAACTTATAAGCAGCACGAGATTACGTGTCTACGTACCTCTACATTACGGGGTAGGCGAAAGCAGTAGATTTGAAACATCCATATATGTTTGGAAAATTTAAGAGCTTCTGTTTTAAGAGAAATATTACATAAAATAAAAAATAACCATCAAATAGAAAGAAAAAAGATTCAAGGTTCTGAAGGCCGAACCAGCCACTAAACCGGCTAGTGTCTTGAAGTTAACCCAGGGTCAAATTGGTGGACAATTGAAGATTTCATGATTATTAATATGAAATTCTAAAGAAAATTTAGAAATGATTTTTTTTTTTTTTTTTTATTTTTAAAAAAAAGTAAGATCCTCTCGTCCTTGATCCGGGATCTTTAATGGTGGAGGATTTTGAGCAATCCTTTTGACCCGATTGACTCCCGGACGGTTTACCAACCGGTTTGCTAGTTTCCAAGCCAAACCGGTTGGTCTAATCCGGGTTTCAAAACCTATCAAAAAATATATCAAAAATAACACATAATGAAAAAATATACAATAAAATGGGCTAAATTTAATCCAACATTTTTTAGTACATTAATCTAACATTTATCCTACCGTATGAGCAGTAATGTGATGCTGTTCGCATCATCAGTGTCTATAGTGGACCTATTTCCCTTTGCCTTAATTTTACAACTATTGTTGTTTCATGATAAATTACAAAAGAAATTTTGAAATAATTACTGATTACTAAATTTTGATTCTCCTTTCATATGATAAATTTTGATTAATTTGAAGGGTAAATCTGTAATTACAAATTACCGAGATAACATCGTTGCGAAAATGATTAAAATAATGTTTTTACAGGATCAATTTGAAAACTAGTCAGTTGTCATCATCGCCATCGAACACACTGTATCTACGTAAGTCATTGAGTTTTGCTTTGTCTGGGAATATCTATATAAAAACAACTTCTGCTGTCCTGAATCCTGATAGAGGCAGCTGCGCGTTCCGTTTATCTTATTTTCTTATATTAATCATTTCCAAAATTGATAATTGTAAGAAGAAAGTTGAGACCAACGATGAGCCTCATCTCATTCTCTCTTCCAGTTTTTACGCGACGCCAGCGAGAAATATGTCTTTCCATTAAAAAAAAAAAAAAAAAAAAAAAGTTCTTTAAAGTGCAAAAGTGCATATAAAAATTTAGAAATAAAAAAACAATTGATGTAAATTTTTCCAAAACAATGGTCATATATATACTCATATAGTCATATCTGATATTTGTGATTTTTGGAAATGTATCCCTTGATAATTTAAGTAACTATCCCTCTTTTCTCATTGTTTTACCTTTCATTTGTATATCCATTTACTCCAATAATATATTTGTAGCAAGTGATATTTTTAGTATAATATGTTCAGGCCTTTATATTTTAAAAATTATCGATATTTAAGAGGGTATTGAAGTCAAGGATATTTTCATTATTTTGAGTAAAATATCGTTGTATATATTAAAAAAATTAGTTCAATAAAGAGTATTGCAGTTATTTTCTTGATTTGTGAGTGTCATCTTTAGATTACGGTATGCTAATCTACCATCTTTACATAACGCTATCCTAATAAATCCCTTTCGTTCCAATTTTATGTCCTTGAAGAAACTCTCACGATTAATTATTTTTATAAATAACTATATGTATACAACTGTATATCTAAATGTCCACATACAAGACTATCTATAGTGTTTCATGATTTTTCCCTAATTTATGTTTGCATGCCATTGGACTTGGCCTAATATAATCAACTCGAATGCCAAAAAAAACGGACGAGAGCTTAATGTCTTTCAAAGATTTGAAGATTAATTGACGACGTACAGCACGATAATTTTTTTTTCGGTTTGGTCTTTTCACTCAAAAAAAAAAAAAAAAAAAAAAAATTATTCAGAGGGAAAAAAAAACGAGAAAAGGAAATACAATTATTTCATGTTAATGATCATGTTTATCAAAGTTATCTTATTAATACAGCTTTATTTTTTTTCTGGAAGATGGTGATGAGATAAATGCAATGCAGTACCAAAACGGGGGTGAAATGCATCGAAGTCTAATTATACTTTATTTTGAGTTCTAATTTGAGACGTGCTTGTCGAATAATTTGAATTTAATCTTAATTTATATGATATTCAGATCAGATGTGACTTTTGATTATATATTGATTCTGGCTTGACTTTGAGTTTAAATGGTTGGGTGGTTTGCTTTCTTATTTTTACCCATGAATTTATATACTTGCCAATTCAGGGATTATTACAATAATTGAAAAGCTACACCCATTTTAATCCCAACAAAATGTGCCTTTGATTGAAAAAAAAAAAAAAAAAACTATATCTAATTAATATATCGATACAATTTGAAACTAATTATAACAAGGGCAATTTCTTCAGCGAAGGAAGCTAAGAAAATAATAATAACAGGGACCAACAATAGTTCTCGGATTCCAATATGAAATAGTTTGCTTTTCAAAAAGTCAAGCATAAAAGAAATCGAGGTTGAAGACGAAGAAGAAGTGAAGATGCCTGTATATAGTACACGTGTTTTATTAGAATCGTCTTAGAAGATGGCTGTATATAGCACACGTGTTTTATTAGAATCGTCTTACTCCTGATTTTCTCATATTGGTTCCATCTGTTTTTAAATCTCCAGTTTATTTAGCTAATACTTATAAGGAACTCAATTTTATTTTCAAGGAATCATATAAAGATTTGGTTTCTTTTCCCTGGTTCTTCGAATTGTAGGATGTTGTAACGAGATGAAGAGAGTAACTCAAATGAGTAAACTTATGAATGCAAAATTAAGTCTAATAACCTTGCAACCGTCATTTCCATGGACACAGGCCTGAACATACACTTTAGAAGGTGAAGTTTCTTCCTGCTGACCTCCTAGAAGGAAGTTTCTCGAGGAAGTTTCTCTTGCTACATCACCTGGGATGGGCCTGGGTGATAGTCAGATAGGGGAAATCTCAGGATAAGTGACCTCCCGAGACTCTGCTACCATTCTGCTACCCAACTAAAAATGTGTCCTAGTAAGTTCCTTGTGCTGCATCAACCAATTGCATCACCCAAGATGGGTGTGCTCGGGACGTGGGAAGTCTCCTCTTAAGACCTCCTAAGAAGTGGACTCGAGCAATGCTCAGATAAGAGAAGTCTCAGGATAGGTGACCTCATGTAACTCTGATACCATTATGCTTCCCAACTACTACAAATATGTCCTGAGAAGTTCCTCATGCTGCATCAACCGAGAAGAGTAGGTTTCCAGTTAAGCACTTTACTTAGCAAGGAGAGTTGATAGGATCTGGATTGTCTATATATGATCAAGACGATCCAGATCTGATTTAAAAAAAAAATTAATGGGTATATAATCCAAAATAAAGATAATCTTTCAACTATCATTTTTTTAAAAAAAAAAACTTAAATATGGACCCTCCAAATCAAATTTTGACAGTCCAAACCCTTTATTTTAACTACATAGCTTTGTGGTTAAAAATAAAAAAATAAAAGCAAGGGAATTTTTTTTTTTTTTTTTTGGGGGTTAAAAAGGTATCTATTTCTGTGGAATATTTTTTTCCGCAGTATTCAACATCCTAAATTAATATTTACTTCACTTAATACTCTAAAATATTTTTAGAAACACCCATCTAGCACCCAGCACCAAATTTTTTATTTTTTTTAGCAGCACTTACTAGGTGCTAAAAAAATGAACTAAATCTTATTTTAGAATATCTGGAGTTTCTAAAAAAAAATAATTTTGGGTGTTGGATGCTAGGTGCCACAAAAAAATACTTTAAAGTGGTGAGTGTACTCAAAATTGATTTGGGATAATGCTAAAAAAAATATTTCTAAGTGGTGGATGCTGTTTCTTACTCCAAAACTACATAGTAAACCTTCCGGAATGGCAAAGAATCCCATGGAGGGGATTTACGTTTTACTAGTAAATTTTAGGGAAAATCCCTTTAAGGTCTCAAAGGACCAGGATAATATCAAAAAGTCCCACAGAAAATTCTCATGTCAAAAAAGTCATAAAGAGTTTTTAAAACCTATAGATAGAATTGTTAATCATCACCTATTGAAGGAGTTGTTAATGATATTTTTTTGACATCAGAATTTTCTATATATAGGACTTTTTTGACATTTTTTTGGTCATTTGAAACCTTAAAGGGATTTTCCCTAATTTTATGATGCTGGACATAAAATTGCACAAATTTGACTTTGAAGAAAGTTTTTATTGTCTGCAAAATAATGAGGCATACTTGAAGGCAACAAATTTTGACAGGATTTACTCCAGCAAGCATCTCTCTTGAGAATTCTTCATCTTTCATCCATGCATTTTTATTATCTGCAAAACAAAATACATTTAATAAGATTTAGCGCCCTTGATACTTGTGAGATATAAACTCTCGTTAACTATTTTCTTACGACACAATATACTAATTCTCACTAATTAGTTTGTATAGTGTATCAAGGGGACGGTGATCCTCAGTTACACTTATTTTAGTCATTCCCCAGTTCCCAATATGTATATGTCCAGTTTGGGTAATGAGCACCATATCTAGCTAGACCGTCCAAATCTAATTTGGATGGTCCATATTTTTTTAAAAAAAAAATATTTACATGCGAAAAATATCTTAAATAAATGATAATCTTTTTAACTATCAGTTTTTCAAAAAAAAAAAATAAAAAATAGAATTTTTAATTTAGACCGTTGAAGCTATATTTGGATGGTGTACATCTATGTAAACATTTTCACATATACTCACTGTATCAATGAGCATCTATGTAAACATTTTCACATACACACACACGGCATACCTCTAATTACTTGAGGCTTTTGAAATCTGAGGAATTCTTCTCCATCAATTCGGAAAGCTTCCTTTAATTTTTGGAGTGGAATAAAGCTACTTACGGCCATAAATAAAGCCTTTGGCAACTTAAATCCACCTTCGTAGAGATCAAGAACTTCATCAAAGCTGTTAAACTCTTCAGAAAGACGAGCTTTCAAAGTAGGTTTAAGAACCTTAGTCACAGATTTGAATCCAAAAGTAACGAAGTCTGCATTCTTCAATGGAGAAAATTCTTCGTCTCTTGGAACGTAATTTGAGCCCAAAAACTTCACTCTGCTCTCGTAATCTGGATCAGTAAAATTATATATAGTAATTGGTCAATCATAAATACGGCACGTAAGAGTCATAAGTTATATGAAGATAACTCATAAGCTTGTTTTCAAACAAACCTCACACTAATCAAGGTAAGACAGTTGTTCATACAAATACATAAGGATGGTTTCATTACCATGTTTTTCTTCACATCAAGGCAGATTTTTATTATGATCCAAATGTTTATGTGTCATTTAACCTAATTGAAAATAATAAATCTCAAATAAAATCATTTCTAGAAACCTAACCTGATTTTACTAAGGACCTTCCAGTTCGTCCTCTACGAGGGTAAGGATATTTAATTTCCCCTCCAATGGTTCCTCCAAGAATCGGACGGTCATGCTTTTTTGGATTGTTCAAGTCATTATAAATAGCATAATCATAGACCCTGTCACGTTCTTCAAGTTCCCTGTTTCCAATTCCATCCCCTCTCAATTTGGATAATTCTTCCTCTCTATATCTGCGAAGTGGATCTGGTGTTTTATCTGGAAGATATGCCTGCAATACATTGGACAAACTTTGTTTAATTTCTCATCAGATATATTTTATCTGAATAATTAATTAACAGATAAACATATAAATGAGCAGTCTACTTCACGTACACTCCCTCCGGTCTTTAACATAAGACATATTTACGTAATTTGATTAGATTAAGGAAGTTAGTTAGAAGGACATGTAGTTTCTAAAACATTCTAATTATCTTCCTTAATTCTCTTATTCCCTCCGCTTTTTGATTGTTGTTGAGGGAGCAACTAATATAGGTAAATTAGGAAAAGCTTGACGATAATGAATACTATATTTTATATTTAGGACCAAGATCAACTTTTCAAATATATCTTATATTAAAGACTGGAGTAGTATTTGCTAAATTTAAGTGAAACATGTATTAGAATACCTTGTTGCGAAAGAAAATGCGACCATCTTCGTATCTATTTGTAGGGTAAACCCAAGAGTTGCAAGGGAAGTGGATTTCACTTTCACCGACGAGTGGAACATTTTTGAGAGTCAGACTTATAAGGAAGAACTCATTGGGATGCTTATTCTTAATCAGAAATGCTCCTGGAATCCCTACTTCTTCTTCCCATTCAAAGTGTACTTTGAATTCAAACTTTTCAGCTGTCAGATTTGGGGATTTTGTAATCCAACTTTCCAGATATGCAGGCTTTCCAATTTTCCCTTTGGCTCCCCTTTCTGCAAAAGGACAAGTTTTGAATCATCAATATTGATACTATAATCGCTAAACAATAGAGGGTGTTTTAGTAATTTTATATGTTTATATATGTGTGTGTACATAAACATAGACACACACATATATATAGACATGTGTACACACACAATGTGTCTATGCTTTTAACACTCATATTTCAGTTTGTGAATATGGAGTCCTGTGAAGAGGTCTAGGGGAATATCAAAGAGAATGCTTAATAAAGTCATTGAAGGAAATCTTTTAATTTGGTGAACACCCTGTCGAAAGATTTGGCCGTTGAGAGAGCAAAGTAGCGCCATGTGATCCATGTAGCCTTATCCCATCATGGGATAAGGCTTGTTGGTGTGATAGTATTGATTTTTGTTAATCCAATATTCCTAGCTAATTATAAAACTCACTGGCTAATTAATCAAACTCCTCTAGTATTTAATATAAAATATATTTAGAGAGTTGATCTTAGTCCTAAATATAAGACATAGTTTTCATATTTGTCAATATTTTCCTAATTTACCCCTATTGATGCTCCCTCAACAATAATTAAGGAGGAGAGAGGAGGATGGAATAAAGGAAAATAACTAGGGTTTTTATAGAAAATACTTGCCATGTCAACTAACTTCTTTAATCTAATCAAATAAGGTAAATATGCCTTATATTAAGGACCGGAGGGAGTAACTTTTATTGTGGGCAATTTAGTGATTTTACCCAAAAAAAAAAAAAAAAAAAACTAATTTCAACTAACTCCCTTAACTGATGTAAAATAGTAAATTTGATGCTATAAAAAGGACGGAAGAAGTAATAAACAAATTAAATTTCTGCTCCACTATATTTATCACATTCACTTTGTTACTCGAAATCTCAAATAATATATGTGTTGCTGTGTTTTGCTGTTAAATGAAAGTATAGCGTTTTGGCTGGTTCAAAATAAAACAGGATGAATATGAAAGAAATAAATCTATACAATTGGCCATAGAAAAAGCAGAAATAAAACTTTACGTAAAGTTAAAAGATTAAAGATGGATTTTTAGCATTTTAAGAACATATACTAGGTTATCAAAATTAAATAAGTATTACAAAAATTAACATTAAAACTTTATTATCAACTCCAACCGGGTATTGGAGATCGGAGTTTGTGGATGATATATGAGAGGTTAAGCGACCATCCTTGACATAATTTTATCTTTCTCTATCTTTCTTTGGAATGAATGTTCCAGTTGATATTCCAAGAAGAAAAAATTGCTTTGTTTGGATGAGTAGATGCATATTTCTTTTATCATCTAAAAGCAATTTTAAACAAGCATATTTTCTTTCAAAATTCTCTCCAACTTTGATGAGAAGAGTTCGTGGAAAAAGATACGAAGCCCATGCCTCTTTTTATCCTCTAGTTTTTTCCTTCCTCGTTGTGTTTGCATAGACAGAAAAGTGAGGAAAAAAATTAAGGGAGAGATTAATAGGAAATAAAACTTCTAAAGGTTAACGGAGACATAGAGTAAGAGTATTCTATAAAGCATGAAATAGAGTAAGGAAAGAGAGATGTGAAAGAACTGACCTTGGTCAAATTTAGAAGCACTGAGCAACTGGATTGATACGCCTCGGCCTAAACACTCACTTGCTCTATCAAACAGAGAGCTGCCAACGTCAGTGAAGTCGAACGAGTTCTTCTTCACTAACACCACAGTCCCTTGTATCTGTTTCTCCTTTTTGCTGCCTAAAAAAGTAGACAACATTGTTACGTGCCTAGTTCAAGTGACACTCCAAGACACTGGAAAAACAAAACGATTCTTAAACTGAAGATGGCTAAAGACTACAATCACAGGTCGCAATTAGTGACAAGGTTCAGTGGGTATTAATAGGGAAAAGAGGGGAGAGTGAGAGTTTCAATGATTGATAAGGTTAAATCTGGGATTTGAGATATTAAAATAATCTATTATGTATTTCATAGTCAACGTTCATATCTATTATACGTTTAACATGAGTGACGTCATATCTATCATTTTTGTATGCGTAATATCATACTTTCGCGGCATCTAAGTATTGGGCATATAATGTATATGTATATATGTAGCTTTCATGATCCTCACTGGTCATTTCATGATCTCTTTTAAAATATACAATGTTATCAACACCTAATTAGCAAAGTACTAGTTTTTCTTGGAGGATTTGAATATTTAACTTGTGTCTATAGTTTACAATTTGTACAGAATATTCTGATCAAATTTTAATATCTTAATTTTATTTAATATTTTTATATAAAATTATGATAATATTTTTATAAAATGTTTAATCTGAATCATTAAAATTTTAATCAATTATAGTGAGATTAAAAAAGTGGTTAAAGGAGGGCCGATGATGGGAAAAGTTAAGAAGAGGATCCATCCCTCCAGCTGGCAATCTTCTTTGTTTTATCAAGAATAGGGGCAAAGAGGGAATTTGACCCTGAATTTGAAAATATAAATATAAAAACGAATGAAGACAAGAGTTACTAGGTTTCTCACTCGGTGTATTTCACGCATCCAATTATTGTATTACACCTGAATTCTTTAATTCCTACGATCTTTTCCTAGGTCCTCAAGGTTGGAATTGAAGATCACACATTTTATACTGATGTTCTTTTCATTACCTTGTTTTTTTGTTTCTTTTTGAATTTTCGAGGCTTAGAATACGAAAGGTTTATAACTCATCGTTGGTGAACTTTCGACTTGTGTTATCTTTTTTATGGTAATAAGACTACTTACCACCTCAATCAATAGCTTATCGGTTCATTTTCTTTTTTCTTGAATATATATTTGGATGACTTTGTGCTTTACACTTTGCACAATTCAATATATAGATTTTGGCCATAATTCATCCTTGATTAACCACCTAATAAATATTTTGATGTGATTCTCCAATAAGACTAGTATTGTAGTAATAAAAGAAAAAGACACTTTGAGGTAAAATTGAATCACCACTATTGTAACTTTTAGCTCATTTTTTGGAACTTGCATTCCTCACCAAAAGTTTTAGCTTTTATTTTTTCTAGCATAGTTTTAATTAATCTACAGAGTTTTAATATCTATCAATTTGTTTTATCGGACATCTTTGCAAGATGGCATCTCATTCTCTTCTTCTAGGATATTCCTTACAATCTTTTTTATAAGATTAAAGTGTTCGTTAAAATTACAAGGCCATTGACATTTTAACCAACGTTTTGATTTAGATTTAATTATTTATATCATATAGAAAGTAGGTGGAGCGTTTCTTAGTCAATGTTCAGAAAATGAAACTCTATCCTTGTTGCCTAACCACTCTCAAACCTTGAGCCAATTTTAAAGCAATTGTACCAACAAACACAGTGTTGCTTTCAAGCAATTAAAAAAAAAAACTACAAGTCATTGTCAATATATTAATTAATTAATTTTACATATTGTGATTGAGATTTAGTGTTGACTTTTTATTTTTTAAAAAGCACGAGTTGCATAGAGTATGAGCACATGATTTTCTGTCAAGGAAAGAGACAAATATGAATAAAGTAAACCTCAATAATGGACCTGACCTCTAATGTTGAATATTAATTTCACTGCACCCAGCTATCACAAGTTATCATCAAATAACTAAAGATTTTTGAAATTTCACACCATCCCCCAGAGAACAAAATGAAATTAAATGTAAGTTTCCACGTATGTATGAACAAGTGGAATAAAAGGATTTGCAAAAAAAAAAAAAAAAAAAAAAAAAAAAAAAAAACCTAAGCCATTACCAAGAAACATATATTTACAATCTAATCACAACTACAAAGTAAAGATTTTACTTCCTTTAAAAGTGTTTATTTTTAAAAAGGAAAGTAAAAAATAATGACATTTTTGTAATTATGTTTGGGAATTTTGACATATTAGGCTTCACTTTAACAAAACGGACTCCAAAAGTTGATTTTTAGTGTTTCTTTTCAAAATTGGGACACCAAAAGCCCTACTTTTAGTGTCACAATTTGAAAAGGGACACCAAAACAGGGTTTTAGGCTTCAAAAGCACCATTTTTTATGTCTCTTTTAAAATTGGGACGCCGAAAGGTTAAGAAAGAAAAAGAAAAAGCAGTTCATCCTCATTCCTCCTCTATCAAACTATCTTGTCCTAGCTTCATCCTCTCTCACTCTCCTACCGTTGTCGCGATTGTGGTTCTTCTCTCCCTCTCTAGGGTCGTCTCTCCTCTTTCCCTCTCCACCATCGTCGCTCCTCCTCCTCTCTCCCTCACCATCGTCCTACTCCATCCTCCCTCCTCTCTCACACTTGTCAATCCTCCCTCCTCCCTCTCCACCGTTGGTCCAACATCCTCCATCCTCGATCTCTCCCAACGTTGCTCCCTCTCCCATTGTCAATCCTCCGTCTTCAGTGGTATAACACTATCGCTTGTCCCTCCTCAATAGTAGAACATTGGAGGTTTGGATTATTATTATTAGTTTTTTTTTTTTAAAAAAAAATACAATGCTATGTATTTTTTTGGAATAATTCTAATTCTCTCTTTTTTGTTGTTGTTGTTAAGGTTGGGTAAAGAACATACATTTGAATTATCCAAATTTAAAGATGATGCTTTTGTAGGGTTTCACTTTGCTAGGTAGTTCAAAATATAAAAAGAAATTTTTTTTAAAAAAAAAAATTACGGCATCTTTTAAAAAAGGGACGCCGTAAGAGCGTTGATCCGAGCTTTTACTATGTATTGTCACTCACATAGGCGTCCTCTTGAAAAGGGACATAGAAGGACCTAAAAATGGAAGTTAAAAGTGTTTTATGTAGTGGTGAAAAAATATAAGCGTTCATGGCTCGTGGAATATATTTTCATTTGCACTATATGATCAAAAGGCTTGGAAGGATTGGTGGCCACCTTTATTTAAAATAAATTCGCTGGTGGTCGTATTGGACTGTGGTGACTAGCCAGAGAGCTCGATAGTCGGCCAATAGTTGCGCCGAGCTTCGATGTACCCGATCTTTGGAGCCGTGACTTCGAATCTGGTTTGCAAAGCTCGGGGAGCTCGGGTGCCATTTGGCTCATTTTATAAAAGTACTTTAAGGGCATTATTATTTTTCGCCCACATAATTTAATTTTATACTCCCTCCGGTCATAATTATAAGACCTAGTTGACTTTTTATAAGAGATTAAGGAAGCTAATTAAATTACTTTAGAGTATTTGTATTTGTATTTTTTTTTTCTTTAAACTAATTTTTTTGACTAATAAACTAATATATAATTTAAGGATACACAACATATGAAATGATTAAGTAACTTATTTAGCTTCCTTAATCTCTCCAAAAAAAGTCAACTAGGTCTTATAATTAGGACCGAAGGTAGTATTAATTTTTGAAAAATACTGCGAAGTTTCAGAAATCTTTGGTTACTAATGGATAATAAGTTTCTATGAAAGCGCAGGGAGATTCTCCCTTCAATATATATTTAAGGGAAAATTATAGCCATGTCCCAAGGACCATAAAAAATAGCAAAAAAGTCCCAATAGAAATTCACATAGATATTATTTGTATGAAAAAATCCAGGTTTTTAAATTTTGTTGTAAATATGGCACTTCCTATTGTAAATATGGCTTTTTTTTTGTAAATAGCCGATTTTAATTTCGTTGTAAATATAGCATTTTCTATTGTAAGTCTATCCTTTTTCGTTGTAAATGACCTCTATATGTTTAAGGACTTGAGTTTGAAACAAAATCTATATGTTTAAATGTTTTTGTAAATATGACACTTTTTGTTTTAAATATGGTTTTTTTCTATTGTAAATGATTAGGTTTTTAAACTTTGTTGTAAATAGAGCACTTTCGTTGTAAATATAGCATTTCCCGTTGTTAATACAAATAATTCAAAAAAGTCCCTAGGGACTTTGTGTAATTTAGTGATTTCAAATGACCTAATTGTATTTATTTCTGGTCCTTGGATCTGCATGTGATTTTTCCTATATTTAATACTGTTACAATAAAACGGACAGAGGGTAGATGCGTAGAGAGAGAAAGAAGGACAGCTATATGGTAATACTTGTGCCCTTCTAGAATTATCTATATAGCATTTATTTTTCCCTCAAAATTTGAATATAAAATTCTTCACTTAAATTCTCCCAACAACCATTGTTTATTTTTATGAGGCGCACACACGCACTTTTGGAAAACTTATGCTTTATACAATTTATTTATTTATTTTTTGTCATAACTTACCCCCGCTTTATATCGTTCACAAATTTGGTCTTCTATATTTTCGGAGTTTATATCTATTTTTTCTTTCAAATAATATGTATTTTTGGAACAATTTGATACCATTGTGCGTTTCAAGTTTTCATGTTAGATTCTAACCTAGAATCAATGCTCAATTTGTTAGAAACAAAAAGGTTTCCAATTTACCGATACTATAAACATCAGTATACTCGGTATGAATACTACTAACATTTAAAAATTGATAACGAAAGTTATCAATTTGAATTTTAAGAAAACGTGTTTACATGTTGATTTGGTCAAGCTTGTTATAAATTGCATTATTTTCTTCATTAAAAAAATTAATCTGCACATTGACTTAGAGACGATTCCAACTTTAACTTGAGCCCGTTCATACGTGCCGACCATGATTGTTATAAGATGATTATTGTTACATACGTAGAACCATTTTTTATTAAAAGAATTATGAAAACTTTTATTAAGTTTGAAAAGCGGAAGTGATATTTTCATGTTTCTGGACCTTAGGCCCCCAACTAACTAAACAAATAAAGAGTAAACAATATCAATTCAAACACTATGCTAAACTGGGCTTAACAACAGTTGGGCCTGACTAATTAATACAATCAGTTTCAACACAAACATGTCAATGCTAGGTCAGAATCTGAGACCTTATCTAAGTATGGCGGATAACACTATCACTATAGTGGCTTGTTGTTGACATCACTATCATAATAAAGGAAGGTTAGAGTCAAGTGACTTTAGGTCTCGTAGAAATTCAATACAACAGAAATGATGTCCGTTACTCAAAAAAAGAAAAAGGAAAAAAAAAAAAATAGTGGATTAGCGGCAGAATTTGATGATTCCACCTTAAAATAGGCTATCACTAATTGATTAGTGACGGAATTTGGTCGAGCAATTTCGTTGCTAGTTTGCTTTTTGTGTGTGTGTGTGTTGGATCAATCAAACCATCACAATAGATCATAGTGTCAAAAAATTAAGTATGGATTGGTTGCACGACATATGAAAGAAAGTGAATCATATGGCAACATAATAATCAAGACAAGGCCAATCTCTCCCCCACACCACACACTTAAATCTTGCATTGCATTGTCCTCAATACAAGATGAAACTACAATTAAAGAACCAAATGTCCTATGTTCTAATTAATTCAGAAAGGGACTAATTTTGACATCGATTATGGAAATTATGCAAAATAATAATTCCCCTCAGAATATATACGAGTTACTGGATAAAATTTTGAAACATTTGTGTTATGGACCCATATATTGGGCCTAGTGAGTATGCGGCCCAATAAGGGTATTTGCTACAGAACCTTTTCTACCCAGGTATGAGCTGAGTCATCCGTTAACCACGTATTTGGGATTCAGAACCGTACAGGTAGTGGAGCAGGCATTTCCAGAACGTGGGAGGCGCACTCAGCCTGGAGAACGGATTCACTACAGCAAGGAGAGGAACCCTAAGTAATCCTTATAAATAGGAGGTTACCCACCAGGTGCACTCTCTACATTCTCTATTGATTATTTACTATTCAGTCTCACTGTGCATACACCCCACCCTCTTTGGCGAAAAGCCACCACCGTGTAGCACGGTGATGCGGGACTTTCCCGTTGGTATCTTCTCCATAGATATCGGTGGGTAATCTTCTCTACTCGGGGGCTTACTCTTAAGCGTCGTGGAGAGCTCATCGATCCTATATTAACATCGCCTAGCGTCATTGGGCTAGACACTTGTGTTCTACGACAGAACATTGGCGCCGACCGTGGGGACCGTAAACTGTGATTCCCAAGCCACAAAAGGCCAGTAACGACCATTGAACATGGCGACAAGTACTCGAAGTCGTAGTCACACACTGCGACGAAACCAGGGGCCGGAGGGACAGCCACAACAACAGCGGGTGGAACAAACGGTCCAATATTCAGATTCTGTTGCTCCTAACTCCCAACGCGAGGTTGTGGGAGTAGAGGATGAGACGGAGGATACTGCAAATTCCCCTCATCCTAACCGAGATATCTTGCCGGAGCAGCAGGGGTTACAGCAGGATTCACATCCTCCATCTCCGGAGTTCCAGTTGGAACATCCTGACTCGAAGTTGTTGCATAAAGCGGTTAGCTCGTTGGCTCAGCGGATAGATAACATGGAAACTTCTATGCGACTTCGGAGGGAGGAGGACTCCCAGCTTAACCGGGAAGATATGGAACGTCGGAACGCCATATGGCGCCAAGGCGAACAAAAGCGGATTAGAATGGAGTTGGAAGAACGTTTCGTAGGTAGGGACAAGCCGGTCAAGAACCCGGGGTGTGATGGAGCGGGCACCAACAGGACTATCGTTTCCATGTCGGTTAACACCGAGATAGAGAAGCCCAGTGAAGAGCGCGAACGAGAGAACTCCTACGGCTGATGGCCAGGGATAATAACCAAGAAAAGGAAGCCGGGGAAGATATTGTTGCTCGAGGAGCGGATTAGGATGTTGGAGCATCCCGCCCCAAACACCGGTCATGATGCTAGCGAGGCCAAGCCGGGTCGGTGATACTACGGCTGCGAGGTCAATAAAAATGATCGCCGGGTGGATAAAGCCCACTTAGCCAAAGCAACAAGGAGAAGCGGCCGTCCGACGAACTCCCACGAGCCCGGAGGGTAATAGAGAGGGCGCGACGCCCCCATCGGGTGGCATGCCCAAGGCGGACGGAGAGGGACTCGGTAGCGAGAACGTGTTGAGTCAGTTTTCGGATGAAATAATGACCGCGGTGTATCCTAAGAAATTGGATTCAAGGGAGTTGCCGAAATATGATGGAACCCAAGACCCGCTTAATCACGTTAACAACTTCAAGTTGGAAATCGGGGTTAAAGGAATTGTCGGGCACGTGGTTCCGCGGTTGTTTGCGGGAACTTTGAGGGGGTCTGCACAAGATTGGTTCCACTCTCTTCCGTTGCGATCTATTAGTAGTATGAAATCTTTGGAGCACAAGTTTTTATTAAACTTCGCCACAAGTCGGAAACAGCCAAAAACTGAGTTCCAGCTGGACCAGGTGAAGCAGTTGTCAGGGGAGACCCTACAAAAGTATCTGGCACGCTTTAAGGATACGGATTTACAGGTGCCCGGTTTGAAAGAAGACGTGCATCTCCATTGTGTCATAGCCGGCCTTAATGCTTCGTCTCATTTGAAGATCCGTATTAAAGCATCGTCTGGTAACGCTGGCGGAATTTCATGATAAGGCTAAAACTTATCTGGAGCTTGAGCAGATGGAGATGTTAAATCAGGTGCCCAGAGAGAGGGCCAAAAGCCCCCCAAGAGGCAAAGAGCGACATAACAGACGTTGGCAGGATTCTCATAGATGAGGTAGTGACAGCAGAATGATCGGGGGGAAGCCGGGAGGAAGTTTTGACCGGTATACCCCGTTGAAGGTCTCTCAGGCGCAAATTTGGAAGGAGGTCTCGACAACCGAAATGAAAGAGGTTGAATGACCCCGGCTTATGAGAAGAGGAGCCACTTTAGATAAGACTCGGTATTGTGAATTTCATGATCAACATGGTCATACTACGGATAGTTGCTGGGACCTGAGGGACGCCGTTGAAAAGTTCGTCCGAGAGGGAAAACTTCGTAAGTACGTGATTCAAACCCAGGGGCGGCGAAACCAGAAGCGGCATGAGGATCGAAGCAAGAGCCCGCCTTCGGAAAAGAAGAGGCGGGGCCGAAGTAAGAAGGCTGGCGTCAGTGACAAGGATTTCCCTGATTCCAAGTTTGACTGTAATGTTATTAGCAGAGGATTCGGTGGAGGGGGAGACTCCACCAGTCAATGAAAAAGGTACCTGAGGGAGGTACTATCCATTAGAGACCGCCCGCAGTTCAAGAGGGATATGGCGAAACCAGAATCCCCGGTGCTTAGCTTTACTAGGCAGGATTTGGAGGATGTACCCCCAGGTCATCATGACGGTTTGGTTATCACCGGAACAGTGGGGGATTGTTGTGTTTGGAAGATATTCATTGACAACGGGAGTGCGGTCGATATTATCCTGTGGGATGCTTTCAAACGCATGAGGCTTGACCCCGAGAATCTAAGGCCATGTCGGACGACTTTGACCGGATTCAATGGGCAGGAAACTCGTCCTAAGGGTTACATAGATGTGAAGCTGACCTTAGGAACAAGGGAAGCCTTTAAGACCGATCGAGTCAGGTTTATCGTAGCTGATTTTCCTTCAGCGTATAACATCATTCTGGGATGACCGACTATCCATGATTGGGATATGTTGATATCCTCGAAGCACCAGAAGTTGAAGTTGCTCAACAAGAAGAACCAAATTGTGAGGTGAAAGGGGACCAAAAAGAATCCCGACAGTGCTATTTTAATACGGTTAGGGGTGCCAAGGGCGGTTCGAAAAGAGCCTCCCATATCGACAAGTCTACGTCGGTCAAAGTTGATGAAGAAGGAAAGTCGGTCAACTCGGTGGAGTTGGATCTGCGTGAGGAAGAGAAGATGAAAAAATCAGAGCCAAGTGGCGAGTTGTTGGACCTAGTGTTGGGTACCGAGCCCGGCCAGGTAACCAAAGTCGGTAGTGGACTGGATCCCGAAGTCCGGACGGAGTTGGAGGAGTTTTTACTGAATAACTCGGACGTCTTCGCTTGGCAACCGACGGACATACCCGGGGTAGACCCTGACTTCTGTTGTCATAAGTTAGCGATTTGCCCGGGGTCCACACCGGTTTCTCAGAAGAAAAGGAAGATCGGTGATGACCGGAGGAAAGCCTTGGAGGCTCATGTAGAGGAATTGTTGGCGGCTGGTTTCATCCGTGAAGTGCAGTATACTACATGGCTGTCAAATATCGTTATGGTTAAAAAGCCAAAAGGTAAGTGGAGGGTATGCACTGACTATAAAGATTTGAATAAGGTGTGCCCAAAGGATTCCTTCCCTATGCCCAATATAGATCAACTGGTGGATAATTCCTCGAGGTTCCAACTGCTTTCATTCATGGATGCTTACTCCGGATAGAATCAAATAGCTATGCACCCCGAGGATCAGGAAAAGATCGCTTTCATCACCGACAAGGCTAACTATTGTTATAACGTTATGCCGTTTGGGTTAAAGAATGCTGGGGCGACGTATCAGAGAATGATGAATCGAGTGTTTGAAGACCAACTCGGGAAAAACGTCGAAGTCTATATAGATGATATGATCGTTAAGTCGTGCATGTAGCAAGCCACGTGCGGGATTTGCAGCAAACATTTGACAAGCTCAGGAAGTATCAGATCCGTTTAAACCCGGCAAAGTGTGCTTTCGGGGTCCCGGCGGGGAAGTTGTTAGGTTTCCTGTTAACTCATAGAGGAATCAAGATGAAACCGGAGAAGTGCCAAGCCGTGTTGGATATGCAGATTCCGTGAACTAAGAAGGAGGTGCAACAACTAACTGGCAGACTAGCAGCGTTAACTCGTTTCCTACCAAAGTCGGCAGAAAATTCTCTCCCTTTCTTTAAGTTATTAAAGAAAAAGGCCTCGGGTGGTTGGAACCAGGAATGCGATGAGGCATTTGCAAAGATCAAGCAGTGCTTATCTTCCCCACCGGTGTTATCAAGGCCAGAACCGGGGGAAAATTTGGTCTTGTATTTGTCGGTCGGGGAAGAGGCGGTGAGCGCCGTTTTGGTCAGGGAGACTAAGGAAGGTCAGGGTCCGGTGTACTTCGTGAGTCGGGTGCTGCAAGGTTCGGAATTGAGATACCAAAAGCTAGAAAAGATGGCTTTCGCATTACTCATTACAGCACGGCGTCTACGTCCATATTTCCAGAGTCATCATATTTTTGTACGAACCGGTCAACCGATTAGACAGATTCTTCACAAGCCGGATTTGGCGGGACGAATGGTTAGCTGGGCAATCGAGTTGTCCGAGTTTGACATAATGTATGAAGCTCGCCACACAATCAAGTCTCAAGCACCGGCTGATTTTGTGATGGAACTTACCCCTTCGGAAGAAGGGGATGAGTTTATAGAGACGTGGAGGATGTTTGTAGATGGTTCCTCGAACGAGAAGGGAAGCGGAGCTGGAATAATAATTGAAAATCCAGAAGGATTATCAGTGGAACATTCCCTTCGATTTGATTTCAAAACATCCAACAATCAGGCAGAATACGAGACCTTAATTGCTGGATTGCTTTAGGCCAAAGAGAGCGGGGCCAGAAAAGTTCATGTTTCTACGGATTCCTAATTGGTAGCTTCGCAGATCGACGGAACCTACCAGGCTAAAGGGCCGCTCATGGTAAAATATTTGGGGAAAGTGCGATGAATCATGGCTGATTTCGACAAAGTAGAGGTAGCTCACATTCCCAGAGGAGAGAATGTTAGAGCTGATATCCTATCCAAATTGGCGAGTACAAAGAGTCCGGGAATCATCGCACAATGGTCCAGCAAAACTTGACGAGAACCAAGTTACGTGATGATCATATCGGACACGACAGTTGGAGGAAGCCAATAGCGATTATCTAGAGAGAGGAATTCTCCGGTTGAAGCGGCAAGAGGCAAAGAAGTTAATAAGGATGGCAGCATCATACGCCATGATTGGGGATGAGTTATACCGAAAAGGGTTTCTTTCCCCAATGATGAAATGTCTCGGTGCGGCGAGGCCGGCTATGTCTTGTCGAGATACATGAGGGAATTAACGGACACCATATGGGCGGTAAGGCTTTGGCGCGTAAGGCGGTTCGGGCCGGTTTCTTTTGGCCAACTATGGCAGCAGATGCTAAAGAACATGTACGCATATGCGAAAGCTGCCAGAAGCACGGTAAAGTGATTCGGATCCCACCGGCAGAGTTAAGCCATATTTCGGCTCCGTGGCCATTCCACAAATGGGGCATGGATTTGTTGGGACCCTTTAAGCCGACGCCAGGGTAGTTACGTTGGCTTATAGTGGCTGTGGACTACTTCACGAAATGGATAGAGGCAGAACCACTGGCAACCATAACATCGGCCCGAGTGCAGAAGTTCGTAAAAAGAAATATCATTTCCGTTTTGGGATTAGGCCGGGGTTATCACGGATAATGGAACCCAGTTCACTGACAAGGGTTTTCAGGAGATGATGGCGGACTATCATATTGAACAGCACTTCGCTTCTGTGGAGCATCCACAGTCCAATGGGCAGGCGGAGGCTGCAAACAAGGTCATCCTTGAAGGATTGCGAAAGCGGATGGAAGACGCTGAGTCGGACTGGGTAGACCAGTTATATTGTGTATTATGGGGGCTTCAGACAACAGTGCATACTGAAACCAAAGAAACCCCATTTAGACTCACCTACAGCTATGAGGCAATGATCCCGGTCGAGGTCGGGGAACCCTCATTAAGGAAGATGAATGCTCTTAATGAGGAGGGCCAAAACAATGAAGCTATTTCGGTGGAGCTAGATCTAATAGATGAAGCCCGGGTTACGGCACATTGCAGGGAATTGGTAGCTAAACGACTGGTTGCCAACCGATATAACAAGAAGGTCAAACACTGGAGTTTTGATAAAGGCGATCTCGTCCTTCGCCGAGCCGACATAGGCATCAAAAACGCCAGTCAGGGCAAATTCGCGGCAAATTGGGAAGGCCCATATCGAGTAACGGAGAACTTGGGAAGAGGCACCTACAAGCTTGAAATGTTGGAGAAAAAGCCCGTAAAGCGGACTTGGAATGCTGACAAGTTAAAGGCATATTATAGCTAGAAGGCAGTCCAGACTAATGAGTATTGACGTTGGTAAGCGGTGAGCCCATGAGGCATTATGTAATGACGGCATGACCGAATCGTTCTATCTATATTAATGAATTTTGGGCCTAGGAGCCCATTTTCAGAGCAATTTATTGTTGTTGTGTTCAAAGAAACGCAGAGGAAATTGAGGTGAACAAACCCTTTTCTGGAAAACTGGTTCGAAGAAACATAAAATCGAGGCCCATAAACCCGTTTCCGGGGGGTACGATCGAATTAAACGTGTAGGATCCCGAGGTTTGGAAAGCCCGGTTCCATAAACCATGTTGATAAAGGGACATGCATAAATTCATGGCCAAAAAGCTAGCTTATGGAAAACATGCCTAAAGTTTAAAGGTCTGGATTCTGGGTGCGTACACCAGTTTTCAGCACCACCAGTAAAATAAACACGTAGAGATTCATGGTACAAATACCAGTTTTTTGAAAATCGTGTAAGCAGGCACGAATTATTGGGCATACACACCTAATTCTCGTGACATGCAAGAAGTCACGGTCAATAAACTGGTCTTCGCAAGGCCTATGAGAGCCATACTAAAGAGAAATTTCAAACCGGTTTGAGAAAGTTCTCATGTTATCACGCGAAGCCAGAGATGGCAGGCGTTGAACAAACCATCCGGGGTAACTGAATAAACACGCATATCGACCTTGATAAAGTCGGGGTTTTAAAGTTCTGAAAAAACAGAGCTGAGAACAACTGACGGGTTTATTACTGTTACTAACGGGCAAGGATAACAATTTGGCTAAATTGATAAGCGTTAAATAAACCGATCAATATGTCAACGGAGGCGAAATTGATAAGCGTTAAATAAACCGATCAATATGTCAACGGAAAAGTTAATTAAAGGGTGCAGCAAAATGTATGTAGTCAAGGCCGAAGCCTGAATCCCTTTACAATTAAAAAAGCCGGGCCATAACCACGGCAATAAACATATAGCAGGAAGGAACAAGAAAGGCCGTACATAGGCTTAGGAGGGCATGGTGGACTCTTCCTCACTTGTCTTCATTATCCTCTTCCTCGTTCTCGTCAGCTCCGGGAGGAATTAATTTCCCTTTTTCGCTAATGTAAGCTTGAAAGTGTAGCCCGGAGGTGTTCAGAGGAATGTCAGGGTTGAGGACTCGGAGTTGTGCCACAGCATTGTTGAAGGACTGTACAGCAGCACTGGCATATTTTGACAGTTGCCCTTTGGCCACCAAAAGCTCCTCATTTTTCCCTTTAAGCATGTTGTCGGCTGCCAGAAGCTCCTCGTCTTTCGTCTTCAGCACGTCTTTGATATGGTCCATATCGGACTGTGCCTTCTCTATCAAGAGCATGTCATTGGTATGGAGCTCCTCCAGCCGGATGACATCCATGTTCGCCAGGGCCAGCTCCTCCTCGGTTTGAGACAGATTGCCCTCGAGCCCTTTAACCTTATCCACCAGCTTTTTCATTTCAGCTTCAGAGGCTCGGAAGTTATCTTGAGCTTGATTCCGTTCCTGGATAACCTTGGCTAGATCAGCGTTATCCTTCAAAGGAGCAAGTTCTTGCTTAAGGCCATCTCGTTCGCAATTACTTCGTGCGGGTGCGCCATATTCTTGGCATATTTGACCTTTAAAATGGCATACGGACGGATGAGGGAGACAACTCGAGGCCCTTAAGTTCCGGATCGGCAATCTCGGCTTTGTCGCCGGAAAAGGCGAGAGACTTGTGAAACCGGGCGGGGAGGACGGACGGGCGTCCGGGGAGACTTGGGGACACCCCGCCTTTCCATAAATCTCCCTCGGGTAACTCGGCTACGGAGGGAGCCGCTCTCGCAAAGGACGGAGTAGAAATGGTTTCCACCAAGGGCCCCGAGGTGGCCGGCGGATCGTGGACCCGTCATGAGGAGGCTTACTCTTCGCTTCTTTGAGGTCCCCTCCCCACGCCTCGATCCGCCCTTGGGCGCGGCCGCTTGCGAGAGGGTCCAGCCGGTTGTGTTTCTTGGGCCAGCTTGCGCTGGATCATCAAGGTTGGCGACATGAGGGGAGTTGACAGTCCCTTCAGGTAGTTCAGCAAAAACATTGAGATAGTTGGGCTTACCCATACGTCGGCCTGCAAGGAACCAAACTAGGTTAAAAAAAAAGGATGTAGGACGGTTAGCATGAAATATGCCCGTACTCGTTGTGGAACGTCTCCTAATTAAGGGAGTGGTGATATATTTGGCCGGATCCATTGGTTGCTTTAGTTTACCGGAAAGTTCCAAAAGTTGTAACTGAGCTGTTACTTCGGCCTCGGAAAAGCTTTTTGGTTTTGGGATCAAGTCCTTGGGCGTAAGAGTGTGATGTTCGGCACGCCAGTAAAGGGGAAATTTCTCCTCGGTCTCCCCTGATCGAATTCTCTGAAAAAACCAAGGTACTCGTTGGAAGTCGGCAACGACTTTTATAAAAGCATTTTTGAAGTGTTTCCATGAGTCCATGAAGGGTTTGAAGAGCTTGCGATCGCGAATACTGCGTAGAGAGGTCCATCCAAACAAAGTTTTGGTGCCTTGTGGGAGCATATTAAATTCCATGGGAGCAAAGAAAGACATAAACACAGGAACGGTACAGACGATTTCCATTTTCTCGCATAAATTTTCGAACGCGATGGCAAAGGCCCATCGTTGGGATGAAGTTGTGAAGGAGCTACTTGCGGGTGGTTTAGCAAATTCATTTGAAATTCCGTGAAAGGAAATCTCACACCAAGGATGGTGATAATGTCTCGATAGAGGAAGAAGAAGTGGGGATCTTGACTTTGCGGATGCCGGGACGCAACCGATTCACATTCAACGAGTAGCGGACCGTATACCCTTCCTCGACGGCAGTCAAGGGCCTAATATCCATTTCATCCATAATACTTCTAATGCTGGTTACGCAAGGGTTCACGACGTACGTTCGGGGAATTCGGTCCCTGGTAGTCGATGCACTGGACTCTCCCATCTCGGACAGGTCAGGGTGGTCTGACGAAGAAGCCACCTATACCTAAATAAAAAGACAAAAGAAGGGCCAAAATTAGAAGAGGCGCGATACTTGACGGACGAGTGTTATATCGGTAGCTTGCCACTACTAAGTCGGCTTCTCTATGACGCTCTAACATAGCGAGGTCGATGCTCTTGTAGCAGCACTCATCGCACGGGGTGGGCCCTTGGGATGGCACGATGGTGGAAGGAGCATGGAAATGGGTTGGTGTTTGAAGTTCTCTGGTATGTCTATTTCTTCACGGTAAAGAGTCTTTTAAGTTAAAAGGATGTGGTATGGTACGGGCCATTTTTGGGTGAAAAACGGAAACCTACTTGGAAAGAACCACCCAAGATCCCAGAAAATACTCAGACGCGTGCAGAAGAGACAAGCAACGTTGGCATAAGGAATGCCACAGGAAGCATAAGTTAAAAAGCAAAAGGGAGGTACCTATGTTTGTCCGTGAAAGCGTTGCTGGGCTGATGGATCATCGGAATTCTCTATCAAAGAGGATGACGTTCTTTCTGAAAGACCAGAGGGCTTGAGTGCAAATGGGTGGCGAGAGCGCGCCTCCACAAATGTATATACGTTTGGAATTTGAAACACCGGGGTTTTTCTTTGTAAAGTTGCCTCGGTAATTAGGGTTGTAACCCTAGAAAAGTGTGAAGCAATAAATGCTTGCGAAAAAGTGGAGGCGATTCAAATCATCAATCCACGAAAAATCGCGACTATACGTCATGAGGAGCCTAGGGACGTAGCCGTCGAAGGAATGGCAAACGTCGGGCGAATCGACGCTTGATTTTAATTTCAAATCCGACGCTTGATTTGGATTTCAAATCCGACGCTTGATTTTGGTTTCGAAATCGGTTTTTCATTTCACTCCGGCTTGGGGGCCATTAATTTCAATGTCAACCCGGACCGAGGGGCGTTCAATTTTAATTATCACTCCGGCTTGGGGGCCATTAATTTCAACGTCAACTGGGATGAAGGGCATTCGATTTTAATTATCACTCCGGCTTGGGGGCCATTAATTTCAATGTCAACCGGATCGAGGGGCGTTCGATTTTAATTATCACTCCGGCTTGGGGGCCATTAATTTCAACGTCAACCCGGACCGAGGGGCATTAGATTTTAATTATCACTCCCTTGGGGGCCATTAATTTCAACGTCAACCCGATGAGGGGCGTTCGATTTTAATTATCACTCCGGCTTGGGGGCCATTAATTTCAACGTCAACCCGACCGAGGGGCGTTCGATTTTAATTATCACTCCAGCTTGGGGGCCATTAATTTCAACGTCAACCCGATCGAGGGGCGTTCGATTTTAATTATCACTCGGCTTGGGGGCCATTAATTTCAACATCAACCCGGACCGAGGGGCGTTCGATTTTAATTATTACTTCAACTTGGAGGTCATGAATTTCAACATCAACCCGAAATTGGCAGCAATTGAATTTAATGATTTTGAGTTTTGGGGAACTGTTACATTCAATTTCAATCTTATTTACGGCGCTCAATTCTAAAGCAGAAGGAGTAGCGAGGTGCGGTGCACGAAAGAGCGAAATTTATAAAGACAGATTGATCTATAATAACAATTTTTCATTTCCTTCAACAGTCATGTAGTATACAATGTGCTTATACGTAAAGCAATAGGTTCCATAAAGGAGGTACAATGGCAAGATCCGGCGAATGATTCAAGTCTCGCAACTCATCGACACGGCACTTCGACTTGCAACGGATAGTTGGGACTCGTAACCCGAGTTCCGCTTATTAGAATCCGGCCGAGCTACTTCGCTCGCGCCGCGACCGGTGAGGGGATGCCCAGAGTCACCAACAGGATGACAGGAAACTTGACCAGGGTTAAGTGTCCTTTACATGGTTCTATCATGCAAAGGATCCTGGAGGTTCTTCTGAGAGCCCATGAAAACGAAGTTGAGCCAGAGTTTGGCTCAACACCGTTGAGAGCCTAGATGCATTTGGAGAAATCCAGGTGAAGACAGGCAAATACATCGGCACTCCCATATGCCCTTTGGGGTAGGTGAATGAAGACGGCAAATACATCGAATATGGGTTGAATTTAGGAGTCGTGTCATTTGACTTTTCCTTTTGGGATGATTTTAGGTCTTTGAAAATGGAGTGAGCCGGAAGGAGTTCCTTGGCATATTATTGAAATAAAAAAGTATGTTAGTTATGATTAGTTTTGATGATGTCTTATATGGATGTCCTTATATACATTATTGAAAGCAAAAAGATTGAGTAATATAGTTATCTACATTGAAAAGATTGAGTAATATAGTTATCTCCTACATTGACTAACTACTGTATTTAATGTAGAATAATCCAAGATGAATTATAGAGATTAATCAAGAGAAGAGAAGAAAGAAAGAGTTAGAGTTATGGAGAATGATCAAGAGAAGAAGAAAGAAAGAAGAACTTGTTGAATGAAGTGAAGATATCGTTATTCAAGTTCTAAGATTGATGCTAGAAGTCTCCAAGGTCATATGGAAGTTGGAATGGGTCAATTTGAAGTTAAAGTCAGCAAAAATCAACTTCGGGATGAGAAAACTCGAGTTTGGAACACAAAACTCGAGTTTGAGACTCAAAACTCGAGTATACAACTCAAAACTCGAGTTTGTAGTGTCTTCAACACCTCGGCGTCTCGGACAAGTGAAAACTCGAGTTTGGAACACAAAACTCGAGTTTGGGACTCAAAACTCGAGTTTGGAACACAAAACTCGAGTTTGGGACTCAAAACTCGAGTATGCAAGTGCTAAACTCGAGTAAGGAAGAGCTAAACTCGAGTATGCAAGTGTAAACTCGAGTTTGCAGCGTGATCAGCTCTTCAGCAACTCTGTTTCACGTTTCAGCACAGGCGAGGTCCAGTAATTCGATGATATCTCTCAAACCAGGAATGGATTGATGTGAAATCAGTGGCATTTGAAACTAGACATCCAAAGCGTCATTTTGATATATAAATCAAGTCCAAAGGTGTCAAGATCAAGGAGATATGATTTTTACAAGTTGCCATAAGAATCAACGTCACAGTCCAGACCCACCTTCGGTATTTTGAGTATAACTCACAAACTACAAATCCGATTGAGCTGAAATCAGTGGCATATGAAAATAGACTCAAAGAGATTTCCATCAAGAGTTGAACGGACCAAAACGGAGTTCAGACCAGGGAGATATGGCCCTCGAAAGTGGACAGATAATTTCAAGAAAGCAATCAAACTTGTTGAGCTTAAGTGCAAACTGCGGTATAGGTTTGCATACCGCAGTTTTGGACTTCCAGAAGCGAACCAGGTTTTTAAATGAAGTCAATATTGCGGTATTGGTAGGCAAACTCGAGTATTGGACTTCCAGAATGAAACCAAGATTTTAAACGAAGTCAATACTGCAGTTTGCGTAGCTAAACTCGAGTATTGGACTTCAGAGAGCAACCAAGTTTTTCAAGCTAAGTCAATACTTCCACCTTTACTGCAGTATGTAAGTGAAAGTATTGCAAACTGCAGTATAGGTTTGCATACTGCAGTTTTGGACATCCAGAAGCAAACCAAGTTTTTCAAACGAAGTCAAAACTGCGGTTTCCAAAACCAAACTCGAGTATTGGACTTCCAGAAGCAAACCAAGTTTTTCAAACGAAGTCAAAACTGCGGTTTCCAAAATCTTACTAGAGTATTGGACTTCCGAGAAAGCAACCAAGAGTTTCAAGCTAAGTCAATACTTCCGCCTTTACTGCAGTTTGTAAGTGAAAGTATGCTAAACTGCAGTTTGCATGAACATACCGCAGTTTACAACGGTAAAAAACTGATTTTTGAATTACACGAATTTGCAAATCACTCTTGTTTGATCCTATTGCTTTCATGAATCATTCACTTATGTTCCCGAGATAAGTTTAACAAGTTTATTGAGTGAATTTCAGTTAGCACGAGATGAAGATTAATGAAGATCAAGGCAAAAAGCAAAAAAGTGCTCGGTGCATTTAATGCACTCTCGCAAATCAACCTTCTTTTGGATAATCCACCTGAGCACGCATTCTCAACGGTCAAGAATGCTTTCTTCATCAAGTAAACTCTTCTCCAACGGGCAAATCCTCAGAGTTCCACATCAGATCATATTAGCACCTGGATTAGTTGGAGTTTAGAGAGAGAAGATGACCAGACCTTAAGCTAATCACCTACAACGGTTGGATTCATCAAGCAACGGTCATTTAATGTTCTCTACCTATAAATAGAGTGCATTAACTTCTTCTCAAGCCGATACACCTCTTTGAAGACGAAAATCATCCAAGTCTCATATCTATTTCTTCGTTTTTATCTCGTATAGTATCTTGTGATACATTGAGCTTCGGTGCTTATCATATCTACTCTTAGAGAGAGTTTATTTCCTTGTATATCATTCATTGTAACAATCTCAAGTCGGGTGACTTGGAGATTGGGAAAATCGAGTACAACTTGTAAAGGGGAGTGTGTCCTAGGTTGAGGAGCATTCTTTGTTTACGAGTGGGTATCGATTATAATCGAGTACAACTTGTAAGGGGGAGTTAGTCCTAGGGAGAGGATAACTCTTGAGTACGAGTGTGTATCGATTGTTTACAATTACAACTTGTAAGGGGAGTGAGTCCTAGGGAGAGGATCATCCCGAGTACGAGTGTGTAATTGTTATTGAGTGATAGTGGAAAATCCCGAGTGTTTCGGGGATGGACGTAGGTCAAAGAGTTGGACCGAACCAAGTATAAATCCTTGTGTCCAGCTTCTTCTTCCCTCACTTTGTTTGTCTCTGTTTTCATTGCTTCAAAACAGAGCGATTTCTGAAAAGTTTTAAAATACCCAATTCACCCCCCCTCTTGGGTATATAGCTCCACTTACATTTGGTATCAAAGCGAGGTCTTCTCAAAAGAGCTTAACATCTCGAGAAGGATCAGTATGGAAGGTATTCTACCTGATGGAGCTTGTATCAACAGGCCACCCGGTTTCAATGGTGAACACTACTCATTCTGGAAAGCTAAATTCAAAGTGTTCGTCAATGCTACTGAGTATGGTCTCTGGAGAGTATTTGAAAGGGGAGATTATGAGCCATCAACCGTTGAAGATGGAGTTAGAGTTCCTAAGCTAGAAGAAGAATATGATGAGAATGACAGAAGAAATGTCACACTCAATGGCAAGGCTGTCTTCCGCTTCAAAGTGCTCTTAGTCAACAAGAATACTTTCGTATTTGCACTCTACCTTCGCAAAACAGATGTGGGATGCTCGGAGATAGCTCATGAGGGAACATTTGGAATCAAGCAAAATCGGGTCAATACTCTTATGACCGAATACGATCTTATGCGCATGAAGCCCGATGAATCTATTGACGAATTTCAGTTGAGGTTCACCCATCTAATTAATCAACTTGCTGCCCCGGGAAAGGAGTATGATCAATCAGTTCAAGTAAGGAAAATCCTGAATATCCTTTCTAAAGAATGGGAAGCCAAAGTCACAAAGAATCGAGGAAGCCCGTGGAGAATCAATGCAATCGTAGCTGCTCTATTTGGAAGCTTATCGAATATGAAGGCAAGCTCAAATTCAAGAAGGGCTTAGATAGAATCAAAGATGATAGAAAGTTTGGTATTGTTTTGAATCTTTGTGAAAGAGAATCCCAATGAGGAAGATGAAGATGATGAAGAGATGGCTATGCTTGTGCGAAAATTCAAGAAATTCTATAAGAGAGATCAAGGGTCTAGAGACAGATTTTGAGAAGAACTTCAAGCAACGAACAAGATCAAATCATTTGCTACGAGTGTGGAAAGCATGGTCATATCAAGCCTGAATGTCCTCAGCTGAAAGCTAAAGAAAAGAAGAGAAAGGCAAGATTCAACCACCTCAAGAAGAAAGCTTATATACGGGGAGATGATTCTTCGGATGAAGAAAGTGATGAGGAAGGAGTAGCAAATGTTTGCCTAGTTGCTTTGAAGAACAACCCGAACATAACAATGAGGTAAATGTCTCGAACCTTCCTATGATGAATTATCTTGAATACAATGAACTATATTCTGAATATGAAAAACTTGCAAAAGAGTTCATTGCATCCAAGAAGAAAATTAAATTGTTGGAAGAACAAGTTCAGAATGTTTCTTCTTCTGTTTCTGTTTCTGAAAACATTTCTGAAGATATTTCTGAAAACATTCCTGAAAATGATTGCGAAAAGATTTCAGAAAAGATTTGTGACAATTGCTGTACTTTAGAGAAAAGAAATTTATATCTTACAAAAACTCTTGAGAAATTCACTAGAGGTAGTGAAATGCTCAAAGTGATTTTAAAAACAAAAAGGTTTACAAATGACAAATCGGGGATTGGTTATAAACCTGATTTTGATAAGAAGAAAGGGAAGAAGAAACATGGACAAAAATCTTATATGAACTATTTTCGAAAATCTATCCATTCCTCTAACCCTTTTGCTCATTGCAACTATTGCAATCGTAAAGGCCATGCTACTTCTTCATGTTTTCATAAAAAGGAAAGAAAGAGCAAGCCTGTAGGTAATTACCAATGGGTACCAAAGGGAACCTATGTTTTTCCTAAGGCTCAAACTAACCCAGAAGGACCCAAGCATAAATGGGTACCAAAATGTCCATCTGTTGGTTTGTTTGTACAGGTTGATTCTAAGAGAAATGGACATAAAGGGGTTAAGAATCAAAGAATCCCTTATGCACTGAAAAGGAGAATCACTCAAGTATCAAAGAGTAGATACTTGAAGCCTGTACCTTTTGTGAGAACTTTGCAGACACCTAAGAGACAATGGGTGTGCAAAGCCAATCCTCCAAGTACCTAAGGCAAGGGTACATGTTGGTAAAACCTCCTACTATATTATCTAGAATATTTATTGAGGTTTTATACATTGGATATTAGGAATGAACACCGCAAACCATTTTGAAATTATTCTTTCTTTAAAACTCATTCAAAAGTTTTTGCATTGTTGAAATGTTTAACTCATTATGCATAAAGCTATGGTTAATTCATTATGCTCAATTATCATAATCGATTATATTCTTGGAGCATATGAATTTTGTTCCTACAAGCTAACAATGATTGGATCCAAACAAGATTGGATACCAAAAGAGAAAAAGGTTGTATACAAGCATTGTAGGATCAAGGACAAACTTATCAAGAGAACAACTATATAGCAAAACATTTTGACTCTTGAGGAAGTGAAGAAGCAACGCTTGATGATGAATGTCAAATCGAAGATATATGCATCAATTCATCCCAAACAAGCCTCAACAAGGACAAGAGCAATTATGGTGATATCTAACTTTACCCTATATTGTGCTTATGTAGAATTCATATTTGGGTATTGAATACTTGTCCAAAAATACATTCCATTAAGCAATCAATCATTTATGACTTTCAAAATGTTTTTCAGATTGCTAATGGATCACAAGTGAATTTGTGCATAATTTTCTAAGTTTTAGATTTCTGAAATGCCCAATTCAAAAATTTGTTTTGAATCACAATTCATTCTGTGTTTGGAAAATGCATTCCAATGTTTTGAAAATATGCATGATTTGATTGCACTCAAATGATATTTCAAATTGGAATTTAATTTCCACCATATTTAGTGGATGCATTGATTTTTGAACATAACTTCAAAGATGATTTTTCATATCATCAACATCTCAATTTTTTAAGGCATTATCATGACTTAAAAGAATATTTGAGATATTGAAAACTATTTGCATAGTTTATGAAAATCTTATATCAATGACATAATTTCCTACATGAATGTTTTTACAAATTGTCATTGAAAGATGATTTTCTTGGTATCACTTATTTGCTCATCCATAAGTTCAAGTATTATGAATTAATTGGATAAGTTTATTTGTGATACACTCCATGCTTGAATGTAACATACTCATCTGCATTTACTATGTTTCATTAGTTTTGATGATGAGTTAATATCACATTTCCCTTTCACTATCTTAATTTGAAAAGATTATATAGAAAGGAATATGTTGATTGCACTAATAATTCTCTCTTGCAAGAAAGTTTTACAATTGTGGTAGGAGAATTAAGTCTGTGCAAAAGTCTCCTTAATGCACTACAAGGAGAAACTATTACATTGAGGAAAGATGTTTTGATGTTCAGTCACGATGAAGCTAAGGAAGTGGAAAATCTCTTGGATCCAGTGGAGATATGCTTTATAGAAGAGTTCAATAAATAAAAGTCAAAGGATTGAAGCCGGGTATCTTGTCTCTATTCAGATGAGATAGCATTCAAGGAGCCAGTACTCTCGTTCTATTCACTTCAGATATTCTTGATCCTTTTATTGAGCACACTTCAGAGAATCTCCTTCGACAACAAAGCTAGCAAATGGACTTCATCGATCATTCATCAATTTGCAAAACCAACATGAGCATTTCTAATCTCTATCCTTTTATATTCAGTAGAAAGTTTGCACATGTTTGGTATCTATATGCTTTAATTTTGAAAGATGTCTTGAAAACCTCTTCAAATTCTTACAAATTTGTTTTCATAAAAAACATTCCAAATTTTCAAATCGAGGAGAGAAAATCAGTTGTATGACTCTTTCTAATCTGATTTCATACTTGTCTCTCTAAATATTTCCTCCTTACTTCAACTTTTTGCTAATGACAAATAAGGGGGAGAGAAATGGCAAGAAAAATATGCTGCACTTCTAACATATTTTCATGCTCTTACATATTTTTCTTATAGTATTTGCCATCATCAAAAAGGGGGAGAATGTTAGTTATGATTAGTTTTGATGATGTCTTATATGGATGTCATTATTGAAAGCAAAAAGATTGAGTAATATAGTTACCTCCTACATTGAAAAGATTGAGTAATATAGTTATCTCCTACATTGACTAACTACTGTATTTAATGTAGAATAATCCAAGATGAATTATAGAGATTAATCAAGAGAAGAGAAGAAAGAAAGAGTTAGAGTTATGGAGAATGATCAAGAGAAGAAGAAAGAAAGAAGAACTTGTTGAATGAAGTGAAGATATCATTATTCAAGTTCTAAGATTGATGCTAGAAGTCTCCAAGGTCATATGGAAGTTGGAATGGGTCAATTTGAAGTTAAAGTCAGCAAAAATCAACTTCGGGATGAGAAAACTCGAGTTTGGAACACAAAACTCGAGTTTGAGACTCAAAACTCGAGTATACAACTCAAAACTCGAGTTTGTAGTGTCTTCAACACTCTCGGCGTCTGGACAAGTGAAAACTCGAGTTTGGAACACAAAACTCGAGTTTGGGACTCAAAACTCGAGTTTGGAACACAAAACTCGAGTTTGGGACTCAAAACTCGAGTATGCAAGTGCTAAACTCGAGTAAGGAAGAGCTAAACTCGAGTATGCAAGTGTAAACTCGAGTTTGCAGCGTGATCAGCTCTTCAGCAACTCTGTTTCACGTTTCAGCACAGGCGAGGTCCGGTAATTCGATGATATCTCTCAAACCAGGAATCGGATTGATGTGAAATCAGTGGCATTTGAAACTAGACATCCAAAGCGTCATTTTGATATATAAATCAAGTCCAAAGGTGTCAAGATCAAGGAGATATGATTTTTACAAGTTGCCATAAGAATCAACGTCACAGTCCAGACCCACCTTCGGTATTTTGAGTATAACTCACAAACTACAAATCCGATTGAGCTGAAATCAGTGGCATATGAAAATAGACTCAAAGAGATTTCCATCAAGAGTTGAACGGACCAAAACGGAGTTCAGACCAGGGAGATATGGCCCTCGAAAGTGGACAGATAATTTCAAGAAAGCAATCAAACTTGTTGAGCTTAAGTGCAAACTGCGGTATAGGTTTGCATACCGCAGTTTTGGACTTCCGAAAGCGAACCAGGTTTTTAAATGAAGTCAATACTGCGGTATTGGTAGGCAAACTCGAGTATTGGACTTCCAGAATGAAACCAAGATTTTAAACTAAGTCAATACCGCAGTTTGCGTAGCCAAACTCGAGTATTGGACTTCCGAGAGAGCAACCAAGTTTTTCAAGCTAAGTCAATACTTCCACCTTTAGCCTAGTATGTAAGTGAAAGTATTGCAAACTGCAGTATAGGTTTGCATACTGCAGTTTTGGACATCCGAGAAGCAAACCAAGTTTTTCAAACTAAGTCAAAACTGCGGTTTCCAAAACCAAACTCAAGTATTGGACTTCCGAGAGAAGCAAACCAAGTTTTTCAAACGAAGTCAAAACTTGCGGTTTCCAAAATCTTACTAGAGTATTGGACTTCGAGTAATAGAAAGCAACCAAGAGTTTCAAGCTAAGTCAATACTTCCACCTTTACTAGCAGTTTGTAAGTGAAAGTATGCTAAACTGCAGTTTGCATGAACATACTCAGCAGTTACAACGGTAAAAAACTGATTTTTGAATTACACGAATTTGCAAATCACTCTTGTTTGATCCTATTGCTTTCATGAATCATTCACTTATGTTCCCAGATATGTTTAACAAGTTTATTGAGTGAATTTCAGTTAGCACGAGATGAAGATTAATGAAGATCAAGGCAAAAAGCAAAAAAGTGCTCAGTGCATTTAATGCACTCTCGCAAATCAACCTTCTTTTGGATAATCCACACGAGCACGCATTCTCAACGGTCAAGAATGCTTTCTTCATCAAGTAAACTCTTCTCCAACGGGCAAATCCTCAGAGTTCCACATCAGATCATATTAGCACCTGGATTAGTTGGAGTTTAGAGAGAGAAGATGACCAGACCTTAAGCTAATCACCTACAACGGTTGGATTCATCAAGCAACGGTCATTTAATGTTCTCTACCTATAAATAGAGTGCATTAACTTCTTCTCAAGCTGATACACCTGCTGAAGACGAAAATCATCCAAGTCTCATATCTATTTCTTCGGTTTTTATCGTATAGTATCTTGTGATACATTGAGCTTCGGTGCTTATCATATCTACTCTTAGAGAGAGTTTATTTCCTTGTATATCATTCATTGTAACAATCTCAAGTCGGGTGACTTGGAGATTGGGAAAATCGAGTACAACTTGTAAAGGGGAGTGTGTCCTAGGTTGAGGAGCATTCTTTGTTTACGAGTGGGTATCGATTATAATCGAGTACAACTTGTAAGGGGGAGTTAGTCCTAGGGAGAGGATAACTCTTGAGTACGAGTGTGTATCGATTGTTTACAATTACAACTTGTAAGGGGGAGTGAGTCCTAGGGAGAGGATCATCCCGAGTACGAGTGTGTAATTGTAATTGAGTGATAGTGGAAAATCCCCAGTGTTTCGGGGATTGGACGTAGGTCAAAGAGTTGGACCGAACCAAGTATAAATCCTTGTGTCCAGCTTCTTCTTCCCTCACTTTGTTTATCTCTGTTTTCATTGCTTCAAAACAGAGCAATTTCTGAAAAGTTTTAAAATACCCAATTCACCCCCCTCTTGGGTATATAGCTCCACTTACATTTGGTATCAAAGCAAGGTCTTCTCAAAAGAGCTTAACATCTCGAGAAGGATCAAGTATGGAAGGTATATTACCCGATGGAGCTTCTATCAACAAACCACCGGTTTCAATGGAGAACACTACTCATTCGGAAAGCAAAGTTCAAAGTCTTTGTGAATGCTACGAGTATGGTCTGTGGAGAGTATTTGAAAAGGAGATTATGAGCCATCAACCGTTGAAGATGGAGTTAGAGTTCCTAAGCTAGAAGAAGAATATGATGAGAATGACGAAGAAATGTCACACTCAACAAAGAAGGCGTCCTTCTTACGCTTCAAAGTGCTCTTAGTCAACAAGAATACTTTCGTATTTGCACTCTACCTTCGCAAAACATATGTGGGATGCTCTGGAGATAGCTCATGAGGGAACAGCTGGAATCAAGCAAAATCGGGTCAATACTCTTATGACCGAATACGATCTTATGCGCATGAAGCCTGATGAATCTATTGACGAATTTCAGTTGAGGTTCACCCATCTAATTAATCAACTTGCTGCCCTGGGAAAGGAGTATGATCAATCAGTTCAAGTAAGGAAAATCCTGAATATCCTTTCTAAAGAATGGGAAGCCAAAGTCACAGCAATCGAGGAAGCCCGTGGAGAATCAATGCAATCTGTAGCTGCTCTATTTGGAAGCTTATCGAATATGAAGGCAAGCTCAAATTCAAGAAGGGCTTAGATAGAATCAAAGATGATAGAAAGTTTGGTATTGTTTTGAATCTTTGTGAAAGAGAATCCCAATGAGGAAGATGAAGATGATGAAGAGATGGCTATGCTTGTGCGAAAATTCAAGAAATTCTATAAGAGAGATCAAGGACTCTAGAGACAGATTTGAGAGAAGAACTTCAAGCAACGAACAAGATCAAATCATTTGCTACGAGTGTGGAAAGCATGGTCATATCAAGCTGAATGTCCTCGGTGAAAGCTGAAGAAAAGAAGAGAAAGGCAAGATTCAACCACCTCAAGAAGAAAGCTTATATACGGGAGATGATTCTTCGGATGAAGAAAGTGATGAGGAAGGAGTAGCAAATGTTTGCCTAGTTCTTTGAAGAACAACCGAACATAACAATGAGGTAAATGTCTCGAACCTTCCTATGATGAATTATCTTTGAATACAATGAACTATATTCTGAATATGAAAAACTTGCAAAAGAGTTCATTGCATCCAAGAAGAAAATTAAATTGTTGGAAGAACAAGTTCAGAATGTTTCTTCTTGTTTACGTTTCGAAAACATTTCGAAGATATTTCGAAAACATTCCGAAAATGATTGCGAAAAGATTTGAGAAAAGATTTGTGACAATTGCTGTATTTTAGAGAAAAGAAATTTACATCTTACAAAAACTCTTGAGAAATTCACTAGAGGTAGTGAAATGCTCAAAGTAATTTTAAAACAAAGACAAAGGTTTACAAATGACAAATCGGGGATTGGTTATAAACCTGATTTTGATAAGAAGAAGGGAAGAAGAAACATGGACAAAAATCTTATATGAACTATTTTCGAAAATCTATCCATTCCTCTAACCCTTTTGCTCATTGCAACTATTGCAATCGTAAAGGCCATGCTACTTCTTCATGTTTTCATAAAAAGGAAAGAAAGAGCAAGCCCGTAGGTAATTACCAATGGGTACCAAAGGGAACCTATGTTTTTCCTAAGGCTCAAACTAACCCGAAGGACCCAAGCATAAATGGGTACCAAAATGTCCATCTGTTGGTTTGTTTGTGCAGGTTGATTCTAAGAGAAATGGACATAAAGGGGTTAAGAATCAAAGAATCCCTTATGCACTGAAAAGGAGAACCACTCAAGTATCAAAGAGTAGATACTTGAAGCCTGTACCTTTTGTGAGAACTTTGCGGACACCTAAGAGACAATGGGTGTGCAAAGCCAATCCTCCAAGTACCTAAGGCAAGGGTACATGTTGGTAAAACCTCCTACTATATTATCTAGAATATTTATTGAGGTTTTATACATTGGATATTAGGAATGAACACCGCAAACCATTTTGAAATTATTCTTTCTTTAAAACTCATTCAAAAGTTTTTGCATTGTTGAAATGTTTAACTCATTATTTTGCATAAAGCTATGGTTAATTCATTATGCTCAATTATCATAATCGATTATATTCTTGGAGCATATGAATTTTGTTCCTACAAGCTAACAATGATTGGATCCAAACAAGATTGGATACCAAAAGAGAAAAAGGTTGTATACAGCATTGTAGGATCAAGGACAGCTTATCAAGAGAACAACTATATAGCAAAACATTTTGACTCTTGAGGAAGCTGAAGAAGCAACGCTTGATGATGAATGTCAAATCAGAAGATATATGCATCAATTCATCCCAGCAAGCCTCAACAAGGACAAGAGCAATTATGGTGATATCTAACTTTACCCTATATTGTGCTTATGTAGAATTCATATTTGGGTATTGAATACTTGTCCAAAAATACATTCCATTAAGCAATCAATCATTTATGACTTTCAAAATGTTTTTCAGATTGCTAATGGATCACAAGTGAATTTGTGCATAATTTTCTAAGTTTTAGATTTCGAAATGCCCAATTCAAAAATTTGTTTTGAATCACAATTCATTCTGTGTTTGGAAAATGCATTCCAATGTTTTGAAAATATGCATGATTTGATTGCACTCAAATGATATTTCAAATTGGAATTTAATTTCCACCATATTTAGTGGATGCATTGATTTTCGAACATAACTTCAAAGATGATTTTTCATATCATCAACATCTCAATTTTTAAGGCATTATCATGACTTAAAAGAATATTTGAGATATTGAAAACTATTTGCATAGTTTATGAAAATCTTATATCAATGACATAATTTCCTACATGAATGTTTTTACAAATTGTCATTGAAAGATGATTTTCTTGGTATCACTTATTTGCTCATCCATAAGTTCAGTGTTATGAATTAATTGGATAAGTTTATTTGTGATACACTCCATGCTTGGATGTAACATACTCATCTGCATTTACTATGTTTCATTAGTTTTGATGATGAGTTAATATCACATTTCCCTTTCACTATCTTAATTTGAAAAGATTATATAGAAAGGAATATGTTGATTGCACTAATAATTCTCTCTTGCAAGAAAGTTTTACAATTGTGGTAGGAGAATTAAGTATGTGCAAAAGTCTCCCTTAATGCACTACAAGGAGAAACTATTACATTGAGGAAAGATGTTTTGATGTTCAGTCACGATGAAGCTAAGGAAGTGGAAAATCTCTTGGATCCAGTGGAGATATGCTTTATAGAAGAGTTCAATAAATAAAAGTCAAAGGATTGAAGGGTCTTGTCTATATTCGAGATGAGATAGCATTCAAGGAGCCAGTACTCTCGTTCTATTCACATCAGATATTCTTGATCCTTTTATTGAGCACACTTCAGAGAATCTCCTTCAACAACAAAGCTAGCAAATGGACTTCATCGATCATTCATCAATTTGCAAAACCAACATGAGCATTTCTAATCTCTATCCTTTTATATTCAGTAGAAAGTTTGCACATGTTTGGTATCTATATGCTTTAATTTTGAAAGATGTCTTGAAAACCTCTTCAAATTCTTACAAATTTGTTTTCATAAAAAACATTCCAAATTGCTTTATATTTAGAATGAAAACAATTTCAAATCGAGGAGAGAAAATCAGTTGTTTGACTCTTTCTAATCTGATTTCATACTTGTCTCTCTAAATATTTCCTCCTTACTTCAACTTTTTGCTAATGACAAATAAGGGGGAGAGAAATGGCAAGAAAAATATGCTGCACTTCTAACATATTTTCATGCTCTTACATATTTTTCTTATAGTATTTGCCATCATCAAAAAGGGGGAGAATGTTAGTTATGATTAGTTTTGATGATGTCTTATATGGATGTCATTATTGAAAGCAAAAAGATTGAGTAATATAGTTACCTCCTACATTGAAAAGATTGAGTAATATAGTTATCTCCTACATTGACTAACTATTTGTATTTAATGTAGAATAATCCAAGATGAATTATAGAGATTAATCAAGAGAAGAGAAGAAAGAAAGAGTTAGAGTTATGGAGAATGATCAAGAGAAGAAGAAAGAAAGAAGAACTTGTTGAATGAAGTGAAGATATCATTATTCAAGTTCTAAGATTGATGCTAGAAGTCTCCAAGGTCATATGGAAGTTGGAATGGGTCAATTTGAAGTTAAAGTCAGCAAAAATCAACTTCGGGATGAGAAAACTCGAGTTTGGAACACAAAACTCGAGTTTGAGACTCAAAACTCGAGTATACAACTCAAAACTCGAGTTTGTAGTGTCTTCAAACCTCTCCGCGTCTCTGGACTCGAGTTTGGAACACAAAACTCGAGTTTGGGACTCAAAACTCGAGTTTGGAACACAAAAAGGAAAACTCGAGTATGCAAGTGCTAAACTCGAGTAAGGAAGAGCTAAACTCGAGTATGCAAGTGTAAACTCGAGTTTGCAGCGTGATCAGCTCTTCAGCAACTCTGTTTCACGTTTCAGCACAGGCGAGGTCCGGTAATTCGATGATATCTCTCAAACCAGGAATCGGATTGATGTGAAATCAGTGGCATTTGAAACTAGACATCCAAAGCGTCATTTTGATATATAAATCAAGTCCAAAGGTGTCAAGATCAAGGAGATATGATTTTTACAAGTTGCCATAAGAATCAACGTCACAGTCCAGACCCACCTTCGGTATTTTGAGTATAACTCACAAACTACAAATCCGATTGAGCTGAAATCAGTGGCATATGAAAATAGACTCAAAGAGATTTCCATCAAGAGTTGAACGGACCAAAACGGAGTTCAGACCAGGGAGATATGGCCCTCGAAAGTGGACAGATAATTTCAAGAAAGCAATCAAACTTGTTGAGCTTAAGTGCAAACTGCGGTATAGGTTTGCATACCGCAGTTTTGGACTTCCGAGAAGCGAACCAAGTTTTTTAAATGAAGTCAATACTGCGGTATTGGTAGGCAAACTTCGAGTATTGGACTTCCAGAATGAAACCAAGATTTTAAACGAAGTCAATACCGCAGGTTGCGTAGCCAAACTCGAGTATTGGACTTCCGAGAGAGCAACCAAGTTTTTCAAGCTAAGTCAATACTTCCACCTTTACTGCGAGTATGTAAGTGAAAGTATTGCAAACTGCAGTATAGGTTTGCATACTGCAGTTTTGGACATCCAGAAGCAAACCAAGTTTTTCAAACGAAGTCAAAAGCTGCGGTTTCCAAAACCAAACTCGAGTATTGGACTTCCGAGAAGCAAACCAAGATTTTCAAACGAAGTCAAAACTGCGGTTTCCAAAATCTTACTAGAGTATTGGACTTCAAAAAAGCAACCAAGAGTTTTTCAAGCTAAGTCAATACTTCCGCCTTTCTTTGCGAGTTTGTAAGTGAAAGTATGCTAACCTGCAGTTTGCATGAACATACTGCAGTTTACAACGGTAAAAAACTGATTTTTGAATTACACGAATTTGCAAATCACTCTTGTTTGATCCTATTGCTTTCATGAATCATTCACTTATGTTCCCAGATATGTTTAACAAGTTTATTGAGTGAATTTCAGTTAGCACGAGATGAAGATTAATGAAGATCAAGGCAAAAAGCAAAAAAGTGCTCGGTGCATTTAATGCACTTCGCAAATCAACCTTCTTTTGGATAATCCACCCGAGCACGCATTCTCAACGGTCAAGAATGCTTTCTTCATCAAGTAAACTCTTCTCCAACGGGCAAATCCTCGAGTTCCACATCGAGATCATATTAGCACTGGATTAGTTGGAGTTTAGAGAGAGAAGATGACCAGACCTTAAGCTAATCACCTACAACGGTTGGATTCATCAAGCAACGGTCATTTAATGTTCTCTACCTATAAATAGAGTGCATTAACTTCTTCTCAAGCTGATACACCCTTGAAGACGAAAATCATCCAAGTCTCATATCTATTTCTTCAGTTTTTATCGTATAGTATCTTGTGATACATTGAGCTTCAGTGCTTATCATATCTACTCTTAGAGAGAGTTTATTTCCTTGTATATCATTCATTGTAACAATCTCAAGTCAGGTGACTTGGAGATTGGGAAAATCAAAGTACAACTTGTAAAGGGGAGTGTGTCCTAGGTTGAGGAGCATTCTTTGTTTACGAGTGGGTATCGATTATAATCGAGTACAACTTGTAAGGGGAGTTAGTCCTAGGGAGAGGATAACTCTTGAGTACGAGTGTGTATCGATTGTTTACAATTACAACTTGTAAGGGGGAGTGAGTCCTAGGGAGAGGATCATCCCGAGTACGAGTGTGTAATTGTTATTGAGTGATAGTGGAAAATCCCAGTGTTTCGGGAATTTGGACGTAGGTCAAAGAGTTGGACCGAACCAGTATAAATCCTTGTGTCCAGCTTCTTCTTCCCTCACTTTGTTTGTCTCTGTTTTCATTGCTTCAAAACAGAGCAATTTCTGAAAAGTTTTAAAATACCCAATTCACCCCCCCTCTTGGGTATATAGCTCCACTTACAGAGTACATTCTCAGTTTTCTGGAGAATTCAAAGGCAAAGGATTTGGAGACGATAGGTTAAAAGGAGGGCGTAAGTGATTTTATTGACGCCACGGCGTATGGAAAGTCTAGTGGTAATCAATATCCTTGATGGGAAGCGTAAACATCGGAAGTAATAAGTGCTTTGGTAACCAAAGCGTGGCCATTAAGTATCGCACGGATGACGAAGCGCGAGGAGGCGTTTGCTCCCGAAGGGATATAGGTGATAGGTTACCCGTATCCGCACGCCGTAGGCTTCCATGATTACCTCGATTGGGGGCAAGTAGGAGCGGGAATTCATAATGTCGGTTATGAACGAAGTCGGCACATCTGGAGTTCATAGCTACGGCCTTATGATAAAATGCGTAGGGCCGGTTATGACCGAAGTGTGCATGCCAGAGGTTCATAAAGACGGTCATGAACAGAGTCCATCTCTCCTCATGAATCTCGAAATCATGGAAACCGGACTAAGGCTACAGAAAGGCAAAGCATGTCGGTCATGGACACGGGGATGGTTGCTTTATAAACCTCGACACAACAGATGGCCTGAAGTACTGAGCTTGGGGGCAACTGTTATGGACCCATATATTGGGCCTAGTGAGTATGCGGCCCAATAAGGGTATTTGCTACAGAACCTTTTCTACCCAGGTATGAGCTGAGTCATCGTTAACCACGTATCGGGATTTAGAACCGCAGTAGTGGAGCGAGGCATTTAACGTGGAGGCGCACTCGCCGGAGAACGGATTCACTACAAAGCAAGGGGAGAGGAGCCCTAGGTAATCGCTATAAATAGGAGGTTACCCACCAGGTGCACTCTCTACATTCTCTATTGATTATTTACTATTCAGTCTCACTGTGCACACACCTCACCCCCTTTGGTGAAAAGCCACCACCGTGTAGCACAGTGATCTGGGACGACCCGTTGGTATCTTCTCCATAGATATCAGTGGGTAATCTTCTCTACTCAGGGGCTTACTCTTAAGCGTCTGTGGAGAGCTCATCGATCCTATATTAACATCGCCTAGCCTCATTGGGCTAGACACTTTTGTTCTACGACAGAACAATTTGAATGAATTCCTTTTCGGACCCAAAAAAGATGAGAAAAACGCCACAAAACATAAAACACATCTTTTTCACCACGTTCCTCTAACAAGCATATTCAATAGGAATCTCTAGCTGCATATTTATGTACACACACCGCCTCGTCGTCCTTGGCATTATATTACTAATTAATTCATTGACTTGCCGCATTCATGGTGCTGAGACCACTTAACAGTGTTGGTCAAATTACTCTTACTTGCCTCCAACATTTTGAACCGCTTCCAATCTAGGAGGACGGACTTAAGGTCGGTGATCTTGGCGGTGATGCTCCATGCAGCTTGGCATGTACGTTGGTGACTTGCTATAAAGTCCTTACTATTTTGACAAAACCCATGAAGTAAAGAGTGTCCATGAGCCTAACCCTAACTCCTAACTGTCTAGTTATGCCATTTCTAATGACAAATTGGTCTAGGATTTCAATGCATCTGGTATTTACTCTGTCAAGTCTGGCTTTCCTAAAATAACAATGAATTCATCTTTGCCCTTGCATGATGTTTTCTGAAAGTTTTTGTGGTCAATAGCCCTACCATATAAAGAATTACTGCTAATATGGAAATTTCTTAATGATGCTTTGTCAACAGTGGATATATTGAATAAACATCATCTCCAGGCTACTAGAACTTGTGTATTTGGGTGTTCACAGAATGAGTCTTTGGAGCACTCGATGATTACTTGTCCATTCGTAAAATTTGTATGGTTTGGAGGGCTATGAATTCGACCACCTTCTAAGGATCTAACTGGTTTCAAGCGTTGGCTGAAATTCATTCTCATGAAGCTTTTTAAAGAAGACAACTTCATCATGATGGAAAAAATCATCAAATTGTTCTCAACTATATGGATGAAGAGAAATCTTCTTCTATATCTGGGTCATAAGACTTCACCTGACATATTGTCCTTTATTCCAACTCGGATCCCGCACCTCCGGAGGCAACTCATTCAACTAATAGGCCTATTACGGTTGGTAGGATAGGCATCAACAGCTTGACTGCAACAGATTGGATCATTTTATTGGAGAATTGAAATCTAGGAAATCATCGACAATTTATGGTCAATCCTGGATTTGCTGTCAAAGCCAATCAATTCAATCTTCTTGTGGAAAAATGTCTCAGCTAAGCCTACCGGCCTCGCCCTTTCGGGTGGCGGGTAGTGCGATATGACTCTATTTCTCAAAAATATTTCTTAACACCATCATTCATCAGAACATTATAGCATAGCGCAACGGCAAGACGGTTTTTGGTGTACTATGCTGATAATAAATTACAAATCTTATTTACAAAATTATAATTACATAAAATCAATTCTCCGAATAGTCTGGAACCGGTCCAACACCTCCATCTACTAACATTCACTTGGAAGCTACATCCAATAAGCTGTACACATATAGGTAGTAGCAAAGGCTAGAATCTTGAAGGATCCCAGAGTAACCGTTAATCTCATACACAAAGTATGTAAGAAAACCATATGCACAAACCATAAAGCATTCAATAAGTAGCACACAGCGAGGCACAAAGCCTAATCCAGAACAAGTAGTCTTAATTGGACACAACATAGACGCAAGGCACAAAGACACAACACGCCCTAGTCGCGCATAGCAGTTTCGGTTCCAAAGCACTTAGAAATCAATAACACCGACTGCATATACAACCATGGTAAAACATACATACAGAGCCATACAAAGTATATGAGATTAGGGTTACTTACCTACAAATAATTGATCAATAGGATAGCAAACTTCCGGCTACTAAATAGGAATGATAGACCTAAAGTAATACAATGTAGATGATGTCATTATCAATATAACTTCTCTCTAAAAATATCTAACTTTATAATTTGTATGAAGGGTTCTTTCACTATTTGAAACTCATTAATTCTTTTTATTAATGAGTATCCCTTCATTGACCACTAATCCTTCATTTTCGAATAGGGTCCAGAAAATTCTAGAAATTTGACCCAACTTCAAGCATTCATAATTAATTGTAGAAAAATCCGATTGAGGTGTTCCAAAAATCTACATGACCCTTGACATGTCTAATTTTTTGTAATAACCCCACTTTTATGTAAATTATTGTATGAAGCTAATTAATATTATATTATTGAGATATATGGAATTTTCATGAAAAATAAGACAAATGATATTTGTTTTAATTTAATTGGCTAATAAGGATTATTATTGTGAAAGGGACACATGGAAAGATGAATAATCATGGAAGGGGACACCTAAGTAGACACATGGAAGGTAGACAATTATGTAAGGGACACCAAGCACCCATGTGGCAAAATAATATTTCAAGGAAAAAAGTTCAGGACACATATGCATATTTAATCAATTAAGGGGACACCTAAGCTACTTAGGTGGCAACATACAATTTAAAGAGAAAAAAACATGGGGGACACTTGGATATATTTTATGTATAACTTATGCCACCTAAACACCTTAGCCATTAAGCAAAATATTATAGCCACAAAATAAGGCATGTAACTACAAAGCATTTTGGATTGAAAAAGAGAGAGAGAGAGAGAGAGAGAGAGAGAGAGAGAGAGAGGAGAAGAAGGACCAAGCGGCATGAATACATGGAAGGGAGGAAGGAAAATCAGATTTTATCTCAAAAGAAATAAGAGGAATCTAGAAAAACCAAGGGACCACTAACAAGGGCAAATTAGTAAAAAATACAAGGGGCCTTACCTCTATAAGTAGGACTGCACTCTCCTCATTTTTGGAAAGCAAGAAGCACCACCCACACTAAATAAAAGAAAGAGATAGGAGAGTGTTGTGAAGATCATAAGCAAGAAGAATTTCAAGAGAAGAAGAGGTAAGGAAGTTATGAGAATTATCTTATATCTTTCAAATTCATACAAGTATGTTTAAGCCTTCAATTAGTAATATTGTATAATATTTTTGGATTTCTACCTATAACTACAAGGAGATCAAGGTGAAAGAAGCCAAAGAAGTTAGAACTTCAAGCAAGTTCTCTTCCCTAACTTCTTGAAATTTTGTAAAAGTTTAAGGAAATTTTGGGTAATATTTAGAACTCAATGATATGATTATATTTTGGTGGTTTTTATGGTTTAAAAGTGTTTAAAATGAAATTTTGTATGAGAAAGAGTATGGAGTACAATTTAGAAAGCATAAAGTATGAATATATGCAAATAAGGAGATAGAAAAACCAACAGGGGTATTTTTGGAAACTGAGAATTTTTCACGTGTCTCTGGACTAAGCAGGTATGTTTAGACAAAAATAGACATGTCAAAGATTATCTAGATTTTTTAAACACCCCAATCGGATTTTTCTACAATTAGTTATGAATTTTTGAAGTTGAGTCAAATTTCAGAAATTTTCAGCACCATGTGCGGAAATAAGAGAAAATTCACCAAAGAAGAAGTACTCAATAACAAGGGAAATTAATGAGTTCAAAAGTGGAAAGACCCTTTATGCAAGTATATAGTTATGTATCTTGAAGGAAGGGATTATACTGTCGGTGACATCGTTATATTATTTTATTTTAGGTCTATCATTCTTATTAAATAGCTGGGTGTTTGCTACTTTACTGATCAACTATTTGCGGTGTAAGTAACCTTAATTTCATGCACTTTGTGTGACTTTTTTTGTATGTCTTACCATGATTGGTTATGCATTCGATGTTATATGTTCCAAACGCTTTGGATACCGGTACCGCTGTGTGCGACCCCCGGTATGGTTATGTGCCTTATTGAGCAGTTTATGTTATATGTGACTGCTTGTTCCAGTTTAGGCTGTATGCCTCGCTTTGTGCGACCTGTTGAGTGCTATATGTTTTATGGTTTTCTTGCATACTTCGTACATACACTGTATATGAAATTAATGGTTACTCTGGGATTCATTTATGAATCCTAGACTATTATAAGAATACATGAAATACATTTAGGACGAGGCAAGAGTCTAGAGGTAAGACGGGAGAGCTTGATTGAGGATTTGTGGATCATGAAAGCAGCTTTTTGTCATTACATCTTTAGTTTTGGATGACTGTATTTTGATAGTTATTTTTGGGATATTTATCTGGATGACTGTATATTAACTCTTGGAGGGACTTATTTTGTTCAGATATTTACTTTGTCTAAATTATTCTCATTGCTCTGCTGCATGGATACTCTGATACGTATTTATTTATTTGAAAGTAAAAGTCACTCTACCCGCCACCTGAAAAGGCGAGGCCGGTAGGAGTGTAACATTTTTGACTAAAAATACTTGGGACCAGACATATGTAAATCATTCCCAGCTACGAAAATGCTCTTGCTGGTTTTTCAGCTTCTCAATCTGTACTACTTTATATCTTAACTCAAATACTCCCAAAATTATGCTCTATACTTCTCCTTATACAAAAATCTATTTTAAACACCTTAAAACCATCAAAATTACCAAAATAAAATCATATCATCATGTTTCAAATCATTCACCAAAATTTCTTTCACAAAAACAAGAGATTAGGAAGATGACTTACTTGTCTAAAGTCCTTAACTTCTTTCACCACCTTTTCTTGAATTCCTTTGTAAGGATGACTAGGGCTTGAATAATATCATACAAGGATATTAACTATGACCTCAAGCATAACTATATGAATTTGAAGGAAATAGAATCAATTTCATTACTTCCTTACCTTGTTTCAATCTTCCTTGTACTCCTTCTTCTTGCTTATTTCTCAAGCTCACTACTCTGTTCTTTTTTTCTATATGTGTGTATGGCACCTTCTTCCCAAATGGGAGAAGGGGGGGGGGTGAAGTCCTATTTATAGAGGTCCTTGGAACAAAATATCTCCTTACAATTTTACCTTTTTACCCCTTGTAATTATCTCTTGAAATTTTTAGGCTTTTCTTCGTTTTTTCTAGAGAAATCTTGATTTCTCTTTTGAATTTATGTTCATTTGTCAATTTATGATGACATCATCAATGACATAAGCATGAAATCATCCATAACATAAGCATGACATCATCCATGATATAAGCATATTCAAAGTCAAGAGATTTTTGTTTATCTTTTTCTTAGTTTTGCCAAGTGTGCAGTTCATGAATTTTGCATTGTCTCCTTATGCCTTATCATGTGTACACTTGGCACAAATCAAAATCATGAACTTGTAGCTTATTTAATACATTTCTTGACTTTGGTTTATACACCTCTTATCCATTGTATATTACATGATATTTCTTAATCTTTCCTTTTTCCACTTTTACCACATCCCCTGAACCGGGCCCGATCATCTGCCTGTCACAAGCTAAATCTCAAATCTCTAGACCCAAAATTCAGGATATTAGAGTTTCAGTGAAACACTTCGTTGGATCATCAACCGCCCTCTGTTTAACGCCTCTTCAATAAGTTGGAAGTAATGTGCATCAAAAAGATGATTCTGCCTGAGCAGGGAACTAAACTCACCCATGCCAATATTTATTATAGAGATATATCCTTTCTAATTAAGTTATTTCAATTTCCATAAGCAGGGAACTAAACTCACCCATGCCAATATTTCTATATCTCTCCAACTTTCAATGAGCTACAGTCGTGCCCATGTGTGACTGTAGCCTTCTGATGTAATCTTTTTATCATTAATGCATTTGATATTTATTTATTTAAAAAAAACTCGTCTTCCTCCCTCTTCAAACATTTTCTGGGCGGTGTATTAGATTTGATGATTTTTTAATTTTAAAATATTAGATTCTTCTTTGTAATAAAATATTAGACTCTTTTATATGTCCATAGTTGTGATAGTGATATAATATTATTTTATCTTCTGAAATATATATATATATATATATATATATATATATTAAGCGTATGTTGATATAAAAAATCTATATTTTAGTTTTGGCACTTATTAATTAACCAAATTATTTATTGTTTGATTTTTTATTATTTCTTTAAATTTAAACTAGTAGATTCTTATAAATTTAAAGTATCTTAATTCAAAGTTGACTAAATAATTAATTGAGATATGATGAGAAAATCTATCCCTTGAGATTTATATTAAAGCGTAATCAAATTTATCTATTATCTCTATCGCTGAGGAAATTTATATAAAGGCGTGAAATACAAGACTCGAAAGAAATAACACGCAGCACAGGAAGCAGGCAGTAGCAGTAGATCATTAGCCAGAGGTATGTACTCATGTCTATGGCAGTACAAAATTTTTCAGTTTGAGCAGAGATTTGAAAACCCATAAGTGTATTGATTTGTCGTGAAGGTTTAAGAGTTTAAAATTTTGTTTTAATGGAGGCTACGTGGAATTTGAAATCTCAATGTTTTTTGAAAGAAAAAAAGACAAAAAAAATACTACTTGAACTTCAGAATGTCATATTAGTGGTTTCCTACTAAAATGAGTTGTCAATTGATATACTTTTATAGTTAATATCTATACTCATATTGGGAAAAAGACTATTTTAGTATTTTAAAGTTTAATTAGTATTTTCTTATTTATCTGTCTCCCTTTTTAAAAAGGTAGTCACAAATATCAGGTAGATCAATACCTAGTTCTAACTGAACTAGCCACTGATCTATGATCCCAGGGTAGGAGTGCGCTCAAGTCTTTTCTTAATGGGAGACTTATTTATATTCTAATCCTTTCATCCTTTGCTATAATAATATCCTGGGGTTTGCAGCGATAACTTGTTATATCTACTATTTGACCATTAACAGAAACATGGTGAGCTGGCTAGCTTAAGCAATAGTTGATGCCATACTAACCAATCTAAAAAGTATACTTATTATTTTAGTAGTTGCGCAGTTAGAATTATCTTAGTTGCGCGTAAGAATATATTAAAACATTATTTTGTTTTTGAGTTAGTCTCACTATTGGAATAGTAATCTAGCTATATAAGCACTTAGCTTTCTATATAAAGTTCCTTTTATAATCAATAATAAGAATTGTCATTAATTTTATTTTTATCTCCGATTACCTAAAGTGACATAATAGAAAAATAAATTGAATGACTTCTTCTTATTGATAGCAAGAGGCACTTTATATAGAAAGTTCTTACATAGCTCGACTGGTATCCCAGACTAACTCAAATACAGAATAATAGTATATGAAAATGCCCTAATGAGCAATAAAATATCCTTGGTCAATGGTGACATTTTCGCTTTTCTAATTTTCTAAAGATTATATATATCTATATGTTAATCTTGTCTTTCTATCAAGATTGCTTAAATTATTTGATAGGATTCCCTTTTTACATTATATAGCTTTAATCTATTCTTATACTTTATACTGTAATATGAATTTGGCCAATTTATTCATAAATATGATTGTCATACATACTGATGTAATTGTTTTGTTGATAATCTCTGATAATGCACATTATCAAAAAGGGAGTTCTTTTTTTTTCCCCTTGCTCCAACGGTTTTGACAATAATGGGAGTTCTTGTTTCAACTACTTGTCAGGTTAATTGAAACTTTCACTTTGTAAATGAAATTTTAATTATGAAATTTGGACTTTGAAAAAAAAAAAAATTAAAGAAGGGTTTATGAGTCTGGCCTCAAGCGTCACTATTAGGGCCGGGTGGAGGTTTACATTGCCCAACTGAGTGCATTGAATCTACTTTTTAGGAATTTCAGGCTTTAATTTTGGGATTTCGCTTTTATCTGCTATCCTATGGGTACACTTCGGAAGGAGATCTTCTCCTTATCTTGTTTCTCATTTTCTCTCATTGGCTTCATTTGGGTCCTTGGTTTGGGAAAGTGAGAGAAAAGTGAAAGTAGTATTGTATTGATTGGATGGATGTGATTTAAAGATTATGAGGGATGATGAGAGAAACCCAACCCGTCCACTTCCTAATATCCAGTTCTCCTTTACATTGAAATTTGAGCAACTAGGATGTAATGTTTTAGCATTCATATATGGTCAAATATTGATTTAAATTAAAATGTAGTCAAGACTTTAAAAAACAGTGGAAAATATAGTAGATAATTTTTTAAATTCATGCAACACATGAGTTTAAATATGTTCAGTTTCTTATAAAAAATGGAGACTAATTTTAGCACTTCAGCCTTTGCTCTCTTAAAACGTGTCGGGGAGGGATCTAGACTTTTATAACATGTCCTTTGTTCCCCTCCCTAGGGGATGTGAGACTTTATGATGCACCCCTAGGGGCGCCACATCATCACTGGAGAGTTGAAGATACCTAGACCCTTATTAGGTGTTATTCGTTCCTCTCCATATGGGACTTCAAAACAGCATCTTGAATATGGGAATGAAAAATGAGAAAAATATAGGGATGAAAAACAAAACATGATAAAAGTATATCGACCTGTTTAACCCTAAATAAAATCGACAATATAATAGGTGCCCTCAATGTCTAATAGCTAGCTATGAATATCTCTTCTATTCCCCCCCCCCGGTATGACTTACGTACTTTAGAGATGTTTACCTCATAACATGCTCTTCAAAAATCTGATTCTAGTCGAGCATGTGCATTTATCTGGATAGAATCACGAAATAAGCTGCCGATTTGTTCTGTCATAAGAACACAAGTGTCTAGTTTTAGGTAGACTAGAATATTGATATAGGATCAAGTATAGCTCTCTCCCAAGTATCCATAGATGAGATAATGAAGATAGATGATCATTGTACACACAGATATGAAGGCTTTCGCCAAAGGAGGTGAGTTTGTGCACAGTGTAGGCAGTATTGTAAATGAGAGAGAGCTTAAAAGATGTGTACCGTAGGGTTTACTCTCTATTTATAGAGTGTACCTTAGGGTTAGGGTTTGGACTATTGGACCTCTTGTGCCTCTAAGCCCAAATGTTGTGCCATCACATCTATGCAATATTGGTTGCCTCTTGTTGGGTCATACCTTGAATAGGCCTCATATTTGAATCCATAACACGACCATTTGTTTGCCATGACCAATTAAAGCTCAATGATAGCATGTGTATAAACCCAATAACCTTAAATTTCAATTTATTTATGAATAAAATCAATTTCGATTCGTGATTCTGAGGACGATTAAATTTTTGGCTTGAAAATACTAAATAAACAAACTGATAAAGAGGGGGACTTATCATTAGCCGGGAACAAAGATAAGTAAGTGATACTAACAAACAAGAATAACTGATACTCTCGTTTCATAAAAGGAATATGATTGGTTGTGAACTGGAAGTAGGGATAGATCTTGATACTTAATGAAGGAACAATAATCGAAACTACTGAATACACATATTTATTAATCATTAGACAACCATAGGCTACAATCTAAGAAGTTCAAAAGAAAAAGGAAATAACCAGCAAATAGAAAATTACAGAAGGAAAATTAGACAGCAAATTCCACACCTCTACCTAAACCCCATTATTCAACTTTATGCTACCTAAAAACTTCTTATAGTCCCAAGTGATGAAGCCTCTAGCCCATTCCTCTTGTGTGTTGCATCTTGACCCAATCCCATACTTAAAAAATAGGAGAAAATCACTACGAGGTCCTAAGAAAGGAATTCAATCACCAAAAATTCACACAACAAGTAAGCATGCAGCATGAACATGTTATCATTTTTTGCGTTAAAATTTGTTATTTCATACTACCCATTTTGTAGGACCTTTTGATGATTATATTTCTTCCTTGGGACCTCGTAGTTATTTTCCCAAGAAATAAAGCATGTTCATGGCATCACGCCCTTATATGGAGATACTATTTGGGATACCCTTCCCAGTAAGCCCAGGTTCACTGTTAGGGTAAAGCAATGTGTAGGGCATATTAGTAGGACCATGCCGATTTTTGAGTTTCACATCATTGTTGTCCCTTTCAATTCTTTCCTCAATTTTCCTTATCCTCTCTTTGAATCTCCCAAATGCCTCTAAGGGCTCTTTATCATATATCCAATCAGATAAGTCAGCTGCTTGTCCAAGGTATTCCTCAGTAGAAGAATGCCTTGACAAGATAGCTAAAACTGCTGTGACATTAATTGCTTGGTCCCTGGAATTAATGGTCCTCAAGAAAGCTTTCTCTGGATTAGACTTAAGCTCTTCATATTCAGAAGTACCCTTTTGAGGCATGTAACGCCTAGTAAATGTGGGACGATTTAGGATATAGCCCCCAAATGGGTATTGTCCAAAATTAACAGCAGCATGAAGGCCTGAAGTTATCCATATTATAATTGTGCAGGATTCTATCAACTCTTGACGATTTTTCATTTTGGGCCACCTTTGATCATCTTTCTTGTCACCATGACCAACCTGAACGAGTTCTTTCCACCAGGATTGAAGTTCATTGTCTTGTTGAACAGTGTCATCTTTCTCGTAATAAAAGCAGCAGTAATCTTGGACCCAATTCTTGATTGCAAACCATATATCTAATCCATCAACGGCATAAGGGTAATCCTTAATCGCAAGATTAAGGCCGTGAGGAGAAGTTGAATCCTCAGTTGCCATTCGCCTAAATCAAGCAATAAAATAGCCATCAAAATTGCGTATACATGTCTTAGGGATAATTAGTATGAAAGTCCTATAAGTTCACCCGATTCTTAATAATATCCCTATATATAGTTTTGTTATCATGTTCTTATGGTTTGACCTATTTTAGATCAGGCCCATGTAATTCTTTTATCATGTGCTTATAATTTTACTTGATTTCTAATCAGATCCCTGTATTTTATCCCCCTTGTCAATCACCTGAAACTACATGGGCATTATTAAAAATCAGGTGAAACTATGAGGATATGGTGAAAAGGAAAAAAATTATAGGGACCTAATTAAGAACATGAGAAACTATAAAAACTTAATAAAAATAAGGACCTGATTAGAAATCTGATGAAATTATAAGGACTTAACAATTAATTATTCCCATATCATATGATACAGTACATAATCAAAGATTGCTTTTTTAATTTCATCATATTTCTATATTAAAGATTAATGATTTCTTTTAGTGATATTTACCTCTTGAGAAGGTCAACTGGAAGTGCTTGATCTGTAAAAACCCAATCCTGGTAAAGCTTCGATGAAAACTCCATAGAATATCTTCCTGGCAAAAATGTTGACTCTATAATGCCATTTGCATTCACAAGAGATTGTCGAGCAAGAGCATTTATCTTCATCGTATCACTAAAGTGTGGAGCAAGAAGTTTATTAATAGGATGAATCACACTAAGCTGTCGATTTGTTGCAATGACGAAAGGCTCAACCACAGCATGAGTTTGTAACCTGTGATAGATTCACGTTAAATATAAATATATATATATATATATATATATATATTAATAGTCATGGAGAAAAGCATGCAATACTAGAAAAATATAACTACTAATTAATTTGCAATTCCTTATAATTTCATCTTATTGTTAATCGGTCCCTATAGATTTCTTTTTATCAAGTTATTTTAGTCTTACATATTTTTTAATGAAGTTCATGAAGTTTTTTTAAAAAAATTTGTTTTCACATTTTTATTGTTTCACCTGCTTTTTAATCAGGTATTGTAGTTTTAGGTGGCTGATAAAAAAACTACAGAACCTGTTTAAAAATCAAGTGAAATTATAAAGACATGGTGAAAAGTAAAAACTACGAGATGATTAAGAATAAGTGATGCCATAAGGACTTGATAAAAAGAATAAACAAATTACAGGGACCTAATTAAAAATCAGATGAAATTATAAGGAGTTGCAGATTAATGATCCAAAATATTAGTAGTCACCTATGGAAAAGATGATAAAGTAATGCAAAAATGGAAAAGATATAAATACCAATGGCTAATTAGTTGATGGTAAGTCGAGTCGTTCACCACAACGTAGGCCTTAGCCAACATCCAAATCCATTTCTCCACGCCTTATTCAGCAGGCAAGTAGACTTGAGGAGAAGTCCCATCAAATTGAGCCCCTTGGGGCAAACTTAATTCAATTGCCAGTGGTTTTAAAGTCCCATCATCTTTCAATAAAAGAACTGTTCTAGTAGCATACGCTCTTGGGTGAACTTTAGAACCAATATCAGCAGCAGCAGTTGTGTTTATAAGCCTCAAATATGGAATAAAATCGTCATAATAATCCAGAATAAATAATTTCTTGTGCATTATTGCCTGATGAATCAAATAATGCAAAAAAATTGTTATTAATATAGAGACCATGAATAGGAGCTCTTTTATTTGGATGAATAAAGAACAAGTTTTTAGACTTGATTACCTGTTCTACAGATAGCTCTTCTAAATTTTTCTGGATATCATCTTTACTTATTTTGCAGATAGTACCATCTACCTTGCTTTTAATAGGCCAATCCTGCAAATAAATATGCCAAACTTCTCCTAATATAGTTTTAAGCAAGAGCTAAAGTAGCTCCTAATACTAGTGTTATTATCACTATGAAAGCTATTCTATTTATTACATATGGAAGGTATGACTATGGAAAAAGAAAGAAGGCGGGCTACGAGAAAAATTCCTGCCGTTACATGAAGGAAACCAATTTTCCGGTTAAGCATTTTACTTAGCAAGGAGAGTTAATAGGATTTGGATTGTCTAGATATGATCTGGACAGCCTAGATCTGATTTTTAAGAAATTATATTCTTAAAAAATTATTTTAGTGGATATATAATCTAAAATAAAGATAATCTTTTAAATATTTTTTTAAAAAAATAATCATTTTTAAAAAAACTCAAATATGGACCCTCTAGATTAAATTTGGACAGTCCAAACCTTGTTAGCTCTCCTTGTAAGGGTGTGTTTGGTTTGAGGGAATGGGATGAGAGAGGATGGGAGTGGAGGGAGGAGTTTTACTAAATTGTCATTAATGAGAAGAAAAAAGTTTTTTGTGGAGAGTACAGTTGTGGAATATTAAAAAAAAATTCATGGGCAATTTGGTTAAAACAAGGTAAAATTTTCTCTCCCTTCTCCTACCCTCAAACCAAACACTTTGTAAGTAAAGGGCTTAGCAAGGAAACTGGTTCATGTATGAGAGGGGATCCAAATTCTCTCATTTACCCTTCCAGCCCACTCCCATCATATACCCCAAAACTACGTAGTTTTGTGGTAAAAAAAAAAAAGCAAGGTAAAATGTTTTTTTTTTAATAAAAAAAAGGCATCCATGTGGAATATTTTTTTTTAGCAATATTCAATATCCCAAATTAATTTTTACTACACTTAACACTTTAGAATATTTTTAGTGACACCTAGTATAATTAAGGCACCCAAAGACCAGAAATATTTTTTAGAAGCACCTAGTATCCTAGGTGCTAAAACTCTAAATTATTTTAGGATATTTGACATTGTAAAAAAAAAAAAAAAAAAAAAAAAAAAAAAAAAATACTTCTAGGTGTTGGATGCTAAGTGCCACTGAAAAATACTTTAGGGTGGTAACTGTACTAAAAATTAATTTGGGATAATGCTACTAAAAAATATATCTATTTGGTGGATGCTTTTTTTGTTTTTTAAAAAAGAAGCCCTCTTGCCCTTTCTTACTCCAAAACTACAAAGTTTTGGGGTGGGGGGGGGATGGTCCGGAATGGCAAAGAATCCCCTTAAGGGGGTTTACTGTTTACATAAAAGAAATGAAAATCTTCCATTGTAAACCTTTCCCTCGCAAGGTTATCATAACTATGATGCTGGACATAAAATTGCAAAAATTTGACTATGAAGAAAAATTTTATTGTCTGCAAAATAATTAGGCATACCTGAAGGCAACAAATTTTGACAGGATTTACTCCAGCAAGCATCTCTCTTGCGAATTCTTCATCTTTCATCCATGCATTTTTATTATCTGCAAAACAAAAATCCATTTAATAACATTTTGCGCCCTTGAGATTATCTATATATTGCATGATACTTGTGAGAAATAAACTCTTGTCAACTGTTGTCTTTCTACACACTATACTAATTGTCACTAATTAATTTGTATAGTGTCAAGGGGACGACGGTGATCCTCAGATACACTTATTTTAGTCATTTTCCAGTTCCCAATGATTTCAAATCATGAAATGGCATTCGGCTAGGGTGATGAGCACCAAATCTATACCATCCAAATCTAATTACGATGGTTCTTTTTTTTTTTTTTTTTTTTACTTTTTAAAAAAATTATTTACATGCGCACAATATCTTAAATAATGATAATCTTTTAACTATCAGTTTTTCAAAAAATGATTTTTTTTTTTCTTATTTAAAAATCATTAGTTGAAATTTTTAAATTTAGACTGTTGAAGCTATATTTGGATGGTGTAGATCTATCTCACTGTATCAATGAGCATCTCTATAGACCTTTCTACATATACACACATGGCATACCTCTAATTACTTGAGGCTTTTGAAATCTGAGCAATTCTTCTCCATCAATTCGGAAAGCTTCCTTTAATTTTTGGAGTGGAATAAAGCTACTTACGGCCATAAGTAAAGCCTTTGGCAACTTAAATCCACCTTCGAAGAGATCAAGAACTTCATCAAAGCTGTTAAACTCTTCAGAAAGACGAGTTTTCAAAGTAGGTTTAAGAACCTTAGTCACAGATTTGAATCCAAAAGTAACGAAGTCTGCATTCTTCAATGGAGAAAATTCTTCGTCTCTTGGAACGTAATTTGAGCCCAAAAACTTCACTCTGCTCTCGTAATCTGGATCAGTAAAATTATATATAGTAATTGGTCAATCATAATTACGGCACGTAAGAATCATCAAGTTATATGAAGATAACTCATAAATTTGTTTGCAAATAAACCTCATACTAATCAAGGTAAGATGGTTGTTCATACAAATACTCAAGGATGGTTTCATTACCATGTTTTTCCTCACATCAAGGCAGTTTTTTATCATGATCCAAACGTTTGTGTCATTTAACCTAATAGAAAATAATAAATCTAAAATAACATCATTTCTAGAAACCTGACCTGATTTTACTAAGGACCTTCCAGTTCGTCCTCTACGAGGGTAAGGATATTTAATTTCGCCTCCAATGGTTCCTCCAAGAATGGGACGGTCATGCTTTTTGGATTGTTCAAGTCATTATAAATAGCATAATCATAGACCCTGTCACGTTCTTGAAGTTCCCTATTTCCAATTCCATCCCCTCTCAATTTGGATAATTCTTCCTCTCTATATCTGCGAAGTGGATCTGGTGTTTTATCTGGGAGATATGCCTGCAATACATTGGACAAACTTTGTTTAATTTCTCATCAGATATATTTTAACTGAATAATTAATTAACAGATAAACATATATATGAGCAGTCTCCTTCACTTATACACACTACGGTATTTAACATAAGACATATTTACCTAATTTGATTAGATTAAGGGAGTTACTTAGAATGACATGTAGTTTCTAAAACACTCTAATTATCTTCCTTAATTCTCTCATTCCTTCTACTCCTTAATTGTTATTGAGGGAGCATCAATATGGGTAAATTATGAAAACATTGACAATAATGAAAACTATATTTTATATTCAGGACTAAGATCAACTCTCCGAATATGCCTTATATTAAGGATTGGCAGAGTATATGCTAAATTTAAGTGGAACATGTATTAGATTACCTTGTTGCGAAAGAAAATGCGACCATCTTCGTATCTATTTGTAGGGTAAACCCAAGAGTTGCAAGGGAAGTGGATTTCACTTTCACCGACGAGTGGAACATTTTTGAGAGTCACACTTATAAGGAAGAACTCATTGGGATGCTTATTCTTAATCAGAAATGCTCCCGGAATCCCTACTTCTTCTTCCCATTCAAAGTGTACTTTGAATTCAAACTTTTCAGCTGTCAGATTTGGGGATTTAGTAATCCAGCTTTCTAGATATGCGGGTTTTCCAATTTTCCCTTTGGCACCCCTTTCTGCAAAAGTACAAGTTTTTGAATCATCATTGAGTGCTACTATAATTATTAAACAATAGAGGGTGTTTTAGTAATTTTATATGTCAATACACACACACACATATAGACACACACGCACATATATATACACATATATACATGTGTGTGTTTGTGCATTTAACGCTTAATAAAGTCATTAAACGAGATCTTTTAAGTTAGTGAACAACCTATCTCAAAATTTAGTTGTTGATCATAGAGCACAGTAGCGCCATGTAGCCTATCTCAAATATTGGGATAAGGCTTGTTGTTATTATTATAGTATTGATTTTTTTTTAAAAAATCCAATATTGCTAGCTAATTATAAAGCTCATTTGCTAATTAATCAAACTCCTCTAACTAATACTCCTTTGGTACTTAATATAAGACAAATTTGAGGAGTTGATATTGATAAAAAAAATATAAGACATAATTTTTATATTTGTAAATCTTTTTCTAATTTTGCCTTTATCGATCCTCCCTCAACAAGTAATTAAGGAGAAGAAGGGAGGAGGGAATTAAGAAAAATGACTATGGTGTTTTAGAAAATACTTGTCATGTTAACTAACTTAACTAACTTTTTTAATCTGATCAAATTGGGCAATATGTCTTATATTAAGGATCGGAGGGAGTAACTTTTATTGAGGGGAATTTAGTGGTTTTACAAAAAAATAATAACTAATTTCAACTGACTCCCTTAGCTGATGTAAAATAGGAAATTTGATACTATAAAAAGGACTGAAGAAGTGATACAAATGAAATTTCTCCTTTACTATGTTTATCATATTGAATGTGTTAATTGAAATCTCAAATCATATATATCTTTTGCTGTGTTTTGCTGTTAAATGAAAGTATAGCCTTTTGGCTGGTCCAAAATAAATAAGGATGACTATGAAAGAAATAAATGTATACAAGTGGTCATAGAAAAGCAGAAGTGCTCTACTATATAAAAAGTTAGTAGGTGCATCCCATATTTCATTGGTTCCTTAACTCCGAGAAACGTGGCTAACAATTTTAAGCGATCATCGTATTCCTTAGTTTTAAAAAGTTTCGTTCCAATTATCTAATCCTGACACTAACACTGTTAGTATCAAATGATGGTTTTTTTGTAATAGATATTATCATTTTAAAAATTAAATTTAATATGTCATCATTTGAAAATGTTTTGTCAACATTTAAACTTTTAGTATCAACAATGTTGTTAATCTCGTTCGAGTTAAAACACTAAACATTTTGTTCAATATAGGGACCAAAATAAAACTTTACATAAAGTTAAAGGATTAAAGATGCATTTTTATCATTTTAAGAACATATACTAGGTTATCAAAATTATATTAAAAAGTTAACTTTAAAACTTTATTATCAACTCCAACCTGGTATTGGAGATCAGAGTTGGGGGGGGGGGGGGGGGTGATATATGAGAGGTTAAGCGACCATCCTTACCATATTTGTGGAATAGATGCATATTTTTTTTATCATCTAAAAGCAATTTTAAGAAAAAGCATTTTTTCTTTCAAAATTCTCTCCAATTTTGATGAGAGGAGTTTGTGGAGAAAGATACGACGCCATTCTTTTTCTCCTCCTGTTTTCTCCCCTAGTTTTTTCCTTCCCCCTTGTGTGTGTGTGTGTGTGTGTGTGTTTTTTTTTTTTTTTTTGGTCGACTTCCCCCTTGTGTTTGGATGGACAGAAAAGTCAGAGAAAAATTAACGGAGATGTGAAAAGAGTATTGTTTCTCCCAAATTTTCTCTTCATCCAAGCACATTGTTATCCCAAAAAAGAAGGTAAAACTAAGGTATAAGCATGAAATAGAGTAAGGAAAGAGAGATGTGAAAGAACTGACCTTGGTCAAATTTAGAAGCACTGAGCAACTGGATTGATACGCCTCGGCCTAAACACTCACTTGCTCTATCAAACAGAGAGCTGCCAACGTCAGTGAAGTCGAACGAGTTCTTCTTCTTCACTAACACCACAGTCCCTTGTATCTGTTTCTCCTTTTTGCTCCCTAAAAAACCCGACAACATTGTTACGTGACTCGTTCAAGTGACACTCGAAGACACTGAAAAAACAAAACGATTTTTAAACTGAAGATGGGAAAATACTACAATCACAGGTCGCAATTAGTGACAAGGTTCAGTGGGTATTAATAGGGAAAAGAGGGGAGGGGAAGAGTGAGAGTTTCAATGGTTGATAATGTTAAATCTGGGATTTGAGACATTAAAATAATCTATTATGTATTTCATAGTCAATGTTCATATCTATTATACATGTAACATGAATGACGTCATAGCTATCATTTTTGTCTGCGTAATATGATACTTTTTCGTGGCATCTAAGTATTGGCTCCTTATATTATTTATATGTATATATGTAGCTTTCATGATCCTCACTGGCCATTTCATGATCAATTTTAAAATAAAGTACAATGTTATCAACACCTAAACAGCAAAGCACTAGTTTTTGTTGGAGGATTTTAATTTTTAACTTGTGTCTATAGTTTACAGTTGTACCGCATTCTTATCAAATTTTAATATTTTAAATTTATTTAAATATTTTTATATAAAAATAAGGTAATATTTTTATAAAATGTTAAATTTGAATCATTAAAATTTTAATCAATGATAGTGAATGAAGACTTAAAAAAGTGGTTAAAGGAGGGCCGATGATGGGAATAGCTGAGAAGAGATCCTTCCCTCCAGCTGGCAATCTTCTTCTCTGTCTTATCAAGAATAGGGGTAAAGAGGGAATTTGACCCTGAATTAACATCTTATTGGTTCATTTCTTTCTTTCTTGAATATATGTTTGGATGATTAATTATGATTAACCACCTAAAAAATATTTTGATGTGATTCTTTTAGGTAAAATTGAATCACCACTATTGGTACCTGCATTCCTCACCAACAGTTTTAGCTGTTATTTTGTCTAGCGTGGTTTTAATCAATCTAGAGCGTTTTAATATCTATAAATTTGTTTTATCGAACACCTTTGTGAGATGGCATCTCATTCTCTTCTTCTAGGATATTCCTTACAATCTTTATTATAAGATTGAAGTGTTCGTTAAAATTACAAGGCCCTTGACATTTTAACCAACGTTTAGATTTAGATTTAATTATTTATATCATATAGAAAGTAGGTGGAGCGTTTCTTAGTCAATGTTCAGATAATGAAACTCTATCCTAGTTGGAATTTAATAAGACCGCTTACCACCCCAATTATTGTGTTATATATGATCTCTTTCATTTCATTGCCTAACTACTCTTAAACCTTGAGCCAATTTTAAAGCAATTGTACCAACAATTCATTGTCAATATATTAATTAATTAATTTTACATATTGTGATTGAGATTTATTGTGTTGACTTTAAACAGTAGCCCGAATTTTTTTTATTCTGTTTAAAAAAATGCACGAGTTTCATAAGGTGTGAGCACATGATTTTCTGTCGAAGAAAGAGACAAATATGAATAAACCAAACCTCAATAATGGACTTGACCTCTACTGTTGAACATTGATAAAATTTCACTGCACCCAGCTATCGCAACTAATTATAAAATAACTCAAAGATTTTTGAAATTTCACACCATCCCCATAGAATAAAATGAAATGCAAGTTTCCATGTATGTATGAACAAGTGGAATAAAAGGATTTGCAACAAAATCTAAGCCATTACCAAGAAACATAAATTTACAATCTAATCACTACTACAAAATAAGGATTTTACTTCCTTTAAAAAAAACATTTATTTTTTAAAAAGGGAAGTAAACAATAAAGGCGGTAACATTTTTGTAATTATGTGTGGGAATTTTGATATATTGGGCGTCACTTAACAAATAGGACATCAAAAGTTGATTTTTGGTGTCACTTTTCGAAATTGGGAAGCCAAAAGCCCTCCTTTTAGTGTCCCAATTTGAAAAGGGATACCAAAAGCAAGGTCTTTTTTTTGGCTTCAAGAGCTCCATTTTTGGTGTCCTTTTTAAAATTGGGACCCCAAAAAGGCTAAAAAAAACAAAGAAAAAACAATTCGTCCTCATTTCTCCTCTATCAAAGTGTCTCGTCCTAGCTCCATCCTCTCTCACTCTCCTATTGTCGTCGCGCCCATGGTTCTTTTCTCCCTCTTCGGGGTCGTCACTCCTCTCTCCACTCTCACTCTCCACCGTCGTCGCTCCTCCTCCTCTCTCCCTCACCACCGTCGCTCCTCCATCCTCCCTCCTCTCTCACACCGTCAATCCTCCCTCCACCCTCTCCACTGTTGCTCTCCATCCTCCCTCCTCGATCTCTCCCAATGTCGCTCCTCTCTCCCTCTCCCATGTCGATCCTCCGTCTTCAGTGGTAGAACACCGTTGCTCGTCCCTCCTCAATAGCGTAACATTGCGGGTTTGGTTTTTTTTTTTATAAAAAAAACAATGCTATGTATTTTTTTTGGAATAATTCTAATATCCTCTGTTTTGTTGCTATTGTTGAGGTTGAGTATATAACATAAATTTGAAGCATCCTAATTTGAAGATAATGTTTTTGTAGGGTTTCATTGTTGGGCAGTTCAAAATATAAAGATTGTTTTTTTTAAAAAAAAAAAAACTAATATTACGACATCAGTTTTAAAAAAGGGACGGCGTAAGAGCTTTGATCCCAGCCTTTATTACATCGCTCAGATAGGTGTCCTCCTAAAAGGAGATGTAGAAAGGGCTTAAAAGCGGATGTTAAAAGTGTTTTATGTAGTAGGGAATAAATGTAAGTATTCATGGCTGCATGAAATATATTTTTATTTGAACTATATGATCAAAAGGCTTAGAGGGCTTGGTGGCCACCTTTATTTAAAATAAACTCTCTAGTGGTCGTATTGGAGCTTTGGTGACTAGCCATTTGATCGAACCATATTTTTATATGATTTTCCATGATTAAATTGGGATTTTTAATGCATTTTCGGAACATTATTGCATTATTAAGCACCGATTTGAGTTAGGGTCATTTGTATTGAATTAAGCATAATTAGGGGTAAAATGGTCATAATTTGTTGATTTATTCATGCAATTGATTCTTTAGACTTTTGATGCTACATTATGTTTAATCTTGTATTGTAGGTGTTTAAGAAGAAAAATCAAGATTTCGGAAAAATGTCAATTGGGATTGGAATTAATATTTTTTGAGTACAGGGGAAATTATAGAAAAGAGCCCCATAATTCCTGGAAAGTACAAATATATGAAGGAAAAGATCCAAAGAAAATTACAGAAAAGTACCCAAAATTATTATGAATTACATTAACCCCAAAAACATTTCAAAATATTTCAATTTAATCCCTCCGGAGAACTTCCAAAGTTTGCACCTAGGTCCCTGGTCAAAACACAAGTTTTGACGAGAGACTTTTCTCGACCTAACCGGAGACGCGAGAGACAGAAAGAGACCCGAGACCAGTGGATATATCATAGGGCGGCGCCGCAAGACTAAGACCGGTCTTGGACCTTCGACCTATGACCTCTTCCTTCCTTCCCTTGCTTCATTCCTCTCGCCGGCGGCATCATCCATCACTAAGTCTGCCAGCGAGCTTCACCATCACACCCACCTCCATCTTGGTCCGTCACTGCCGTTCCTTCATTCTCCACACCACTGCCTTCACCATCGAAAGTCATCGCCGACCTTCCTTTTCATCCATCGTCTCCTTCAACCGGGGGCCCCCACCGTTGGGAACCGAATCTTCTTCCACCACCATCATTCTTCTTCCCCGTATCTCTCAAACTCGCTCTTCCTTCCTCGTTTCGACCATAGCCTCTTTCATCACTCATTCACCATTTTTATAAGAAAGATACTAAAAACAATAGTTTAGCATTTAATTAAATTGCATTCATATTTTAGTTTATCAATTGAAAAATTCAAAACCAATTTCCCCCTAGTTTTATTGCATTTGCATGAGATTTAGATTACTTAGGATTCAATAAAAGGCTTCTTGAGAAGAGAGAACGATCCTAGGTTTGTCTATACGCAATCCTTAGTCAATTTTTGATTGTGGACCTCAAGGTTAAAGACAAAAAGGCCCTCATCACCATTAGAGCACCGAGAGTCAGCCAATAGTTGCGTCGAGCTTCGACAACCAATCTTTGGAGCTCCGACTTTGGCAACCAATCTCCGAAGCTCTTAGAGCTCGGTTGATGGTTGACTCATTTTATAAAAGTAATTTAAGGATATTGTGAATTTTTCACCCGTATAATTTAATTTTATATTAATTTTTGAAAAAAAATGTAAAGTTTCGAAACCTTTGGTTACTAATGGATAATAAGTTTCTATGAAAGCACACCGAGATTTTCCCTTAAAGATATATTTAATACTTTTAAAATAAAACGTACAGAGTGCATGGAGAGAGAGAAGGACAGCTATATTGTAATACTTGTGCCCTTCTAGAATTATCTATATAGCCTCCCCCCCCCCCCCCCCCCCAAAAAAAATTGTGCCTCAAAATTCAAATATATATACAATTCTTCGCTTAAACTCTCCCAAGTCCCAACAACCATTGTTTATTTTTAGGGAAAATTAGGAAGAAGGACCTAGATGAGATAATATTTATTAGGAAGGATCAATTATCAAATTAAAAATTTAAAAATACTAAATTGCCCTTAAGTAAAGCTCCCACATTCTATTTTTAACACTAATATGAATTTTTAAATTTTATTATGTTAAACGCAATTTCTCTCTCCCTTTTTTTTTTTTTTTACAACTTACATAGGTATCTATTGAAACAAAACACACAAATATATTTCATTTTGTCAAAATTATAACTGTTAAAATTGATACGAATTTTCAGTATCGAAGAAATCTGTGCAGTATCAAAAAAAAAATTGACACAAACTTTAATTGAAAATAAAAATTACATAATCTTAGGATAACTCAAAATGTTTCATAATTTATTATAGATGTTAAAGAAATGTTATGTATATGTAATAAAATTTTAAAAATATGCAATTTTAAACGATTTAAAGGAGGCTAACTTTATGTCATAATAGATTTAAATGAGTTTTAAAAAATAAAAGTCCATGTAATGTTATGTTAATATACTTATAAAATGCTAGATAATCTATTATAATTTTTATTCAACAATGGTATATAGGATTGCCTCCCGAGAAAATACTCGTGGATAAACCAAAAAAAATAATGTTAAAAAAACTTAATATAATCAATAAAGTCTATAATATTCAAATAATAACAATGTTTATTATTATTATTTTTTTGGAGATAAAGCTTTTTTAATGACTAAGATATTAGATAAAAGATTTAAGATCTTCTCATGGTCTATTTTACTTAGAGTTTATTTTATATAAGATTATATATATATATATATATATATATATATATATATCAGGAAAACAACTTAATGATTTAAATGGCCTAATATCTGTGTTTAATAATTAAATGATATATTGATGATATGATTATGTAGATGTTTGTTAAAGTTTGAAAAATGATGATTTTGAAATAAAATTTAAATTACTTTTAAAATAGAATGTGGGAGGGATTGAAGGAGAGAATGTAGGAAGTTTAATAAAGGATAATTTAGAATTTTTAAATTTATATTTTTGCTATTGGTCCTTTTCCATAATTACAACTTTTACGGTCTTTCTCAATAAACATCATCTGTTGTAGGTATCTCACTACAAAAAAAATGACATTTTGTAACGGTTGAAATTACGTATTTGTAGCGGTTTTAACCGCTAAAAACCGCTACAAATGACATTAGTAGCGGTTTAAAGAACCGCTACAAAATACACCGAAACAAGATGTTTTGTAGCGGTTCTCTAAAACCGCTACTCATGTAAAAAACCGCTATCGAATTAGTAGCGGTTTTGAGTTACCGCTACAAGATGATGAATTTCAAAAAAAGGCGCTAAAATTTTGTAGCGGTTGTAAAACCGCTACAAATATTAGATAAAATTTCATAAATTGCGCCAAATATTTAAGCCAAATTTCAATTAAAATTTGTAGCGGTTTTACAACCGCTACAAAATATTACAAAATTAAAAAAAAATCATTATAATTTGAGTCCTTTATTATAATATTTTGTTGAATATTTTTATTATTTAAGTGACAAATTAAATGATAATAGTTAATATTTAAAAAAATGATTAACTCAAGTTAGATAAGTATAAATATTATGTAGATATAATACGAGAATGTGTAGATAATAACGATTTATTGGTTGTCCACCTCACGAGCAAAAAAATTATGTTGTCTATTAGATGATATTTGATTATAGAAAGAATGTTGATGATGATAGAAGGAATATTGAGGTAATATTCTTAAAGTTCGGATAAGAAAAAAATAGTATTAATATTATAACAAGGAAAAAATAAAACATCAAAAACAAAGAATTTGTAAGGAGTGGGAAGAAATGAGAGAAAACGAGAGAGAAGGAGTGGGAAGAAATGATTGAGAGTGTGTGAAATGAGATGTGGTGGGGGTATTTATAGGGATATGCGTAACAACGTTTGTAGCGGTTGATGCGACGGTTTTTGTAGCGGTTTAACGTTTGTAGCGGTTTTTTTCCCGTTTTGTAGCGGTTACAAAACCTCTACAAAAATTCATTGGTATTTTTTAAAAAAATTAAAAAATTAAAAAATATCACATTTTGTAGCAGTTATACTAAAAACCGCTACAAATTAATGAACGTTGGCGAGGATTAGAAATATTCAAATTTAAATATTATACACTTTGTAGCGGTTGATGTGACGGTTTTTGTAGCGGTTTACGTTTGTAGCGGTTAAAAAACCGCTACAAAATTCATTGGTATTTTTAAAAAAATAAAAAATTTTAAAATATCACATTTTGTAGCGGTTATACTAAAAACCGCTACAAATTAATGGACGTTGGCGGGATTCGAAATATTCAAATTTCAATATTATATACTTTGTAGCAGTTGATGCGACGGTTTTTGTAGCGGTTGACGTTTGTAGCGGTTACAAAATCTCTACAAAAATTCATTGATATTTATTAAAAAATAAATAAATTTCAAAATATCACATTTGTAGCGGTTTAACTAAAAAAACCGCTACAAACTGAAAATTTGTAGCAGTTTTCTATAACCGCTACAAAAGTTCAAACTCTTGGCATTCTGTAGCGGATTTTTGATATAAACCGCAACAAATAGACCGCTACTAAATGGTGCGCCATAAGGCGCCAAATCGGCGCCATATTTGTGGCAGTTTGTATAACTAAACCGCTACAAAATAACCGCCACAAATTTGGCGCCATATTTTGTAGCGGTTAGTTTATGATAACCGCTACAAATGTCGTTCATGAACTAGCGCGCCACTTGGCGCGAGTCATACCGCCACAAATTTGTAGCGGTTTCGGTATAAACCGCTACAAATGTGCATATTTGTAGCGGTTTATTTTAACCGCTACTAATGAACCGCTACAAATTGACCTTTTTTTTGTAGTGTCTGGTTCTAATTTTCCCTTATTTTTATGAGGGGCACACACGCACTTTTGGATTATACAATTTATTTATTTATTTTTTGTCATAACTCACCCCCGCTTTATATCGTTCACAAATTTGGTCTTCTATATTTTCGGAGTTTATATCTATTTTTTCTTTCAAATAATATGTATTTTTAGAACAATTTGACACCATTGTGCGTTTCAAGTTTTCATGTTAGATTCTACGCTAAAATCAATGTTCAACTGTTAGAAACAAAAGGTTTCCAATTTGCTGATAATATAAAAATTAGAACATCAGTATATATACGCGGCATGAATAGTTGAATACTACTAACATTTAAAAATTGATAACGAAAATTTTAGGAAAACGTGTTTTTGGTCAAGCTTATTATAAATTGCATTATTTTATTCATTAAAAAAATTAATCTTCACAATGATTTAGAGACGATTCCAACTTTAACTTGAGCCCGTTCATACGTGCCGACCATGATAGTTATAAGATGATTATTGTTACTATTACGGACCTGCATAAGGCCCATATCCAATATGCGGCCCAAACTAAGGACATATCATATATCGAATCTCACCTACAATACCGGGATATCCTACATTGTAGGAGGATCATATCAAGCAACAATATAAGAGCATCTATCAGATACATACACGATACTCGCACCAAGGATCTCGGCACAATAAGATATCCTATCCACGGTGACCTCTATAAATATAGAGACCAAACACTAAGGTGCACACCTTCTAACTCAGACTATTTACATTCAGTCACACTGTGCACACACACCACCCCTTATATCTCGTGCACAGTGATCCCAAGCTCATTTGGATATTTTCTCCTTAGGTATTCAGACTGAGCCCACCGATCCAAGATCAAAGTACCAGCCCTTGGCTGGACATCTGTGTTCTACACCAGAACATTGGCGCCGACCGTGGGGATGTTAAATTATGACTCCTGTGACTACCGATGGCTAATACAAGAAGCAACAGTCGGAATATCTAGCCTAATCAACCACAGGCTGAGGCAAGTAAAAATCACAATCAAAGTTCACCACGTCGGGGGGAAACTCCGGAAGGCAACGTTTCAGACACGTCGTCTTCTCCACCCGACGTCAACAAATCTCAGGGCGAACCAACGGAGGAGACCGCGGGCCCAAATACAGATGTTCTCATCATGCGCAAAACACAGGAGTCAATGTTAAGGAGGATGGAGAATAAGGAAAAGCGAGATGACCTCCAGTGCCAGGAAGATCTCAGAGAGATTTAGCAAATGCTGGACGACCGGCTTAGGAGTCTCGAAGCCCTGATTCAAAAGCGGAAGGACAAGAAAAAAGTGAGGCCGAGTTCGGGGCGAGATCTCCCATCAGCCTCGAATCTCAAAAAACTGCGATTGGCTCGGATCCCGAATAATGACGACCGAGATGGTGAAGACGACTGAGATGGCGAAGAGGACCAAGATATCGAGGAGGACCGAGATTTCGAGGGACACCGAGATGTCGAGGAAGACCGAGATGTGAAGAAGGTATCTCGGCCACGAGGCTCCCCCAGAGAGTATAGAATGAAGTACTTGACAAGCTTCGACAGAAGCCCGTTCACAAAGGAAACCGCCACTGCGCCCTACCCAAAAAACTTTGATTTGGCCGACCTCTCGAAGTACGACGGGACCCAGGATCCGCGCGGTCACCTCGAAACTTTCGAGCTGCTCATGTGGGTTCGTCTAATCAAGGGCCCGGTCATCCTACGTCTTTTTGCGGCTACACTGACCGGACAGACACAGAAGTGGCTCCATTCCCTGCCAAATAACTCTGTGCGTAACTTTGAAGACCTTAGACGAAAGTTCGAGTTGAACTTCGCAACCAGTAAGAAACAGCCGTAGTCCCAGTTCACAATGAGCAAGATAAAGCAGAAAAAGGTGGAGACATTGCAGAAGTATTTGGACCGATTCAAGGACGTAGCTCTGCAAGTGCACTCGCTCCCCGAGGAAGTCCATGTGCATTGCCTTGTTGACGGCCTAGATCCATCGTCGCCTTTGGCCAAGAATGTGTGCAAGAACCGAGTCTACACTCTAACCGAGTTTTACACTCGAGCGAAGCAGTATCTGGACGTGGAACAGATGGAGATAGCCAATGCCGTTGAGCCCGAGAATAGGAGGAACGCGTCACCGGATGATAAAGATCCTGCCGACAGACGGAGAGAAGATTCTCAGAAACGCAACCGAGATAACCGACCACGGGGGGAAAGGTCTGAAGCGAAGACTAAATACGACAGCTACACCCCTCTGAATGTGTCGCGGGCGTAGCTTTGGAAGGAGGTGGCTCAGACAGACATGAGGAGGGTTGGCAGACCGAGGTCTCTCCAAAACTGACCCACAATAGACCAGTTCAAATTCTGTACATTTCATGATGGACCAGAGCATACTACGGAAGAATGTCATGAACTCCGAGATGCCATTGAGAAGTTCATAAGAGAGGGAAAGTTGCGCCAGTACGTGATCAAAACCCAAGGAAGGAGAAACGCCAAACACAATCAGAGGGGTCGAAGTAGTAGCCCGGCCACAGACCCAAGTAAAGAGGAGAAAAGAAGAAAGTCAAACTCCGGGGATGAATTCCCAGAAACCGACTTCCGTTGCAACGTAGTCAGGCCGAGGGATTTGGAGGTGGTGGCGACACAATCGCCGCCCGAAGAAGTACACGAGGGAAGTCCTTTTGATGAGAGACCTCCCAAAGTTTAAGGACAACCCAAAAAAGCTGGCACCACCGTCCTTAACATTCACGAGGGAAGAGTTGAGCGACGTAGTACCAGGGCATCAGGACGGATTGGTTATCACGGGAACCTTAGTGAATTACCTGGTCAAAAGGATTTTCGTGGATGCAAGGAGCTCGACCGGCATAATTAGCTGGGATGCTCACAAAAGGATGCATATGGATGTGGAGGATTTGAAGCCATGCAAAACAACCCTCGTAGGGTTCAACGGAGAGCGTTCATTTCCCAAAGGTTACATCGACCTAAGATTGACGCTAGGTACGAAGGAGGCATTTAAATCAGAACGGGTAAGGTTCATAGTCGCCGACTTTCCTTCCTCTTACAATGTTATATTAGGTAGACCGACCATCCACAAGTGGGACATGATGGTATCCACAAAGCATCAGAAACTCAAGATGGTCAACAATAAGAGCCAAGTAGTAGCGGTGTCCGAGGACCAGAAAGAATCCCGACAGTATTATTTTGAGACTCTCCGAGGCAGTGAAGAAGGACCCTCATCTCCACCTCGGCTCAGTAAAGGGGAAATCTCGGCTGTATCCGAGAAGCATAGAAGGCCTCGACGATCAGTAAACATGGTAGAACTCGACCTCAGGGATAAGCTCGAGGTCCCACACCCAGAGCCAGAAGGGAAATTGGAGGAGTTGATACTGGGAAAGGATCCTTCAAAGACCACCACAATTGGCAGGGCAATAGAGGCTGATCTAAAAGCCCGATTAATTGAATTCCTAAAGCAGAATCAAGATGTTTTCGCCTGGACATCTTCCGAGATACCAGGGATCAACCCATGTTTCTGCTGCCAAAAACAGGCCATGCGCTCGGGATCGACGCCGGTGGTACAGAAGAAGAGGAACATTGCCGTCGCCGATGACGTAAAGCTCGCAGAGTCATGTTGAGGAGCTCTTAGTGCCAGGGTTTATCAGAGAAATACAGTATACCACTTGGCTTTCTAACGTTGTGATGGTTCTAAAGCCAAATGGCAAATGGAAGGTGTGCACGGATTACACCAACTTGAACAAGGTCTGCCCGAAAGATTCCTACCCAATGCCAAATATTGACCAATTGGTCGATAACTCTACGGCTTTCACCTGCTATCTTTCATGGACGCCTACTCCGCCTACAATCAAATAGCCATGCATCCCGACGACCCGGAGAAGACCGCCTTCATGACCGACAAGGCTAATTACTGTTACAATGTTATGCCTTTTGGGTTGAAGAACACCGGAGCCTCATATCAACGGATGATGAACAGAGTTTTTGAAGACCAGATCGGACGAAACATAGAAGTGTATATTGACGACATGAATGTGAAGTCAAAATACCCAGAAGACCATATCCAAGACCTGGAGCAAACGTTTGAGAAGTTGAGACGACACCGGATCAGGTTAAACCCGACCAAATATGCATTTGGAGTTCCGACCGGGAAGTTCTTAGGTTTCATGTTGACCAACCACGAAATCGAGGCCAATCCAGATAAGTACAAGGCCGTGCTAGATATGCAGGCCCCGAGGATCAAGAAAGAGGTTCAACAGTTAACGGGTAGACTTGCCGCCCTGACCAGATTCTTACCAAAATCAGCAGAGAAAGCACTGCCTTTCTTTAAGTTTGTTGAAAAAGGAAACACAGGGAGGATGGAACTTGGACTGTGAGGCCGCATTCGAGAAGGTCAAGCAATGCCTGGCAACACCCCCGGTCCTGACAAAACCGGAACCTGGTGAGACCTTATTCCTATATTTGTCAGTAGGAGAAGAGGCTGTAAGCGCCGCCTTGGTAAGAGAAACCGAGGCCGGACAAGCACCAATTTACTTTGTGAGCAAGGCATTACAGAGCTCGGAACTTTGGTACTAGAAACTGGAGAAAGTGGCGTTCGCCCTGCTAACAACGACAAGAAGACTACGGCCCTATTTCCAAGGACATCGGATAGTCGTCCGAACTAGTCAACCAATCCCCCGGTGTTACACAAACTAGATCTCGCCGGAAGGATGACGAGCTAGGCGATTGAGTTGTCCGAGTTCGACATTACTTTTGAAGCCCGACATGCCATCAAGTCACAAGCGCTGGCAGACTTCATCAGGGAACTCACCCCGGCAGATACAATCGACACTACTACAAAAATTGAATATTACTACCCTAAAAAACGTCCCTATTAAAAAATGGGAAGTAAAAAATAAAAATGGTGGCATTCTTGTAATTATTTGTATGAAGTTAAGCCTTTGACGTCCCAAATTATATTTCAAGACTTCTAAAATTGATTTTTAGCGTCCTAAAATTATTTCAGGACGCCTAAAATTTGGGAATATTATTTGGCGCTATAGAAGATATAGGAATTTTTTGTTTGGCGCGATTAGAATTATTTTTTATGAAATTTTGGCGTCCGGAAATATATTTCCGGACGCCAATTTTGCCATTTCTACACAATTGATTCATCGTACCCGACACTCAGGTAGAACACTCCTTTCCATCAATCCCGATGGAACAGCTAGCGCACCCCTCCTCTCGGTCAGTCCCGATAGAACCTTTCATTTCCCTCCCTCTTTGCTGCGCCTCCATCTCCGCCCCGCCGTGCCGAGCGTCAAACCAATCATAATCGATCCCCTGGCTGTCCCTCCTCTGGCTCTCTCTCCCTCACAATTGTCCTCTGGCTCTCGCTCACAATCGATCCTCTGGCTCACTAACTCCAGCTCCTTGCCGATTGAAATCACACAGCACCGTGCCTCCATCTGATTTGGTATTATTCTCTTCAACTAATTTATTTTTTGGGACAGCATCTAAGTTTTTTGGTGAGGAAGAAGGCCTCTTCGTCGTTCGTTTTGCCTTTTGCTTATACGGCCTCTATTATTTTCCCTATTTGCTTCCTTTTCTTCTTAATATCTCATTATTGTATATCGCTTCCTTCTCCGAGCAGAATCGAACATGTTTTTATGCTTTCATGATTTCTTACCCATTCGCTACCTTGTTCTTAGATAATCTCATTTGCGACACTCCGACAGGCCGAGCACCTCCCCATTTCATCTAGTAAGTTTTTGAGTCCCACGCTCTTGTTCTTTTTTCGTCTCATCGTCGGTCGGTGATTTAGTAAACAATATCAAGTTTGATTCTTCTTGCAGTTCTAAGTTTTGTCAGGGTTTAATTAGATCATCGCGTTCAATATTTTTTTTTTTTTTTGGTTTGGGGGCTGTGTGTGTGGGTTGCTATTGAGTCTTTCGTGGCATATCCATAAGCGGTTTTATACATTGAACTAGGGGTTTATTTTTAGTCTTGCTCGTGGCTAGGACCGTCTGTTTAGCCTGTTCTTGAAAGGATCAAACTCAGTTGTTGGTGATAGAGGAAACTCAAATCTGATTTTTACTTCCTCGGAAAGGGGTTAACTTTATTGTATGTCTATCATTTTTGTTTCTTTCTTGAATAATTTTTCTTGACTTGAATCAAATGGAAATACTGTATTAGTAGAATTTATTTATATGTTCAAATATTATACCTGTTCAAAAATTACATTTTTTCAATGCTAAAGGAGTAATTATGAATGTTCTTTGTGAAAACAGGCCAAAGCCATTTCATTTTGCAAGTTGTCGATGAAATGGACTCTGTCCTTATAGATGAAGGAAGAAATCCTTTGTTAATTAGTGGTGAGGTAATTAACTTTTATAGTTAGTGTTTTTGACCGTCAATTTCTTCAACATATAGGTTAGTGGTTTTAATGAAAAAACAATCTGGGTTGGAATTGTGAGTATAATCTCTTGCAATATTGCTCATAAGAAGTTTTTAAGAACTGTGTATGTTTATTAAATAGTTATCTGCGTTGATTTTGATTACAGCATTATAATGTGGAGCTTAAAGATAATTCTGTTGAGTTGACTGAGGAAGGAATTGCTTTTTCTGAAATGGCTCTGGAAACAAATGACCTTTGTGATGACTACCACAAGCAGAAGAAGAGACTTTCACCATTCTTATTTGCTCTTTAGTCACTAAATTTACATCTTGTTAGCTTTGCTGAAATGCTAGATTCCATACTGTGTGTGGAAATTATAACAAGTTAAAGAATAAGGTGGGGTAGAAAGAAAATCTACAAGATAAATTCCTCTAATTAGCTAGAAATATGGTCTTTTGATTGGCGGAGGTGTAACTTTTATTTAACTTAAGCTGCAAATAAGAACAAACTTTGTACGTTTTACTAGATAAGTAGGATTGGTAATTTTTTATGATGATACAGTCGTTGGTTCTTTTGCGTCGAGATCATCTCTCTTTCCCTATTTTATGCTTATCTTCTTTAGTTATTTTAATTTTTTTTTTTTTTTTTTTTTTTGGGTGACCAACACCAAATAGAAAAACCATTGAAAACGTGATTGCTACCTAAATGGTGGAATGTTATATTCATCTATACTCATACATGTAAGGAGCAGTTACTCTCAAAGTTCAATTGAAGGAGCCTAATAATTGGGATGGAGTTCTCCTTGTCGCGCCCATGTGTAAGGTAACACCATTTTACTGTGTTGCAGTTGATGTGAAACAACTCCACCATTGTCATTTAGAAGTTATGTTTCAGATCAAAAGTCCATTTCATACTGATTAGTTTCTCTCTGTTTCTACCATCATAGTTCTGTTCTTATTTTGAAAGTTCAAAACATACTAACTCCTGTTAATTTAAATTGTTGGTTTCTCCTTTTCATGTTATTCTTTAAACAACAATGGAACTCTTGGTCCTTTATGCCATAGGCATAATTATGTGAAATAAAAGAAAAGCATAATAGGATATCACAACTGGTTATCAGGCTTGAAATTGTTGTTCTGATCATTTATGTTTTAAATGATTGCACTTCCTTTAAGGCAAGAGAAAAGCCACTTACTTTGGTTTAAAGGCGACCTTTTTATAAACATTTGGGTATGCCCATTAATGTTAAGTTTCAATGAACTGTAAATTCTTAGTTTATGCATCAATCTTGGAATAGTTTCCTGCCTTGCGGGATTTTTCCTTTATTTTCTGGCTTTAGATTATTCTTACTAAATATTAGATCGGGGATGATAGTTTTCAGCACTAAGAAATCTTTGCCTGAAATAAGATCCAGATATTACTGAAAATGAGTTGTTGAGTGTTGAACCAAAATTGTCAATCTCTTGAAAGGTAGAGGTGTCTATCCAGAGAAGATAAAACAGATTGCTTATTTTGGCCTCTTATTTTTCTGGTTTTAGTTGAGCTAAGGCTTTTGTAGACCAAGAATACGACACTATGTGCTTGGGGTGTGCTCAACTAGCTTAGGGTTGAGAGAATGTAGTGATAGTGACCTGATTTCTATAATTAACTAGCGTAGCCTTTTAGTTTTTTTTATTGTTAATAGCCTTCGGGAATCTATGGATACCTTTACTATCTATTTGTATTCTTTCTTTCTTTATGAGCTAGGGACTCAAAGCAGCCCCTAGCTTTTGTGGATCTAGAGGCTCTCATTCCAGATTGAAATCCTACCCACCTTGTTCTGCATATGCTGCACCTGTTGTGAATTCTAATGCTTGTTTTTCTAGCTGTAATGGTATTGAATTGGACAAGTTGTTTCATATTTGTTACGTGGGTTTCTGCTCATGAGTACTTTTCTTCTTTCAAAAATGTTTTCCTTCTAGTTTACTATGATTCCTTGTCCCTTTTTTGATAACATTCCTTGTCCTTACTCTCTTGTTATGTATTTCCATTCCCTGTAGTGAAACGGTATTTGTTATGCTCTATGAATGCACGTGGCCATATATTTGAAGCCTTACAAAATCTGTAATCTTATGCCAATTGATAATTTCAACTACCTCTTATTATCATGTTATGCTTGCAGGACTCTAGGAATTATGCCACTACACCAGGTAAATGGTGCTCGGTGCTCTAATCTGATCAATACATTCATTGATACTAAATTTAACTCAGATATCTTTAGTGCCCCCACAAGTAAGATACAATGAGCATCTCACTGGAAAAATGTAGACAAGATGGAGAAAACAACCATCCCTTTATGCTCATTTAGGATCGAAGAATATAAAGCCTTTCTCCTTTAGAATTTTTTGCACCACATCCTTATGATCCAATGTGTGATGAGCCATCCAATCCACATATATGTATTTTATTGTAGATAAAAAGGACAAACGAACATGTTTGGTGACTGGAATTTATTTAGAGAATTAAACTCTCTAAACTGATCTTTTTGGGTTTGAATCACCATAATTTTACTTATGGATCTTATATAAAACGTGAATTTTCTTGTCAGCCCAAGCATATGCTCCTTTTGAGAAAGTAATATGCCATGGCCGTTCAGACCTCTTGACAATGTTCTGCTGTCCTTTTCCTTTGTGATGTATTTGAAGAATATAGCATCCTTTTATGCGTAGTATATCTGTGCTTATGATAATTATATTATTGAACTTGTTTTTTTTCCATCGGGGAATTTATTTGAATGTGTGCAGGAGGCTATATGCTCATTGTTGGAGGATTACAACAAACAAATTCAATAGTTGAAGCAAGAGATGAATGATGCAACACATGGTGCTGACATCAGAAATGATATCAATGCACTTGCTCAGAGATATGCTGTTATTGATCGGGATGAGGAATGTGGGGTATGGATCTTCCTAGTAGTTGCAATAGAGCTGCACCTTTTCCGTTTAAAATTGTTCAGATTGACTTGGTCATCAGCTATATTTAATCTTTTTTTGGCCTAATATCAGATATATCAAATCTGACCTGCATTAGTTTTGATGGTCACTACATCCTCAAGTCTGGACTCACTTCTGTCTCTACATGCTTGAGTTTGGGCTTACTTTTGAATCTGCTTCATAGGTATGTAGGCGAAAAATTCTAACTGCAGGCAGGGAGTATGGCACTGCCCGTGGTTTTACATCAGTAGGACCAATTAATGCCTCCTTTTTATGTCTTTCCATGTGGACATTCCTTCCATGCATGATGCCTGATTGCCCATGTAACTTCTTGTACTGATGAAGCCCATGTAAGTACAATATTGTTGTTTCCTCATATTTATTAGGCATCTCATAATGACTCCTCTCGTGCGCCTCTTGAGAGTTTATCATTCTCAACAAGATCTGCTTTATTTGTAGGCAAGGTCAGTGAATTATGCCTTTTTAATTTTTTTCAACCAGACCAACCTAAGAAATGTTAAAGACTTAATTATCTGTCTGTTAGAAAAATTGAGTATATTTGGTTCTTAAAGAGTTGATTGATGGTCAGTCAATACTCTTGGTTTCTTGGAAGCAAACCATGGGAGAATACTCTTTTTCCCTGTTTACTTTGACTTTCTTGAGCTGTTGTAATGAATTCATTAAATTAGACAAATATTCGGTATGCTATAGCAGTACTTTGTTTAAAATTGGTCTATAGTTATCTGAACATTTTGGTAATGCTCATGGTTATATCTGTTTTAATGGTTTTTTCAGGGTTTAATTGCTGGTGGGTTGTGAAACATGTAGCATTATGTATTTTTTTTTAAAAAAAATCACAAAAGGCGTCCCAAAAGAGGTTTTAAGACGCCTTAACTATATTTTTGGCGTCCCAAAATTTATTTTGGGACGCCAAAGTTTGGTGTTATTTTTGAAATTTTGCACCTGGATTTTGGCGTCCCAAAATAAGTTTGGGACGCCTTAAATTATACTTAAGGCGTCCCAAAGTACTTTGGGACGCCAAAAGTGTAATTTTTTCTGCGTCTCCTCTGCAGACGTCCCTGAAATAAGGGACGTAAATTGGGTCTATTTTAGGACGTTGTTGAAGAATTTTGTAGTAGCGAGGTTGATCGAGCGAAAGTATGGAAGGTATATGTCGATGGCTCTTCTAACGCAAAAGGAAGTGGGGCGGGAATTATAGTAGAAAGCCCAGAAGGTGTGGTCGTAGAGCACTCCCTTCAGTTGAAGTTCCCGAACTCAAACAACCAAGTCGAGTATGAAGCTCTTCTTGCCGGACTGCTACAAGCCAGGGAGAATGGAGCTCAGCGGGTCAAGATTTTCACTGACTCACAGCTCGTCGCTGCACAGATTGAGAGCACTTACCAAACGAAAGGTCCACTATTGGCTAAGTATCTCAACAAAGCTAAGGAAATCATGACGGAGTTTCAAGAGGTGATTGTCACCCATATTCCAAGGGAAGAAAACGCTAGGGTAGATATCCACTCCAAATTGGCAAGTACAAAACGCTAGCAATCACAGAACCGTAATCCAGCAAAACCTGTCAGAGCCGAGCTATATCATGACCATCTCAGCAGCAACAGATTGGAGGAAGCTGATTGAAGATTACTTGGAAAGGGGCATTATTCCAACTGATTCGACCGAGGCTAAGAAATTGATCTGAGAGGCCACCATCTACACCATGGTCGACGATCAATTGTATCGAAAAGGCCTACATTCACCAATGATGCGATCCTTGGACGGAGCAGAAGCCAAGTACGTACTGGCAGAGATACATGAAGGTATCAACGACCATCACATGGAAGGCAAAGCACTTGTCAGGAAAGCTCTGCACGTGGGTTACTACTGGTCGACTATGACGGCGGACGCCAAAGAGGCCGTCAGGAGATGCGACAGTTGTCAGAAGCACGCCAAACTCATTTGGCCCCCGCCAACAGAGTTGAAAGGCATCTTGGCCCCTTGGCCCTTCTACAAGTAGGAGATGGACATCCTCGGACCGTTCAAGCCAGCCTCGGGACAGTTCAGGTGGCTCATCGTGGTGGTAGATTATTTCACTAAGTGGATCGAAGCCGGGCCGTTAAAGACAACAACCTCGGCACGCATACGGAGGTTCTTACGCCACAATATTGTCTCACGTTTTGGAATACCAGCCGAGGTGGTAACAGACAACGGGACGCAGTTTATGGACCAGAGATTCCAGACCATGATGTCAGACCTCGATATCAAGCAGCACTTCGACTCGGTCGAGCATCTGCAGTCCAACGGTCAGGCCGAGGCAGCCAACAAGATTGTCCTCGACGGCTTATGAAAACAGATGCAGGATGCGGAGTCTAACTGGGTCAAGCAACTTCACAACGTTTTGTGGGGCTACAGAACAAGTGTCCAAACTTCAACTCAGGAAACCCCTTTCCGCTTAACCTACGGATGTGAAGTGATGATTCCGGTGGAGATAGGACAGCCGTCATGGAGGAAGATCAAAGCCGAACGAGAGGGAGAAGCGTCAAATGACGACGCGTTGAGGACGGAGTTGGATCTGATCAACAAGATCTAAGTCACGGCATACTGCCGAGAATTAACCACCAAACAACTTGTCGCGGCAAAGTATAATCAGAAGGTCCGACCTCGGTCATTTAACCAGGGCAGCCTCATACTCCGACGAGCCGACATTGGCAATAAGAACGCTAGAGAAGGCAAGCTGGCGGCAAATTGGCAAGGACCCTACCGGCTTAAAGAGAAACTGGACAACAGAGCCTATATACTCGAAACCCTGGTTAGGAAACCTGTGAAGAGAACTTGGAACGCCGACAAGCTGAAGATCTACCACATCGCCCAAAATGCATCACAACACTGAGGCGCACCCCATTTGGAGCTCAGTTATTTCTTAATTTCAGTATTTTGATTCATTTATGCTTTTAAAGATTTCGTTGAACTATTTGTTAGCTCTTTGGAGCAGCTTATGTTAATGAAGAATTCCTCAGTGGAGATTCACCAATGTGCACTATTGATCACTTAAGCATTAGACCGAGGTCTATACACCCGATCATAAATATTACACCAAGGTCTCTAAACCTGGTTAGAAATACAACACATCTAGATGGAGGACACTGGCCGTTGTGATCAATAGTGCATACGTGGCCTTCGTGGAATAGTGCATATGTCGCCCAACCCAGTTTAAGAGTTCGGCGAAATTGCCATACGTGGCCTTCGTGGAATTGACATGTCAAAGCTCGCCCCGATTTAAGCATTCGACTTGTCATGCCGATCCTGATCAAGTCAAAATGTTTAAGCTGTGCGTTGCATACACCTTGGCTAAGCATGTGACACTTCGCCCTTATCTCGGTTACAATCCCGGCCAACGGCTCCAGAACACAGTAGCGCGGTTAAAGTAAACACCCTACACGGTTTAAATGAACACCCGTTGACGTTGAAATAGACAACGCTGCCATTAATTCCCAGACTTAAAGTCTGGTAGAATCCCTAGACTTGCACCTACTGCGGTTGATAAATTTCTAACAATGCTTTGAATTCTACCAATAGGACGACTAATTGATAAAATCAAATCATGAATTGTCATCAGAATATGTACAACCGGCACCAACGCCGGAAATATTCAAAAAGGGCACAGACGCCCCAGATAAAAGTAATTATAGCACAAGGAAAGCCATAGGCTCAGGTGTCAGACGGAGGCGGCTTTGAGGGACCCGGACCACCACCTCAAGGGTATTGAGCGAGATCTCCTCTTCCCCTTCCTCTCCTTGTTCAAAACTGCCAAGTCCTGACACTGAGGCATTATCCGGGGACGGGGGAGGAGGTACATGCTTACCTTGGTGCAGATACGCCCGGTAGTCAACTTTGTCAAGCTCCAGAGCCACCGAGGGGTTAAAGTGTTGGACCAGCGCCAAAGCCATGTTGAAGGCATCCTTGGCGGTTGCCTTCACTGTGTCCGAACATGCAGAGAGAGCTTTCTTGGTGTCTGCAAGTTTGGCCTTGGTGGACCCCAGCTCATCCGCCAAATTTCCCCGCTGTACCTGAACCTCCTTCAGAGCTTCCAGGCTTTCGGAATTAGAAGTCTTCAAAGAAACATTCTCGGCCTTCAGCTTGGCTGACTCATCCTTCAAGGACTTCAACTCCTCCTGAGTAGATTTCAGCTCTTCGGACTTCTTGGCGACATCGGTCTGTAGTGCACCCAGCTCGTCCTCTGCTCGCTTACTCACCGCCAAAGCCAGATCCCTAGCCGACTCCAGTTGGCGTTTCTCAACAGAGAAGCCGACGACCTTCTTCTTCAAAAGTAGCAGGGATTGCATCAAACCCACTCCTCTCACCAAATGATCTTGCACAGAGTGGATTATGCGTTCGTGGGCCTCGTTCAGGGCAATGGAAAGATCCTGGTAGCGGCGAGGAGGAAGGAAGGCCATGCTGAGCTCCTCGGTCGAGCACCCCTTAATAGTGTTAACGAGTATCAAATGGGGATGCATTATTTGCTTCATGGAAATTTTATTCTTGACATATGCCTGATGAAGTGCCAATAAAACTAGAGGTTTTCCTCATTTGTTTGTCAAAAGAAAAAAAATAAAGTCATGGTGAAAGGCTGATTTGTTTTCCATTTTTTTCTCTTTGGCAGGTGAAATTCTATTTGAAGCAATTACTCTCTGGCTTTGAGCATTGCCACAGCAAAGGTGTCTTGCATCATGATATCAAGGGTTCCAATCTGCTTATTGATGATGAAGGAATCCTTAAAATTGTAGATTTTGGACTGGCAAATTTGTATGATCCTGAGCACAAGCAACCCTTGAAGAGTAGAGTTGTCACACTTTGGTATCGTGCTCCCAAGCTTCTTCTTGGGGCTACACATTATGGTGTTGGCATTGATCTCTGGAATGTTGGCTGCATCTTGGCAGAGCTGCTTACTGGGAAGCCAATCATGCCTGGCCGAATAGAGGTATTGTTTGTTGTGTTGATCCTCATGTGGCTGTTTGCATAATGAATTGCCCTTAAAATGTATAGTGCGAGTTTGATGCTCATCTTGTCTTATTTTATTTTGACTTGTTGCTATTTTACTGGACATTTCTTTGCTCTTTTTGGACTAATGACGTTTCTTAGTTGGTGGGAAGGCAATGGGCTCATGTTGAGCTGTTTAATCGTACAAGCATAAATCATTTTCTATTTTTATGAAAATATAATTTTGTTCAAATATTACAAGTGATAGGTTAAATTTATTGCAAGTGGCCCCCTATTGTTATTACTCCCTCCCGTTCTTAATATAAGTAACGTATGAATGCTTGCTGGAGGTAGGTTGGGTACCTCAAGAAGTTGTTGCTGATGAGTTTGAAAATGAAGACATCATTAAGGATTTTTATATCTATTTTAAATCAATATCTTAACGAAAGAACAACGGCAAAGTTTGAAATGGAAAATGAGAACATACCAAAATCGACGCAAATGACGCTAGAATGAAGTTTCCTTCACTACCCACCAACAGATTCAACAAGGATTTGGTGAAAAAAACAGAGGGGGAGAGGTTTGGGGAGGTTTTGTAGTCAATTAGGGTTCCAAATGCCGCAATTGGGGTTTTTAGAAAAACCCCTGTCACGATTTAGTTGACTAAGCACTATGGCTTAGTCGACTAAATCACAGGGATATTAAAAAAAATATGACCCCACGTTTTAGTCGACTACATGAGGGGTGTAGTCGACTAAACAGGGGCATATAGGTAAATAGTTTACGTACGGGGGCATTTTGGTAATTAGTTATTTAATAAGGGGCAAATTGGTTAAAAACCCTGAATTTTATTTTGGACGCCTTATGAATTCCAAAAGTGAGAAATATGACTTCCCTCGTCGAGACGTCCCTCTGAAAAAGGACGTTAATTAGGTCTTAATTAGGTCATTTTTGGGTTTTTTTTGTAGTAGTGGTAGATGTTGTGTTGGATTTTCTTCTAGAATCTGAATTGTGATTAATTGATTTAACAAGGATGTTTGAAGTTGCTTTGTAAGCTTTTGATATTAAGAGTGATACTTATGTGATGGTTGATGTTTATGAATCAATGTATGACACCTGTCCTTAATACGCCCTTATTTATCAGAGTTTAAGTGCATAGGCATCGAAATAGTTTGGACGACTTTATTGCGGAATAAAACTTTCTTAAAATAACTTAGTTTGAAAACATGAGGATAATTTTTTCACAATTCAGATCTATCCCATACGAAGATCTTAACACAATAATCCAAAAATAGACAAATGATAAACAATAATTACAGTCCAACTACTTATATTATCATAAAATATCTCTTCTGCTGTATTCCTTACAGCTGCATCTTTCCTCTTGATCCCGATCTACTACCTGTCTCTTTCATGCGATCTGGAGTTCAAATGAATGAATCCCATGGGTAACAGTTAATCTCATAGGCATGTATGAAATATAAACAACAGCATAACACATGTTAAGCATATAATAATTCACAGTAAAACAAGTCGCATTGTAATCGCAAGGGTTATCGCCCAAGGACCATGGCCCTATCTTAGGACACGTCCCAATCCATTCTTACTAGCATCACTATAGACAACGTATGTCCCACCTGGATCTGGGATAATCAACACTGGTGCTGTAATCAATCTCTCTCTCAGTTCTCTGAAGCTACTCTCATAACGCTCATCTCAAACAAATGATTGGTTCTTTCGTGTCAGCTTCGTTAATGGCAAGGCAAGTCTAGAGAAATCCTTTATGAATATGCGGTAATATCCCGCCAGACCCAAGAAATTCTGTATCTCAGTTATCGTCTCTGATCTCTTCCAGTCTATTACTGCTTTCACTTTACTAGGATCAATAACGACCCCATCTTGTGATATTGCATGGCCCAAAAATTTAACTTCTAAAAGCCAAAAATCACACTTGCTCAACTTGGCATAGAGTTGCTTCCCTTTTAATACCTTAAGTACCTGCCGCAGATGGTGCTCATGTTCCTCCTTATTCTTAGGGTAGATCAGAATATCATCAATGAAGACTACTACAAACCGATCCAGATACTCACAAAAAATTCAATTCATATAGTCTATGAATAATGCAGGTGCATTAGTCAAGCCAAAGGGAATCACCATAAACTCATAGTGCCCATATCTGGTTCTAAAGGTTGTCTTCGGAACATCCACAGCTCTTACATACAACTGATGGTATCCCGAGTGCAAGTTCTTCGAGAAAACATAGGAACCAGATAATTGGTCTAACAGATAATCAATTCTAGGTAGTGGATATTTGTTTTTTATTGTCACCTTTTTCAACTCCTTGTAATCAATGCAGAGTCGAAGACTCCCATCCTTCTTTTTCACAAACAGTACCAGAGCTCCCCACAGTGACATACTGGGTTGGATGAATTCTTTCTCCAGTAACTCCGATTTTCTTTTTCAATTCTGCCATTTCACTAGGTGCCATTCTGTAGGGTGCTTTAGATATGTGTCCCATGCTAGGCATCAACTCAATAGTAAACTCAACTTCCCTTACTAGTGGCAATCACTAATGTCTTCTGGGAATACTTTAAGGAACTCATTCACTACTTGTATGTTTGATAATAATGGTTCAGTCTGTGCTTGAACTGAAAAGAATACCATGTACCCTAGGCAACCTTAATTTAGACATTTATTCGCTTTTTGGGCAGTGAGAAGATTCGAACTTTCTGCTGTAGTATCTATTGTTGACTATGAGTACAAGATTTGCTTGTTACCATAGTCGATTAGAGCGTTGTTGGCCGTCAGCTAATTCAATCCCAGTATGATGTCAATATCCACCAACAATAGACAAATTAAATCTAATGTGGTCTCATGTCCATTTACAATCAATACACAATTCAAACGTGCATCAAATACTACAGACTTAACACCAAGCGGTGTATTCACAATCAGATCGTATGGTAATTTATGGGTGCTCATCCCTAGCCTTTTTGTACAATCACAAGCAATAAAAGAATGGCTAGCACCCAAATCAAATAATGCTTGCAAAGATTTTCCATTTAATAAGATTGTACCTTGGATCATGTCAGGGGATTTTCTAGCCTCATCTCGGGTCAATGCAAAGACCCTTCCTTGATTTTGTGGACTCCTTTCATCCGTATTCTGCGGGTAGTTAAAGCTGAAGTGTCCCGGCTTGTTACACTTGAAACAGATAAGCTTACCGTCACATCTTTCCCCGGGTGACTCTTCCCGCACTTCACACAAGGTCGGGATACTGGTGGTCTTGGGTTGTCCTGCCTGAAGTGGTTGGGCTTCTTATTCCCGCCCTAGGCCAGTTCCCTTTCCTCTTCTGATTACTCGTGGAATTCCCACAGCTAAAACTGCTACAAGATGGGTTGTTATTGCCCCGAGAAGTATGCAGCTCTTTCAAGTTGCGTTCAATAGTAGGGTAGGCTTCCACAGCCTTACTCAATTCCTGAAATTCCTGGGACACCAATTTTTCCCTCACTTCATACTTTAACCCTTGTATTAGCATATCGGCACTCTATTTCTCATCATTGTAATGTTTTAGGTTTGAGGAGTGCCGTGACAAACTAATGAACAAGCAAAGTAATCATCAAATGATTCATGGCCTTGTTGTATCTTCAGGAATTCTGACTCCTTTTCCACTTGTATTGATGGGGGAAAATACTGTTAATTGAACATCTCCAAAGACATTTCCTAAGTGATAGGGATATACCGTACCTGTAATGTTGTGGCTACACTCCTCCACCACTGATTGGCATCCCCTTCGAGCTTGTAGATTGCTAACTGGGCTTTCTTGTCTTCTGGGCACCCTATGACTTCAAAAATTTTGTCTAATCTCATCAACCAATCTTCTACAATTTGGGCATTCATCTTGCCACGGAAAGCTGGTGGCTTAAGTTTGCAGAATTGGATGATCCACTACTATGCTCTGTTGCCCTGACTAGCTGGGGTGGCATTACTATCACCCTTTCATTATGAAGAGGGGTCTCAGGTCGTATTGACCTCTCTGTTTGTTCTTCTTGATCATCTTGCTCCTCTTCTTGCTCAACTTCAACTTGCTCAAAGTTAGCTTGTTGGTCAACCTCTGCCTGTTGTTCTTCTTCTTGTTGCCTCTGAATTCTCTGTTCTAGCATGTCTGCACGTAGTTTGTTGATATAACCCCTATGTTCCTATAGTATGCCCAGTATCTGTTGTAGGGGCTCTTGGGAAAGTACATCTATTTCGTGTAGGTACTATAGTCCCCTACCTCTGCCTCGGCCTCTACCCCTAACAGGTGGATTTAAGTTCTGTTGGGGCTCTATTTCAGGTCTTTGCCTCCGATTAACTCTTGTTTTGGCCATTTGTAATGCTCTTGTGCTATACGTCAAGAAAATTAGTTGTTAATAACAGAGGTATAATAATCATTCCTGATATTCATATGCATTTAAAACATACATCATACTTGCCACTAACATTTCATAAGACGTTAAGTACTTACTATTACAAAATTCCTTTCTTTAATATAATTCCCTAGGACTTTAGGGGTAGTTGATACATGCCTACTACACTTGATCTAGTATTAGGTTGGGTTTCCTTCTTCTCCTAACCCTTAGCTATATGTGATTAGCTACAAAGATCTTCATGAAATCTATAAAGATCTCAAAGTCATTAAAAGCATACTCCTTAAAGATTCCCTCTATCTTATCACACCATACTTCAATGTGGGGAAAGAAGAATAAGGTTGTCCATATCCATGTATCAAGATCATTATCCTCATAACCATGCCTTTTCTTGTTCGCATACAGGCGGTTGACCTTCTCTAGGTATAACTTATATAGGTCAGCTTGGATCTTTAGGTATGTTGCATATAAGTCAGCTTGCTCGGTTACTTCCCAATGAGCTTGTGAATGAAGGTCACTAATATGACCCCACAAATCAGTATCTACAATCTCAAACATTGTAGGCTTCTCGTCCAGCATCGGGGTCTCCTACCGATGGAGGATCCGCAAGTACATCGGCCTTACATTTTTGGTGTAGTTTTATGGGTTCAAGTACGGGTGGTACTCTTTTCCCAGCAGTTCACACCCTTAGCACTCCTCCGCGCGTACAGTAAAACCCGTAAGGTATGTCAAGGGGTAATTCTCCCTCTAAATCCTTATCATGTTTTCAAAATAACTAAGTTTTGTTAAATCCTTTTTCAAAAACTTGTCCAAATGGATGCTCTGATACCAAATTATGACGCTCGTCCTTAATACGCCCTTATTTATTAGCTTTAAGGGCACAGGCATCGAAATAATTTGGACGACTTTATTGTGGAATAAAATTTTCTTAAAATAACTTGTTTTAAAACTTGAGGATAAATTTTTCACAATTCGGATCTATCCCATACGGAGATCTTAATAAAATAATCCAAAAATAGACAAATGATAAATAATAATTACAGTCCAACTACTTATATTATCATAAACTATCTAATCTGTTGTATTCCTTACAGCTGCATCTTTTCTCTTAATCCCAATCCACTACATGTCTCTTTTATGTGATCTGGAGTTCAAATGAATGAACCCCAAAGGTAACAGTTAATCTCATAAGTAGGTATGAAATATAAATAATAGCATAACACATGTTAAGCATAGAATAATTCGCAGTAAAACAAGTCGCATTGTAACCGCAGTTATCCGCAAAGGATCACAGCCCTTCAGAACACGCAGCCCTATCTTAGGACACGCAGCCTCAATCCATAGCTAGGATACCCATATTCAAATTATCTAGCAACCATGATCAGTAATACATAAATACATACATACAAGCTAATAAGATAACAGTTATCCACCTCAATGTGGAGATTTAAATTTAAAAATGATATGTGTTTGATAAATGGGGAGATTTAAATTTAAAAATGAACAATCAAGTAGGGTTAAAGTATCATAGATTAAATTATGGATTGAGATAATCTTAGTGCCCATTAGGTGTTTGATGGATTGATTGAATGAAAAGAAAAGGAATGCTGTTAAAGTATCTAGGGTGGAGAAAAAACCTATAAATAAAATTGTGTATGTTTGTGATTCAAACTGGTTTAACGATAAAACTTTAATGGAATAAGATGATGTTTTAGAGTTTGGGGTTGCTTGTTTGTGAATATAGATGTTTCGTTATGAGTTAGTTTGGAAGCCTATTAAGTTACCAATTTTAAAGTATCATCTTCTAAAACCAAGATTACTGGAATTATGTTATTTTTTATTTATTTATATATGAATGAATAAATGAAATGACAATTTTATTATAGTTACTTAATTGTTCCATATCATTTTATTCTTTACAAATCTTTATGCAAGGGAATATAAGGAATTATTTTTGTGAACTTCATGTTGGGGTCTTTGGTTATGGAACTTTTGTTACATTTTGGTATTGAAGATTTCTTTTATATAGACTGTATATGATGGAACATTGGCCCCATGCATGCTTGGAAATGTTTTTGAGATGACTGAATACAGAATGCTGGTTGCTAACGGAAGCTCTGTTAACCCTTGGTGCACCATGGTTAAGTTTGAGTTCGCATGACTTTTGTGGGCATAATACTCACACTTGATATTTGTGGGATTAGTTCTCATGATTGTTATTCGTGGGTTTTGTACCCACACATGTTCGTGACTTCGAGCCGCGCTTGATTACTCACCTCTATGGATCGTGTGTCCATGCTTGTTTTCGTGGCCTTTAAACTGCGCTTGGTTATTTCCCCTCGTGGACTGTGTGTCCACGCTGTTGTTATTCTGTTCTGTTGAGGTCCTACAGAAATATGAGGTTTGAGAATTATGGTTTAAATCAAATATTTTACTACATACTTGGATTTATTTGATTACTAATATTTTATATTTTTTTCACATATGTTTATGAATATATACTATAGAAATTGAAGTTGATTGCCATACCGTTATGGTTCAAAGTTAAATCTTTTAATAAATTACTTTCATTAAATTTCATTAATGGGACGTTATTCACCGGAAAATATTTTGGTCTTAGATAATGGCTGAGCTTTTGTACTCCTTCTCATCGTTGAAGGAATTGAAGTAGAAGCATGATCTTGGACAATCCTCATTTCAATGCAAAATTTAAGTTATGTACTAGATTTTGTAAAATTTATTATAGGTGCTCCACGTAAACTATAGTTATTAGGGTCCTTGCCTTCATTGTATGTTTCATATGTGTTAGTATGGAGCATAGCTACTATTGTTGTGCAATTGTTGAATATTGTTGTAATGCTGATATGTCTATTATGTAGAATTTACTTGAGATCTTATTTGTAGGGAGACTTTGTTTAAATTCTTTTTCTAGATATATGTGGTCTTTGGTAGGTGAAGTTTATCAAATAACTTTTATATATTGAATTGTATTATGATTCATATATGAATCAGGAATTTTGCTTATTATAGGTTTAAGGGATGTGGGTTTTTACTCAAGTTCTAGGCAGGTCAAACCCTAAATTTTTTGGTGCGACATTGCTCTTCAAAAATCCAATTCTTATCGAGCATGTGCATTTATCTGGATAGAATCGCCGAATAAGCTGCCGATCATTTGTGTGTCATGACCAATTAAGGTCCAATGATAGCATGTATATAAACCCAATAACCTTAGATTTCAATTTATTTATGAATCAAATCAATTTAGATTCGTGATTCTGAAGATTATTAAATTTTTGGTTTGAAAATACTAAATAACAAACTGATAAAGTGGGAGACTTATATACTCTCCTATCATAAAGGGAATATGATTGGTTGTGAACTGGAGGTTGGGATACATCTCGATACTTATTGAAGGAACAATGATAGGGAGCAAAACTACAGAATACACATATTTATTAATCATTAGACAGCCATAGGCTACAATCTAAGAAGTTCAAGAGAAAAAGGAAATAACCAGCAAAAAGGAAAATTAGACAACAAATTCCACACCTCTACCTAAACCTTATTGTTCAACTTTATGCCACCTAGAAACTTTTCATAGTCCCAAGTGATGAAGCCTCTAACCCATTCCTCATACGTACGTACGTACATACATATGTTGTCTCTTGGTCCAAGCCCATACTAAAAATATAAGGGAAAATCACTATGAGGTCTTAAGAAAGGAATTCAATCACCAAAAAGCTACACAGCATGGACATGTTATCATTTTTCGCATTGAAATTTGTTATTTCATACTATTTTTTGTAGGATCTTGTGGTGATTATATTTCTTTCTTTGGATCTCATAGTGATTGTCCCAAGAAATAAAGCATGTTCATGACATCACCCCCTTATATGGAGATACTATTTGGGATACCCTTCCCAGTAAGCCCAGGTTCACTATTAGGGTAAAGCAATGTGTAGGGCATATTAATAAGACCATGTCGATTTTTGAGTTTCGGATCCTGGTTGTCTCTTTCAATTCTTTCCTCAATTTTTCTTATCCTCTCTTTGAATCTCCCAAATGCCTCTAAGGGCTCTTTATCTGATATCCAATCAGATAGGTCAGCTGCTTGTCCGAGGTATTCCTCAGTAGAAGAATGCCTTGACAAGATAGCTAACACTGCTGTGACATTGATTGCTTGGTCCTTGGAATTAATGGTCCTCAAGAAAGCTTTCTCTGGATTAGCCTTAAACTCTTCATATTCAGAAGTACCCTTTTGAGGCATGTAACGCCTAGTAAATGTGGGACGATTTAGGATATAGCCCCCAAATGGGTATTGTCCAAAATTAACAGCAGCATGAAGGCCTGAAGTTATCCATATTATAATTGTGCAGGATTCTATCAACTCTTCACGATTTTTCATTTTGGGCCACCTTTGATCATCTTTCTTGTCACCATGACCAACCTGAACGAGTTCTTTCCACCAGGATTGAAGTTCATTGTCTTGTTGAACAGTTTCATCTTTCTCGTAATAAAAGGAGCAGTATTCCTGGACCCAAGTCTTGATTGCAAACCATATATCTAATCCATCAACAGCATAAGGGTAATCCTTAACCGCAAGATTAAGGCCGTGAGGGGAAGTTGAATCCTCAGTTGCCATTCCCCTAAATCAAGCAATAAAATAGCCATCAAAATTGCGTATACATGTCTTAGGGATAATTAGCATGAAAGTTCTTATACGTTCACCCCATTTTTAATAAGATCCCTATATATAGTTCTTTTTATCATGGTCTCATGGTTTGACCTATTTTAAATCAGGCCCTTCTAGTTCTTTTATCATATCCTTATAATTTTTTCTTGATTTTTAATCACATCCCTGTATTTTCCCCCTTATCAATCACCTGAAACTACGTGGACATTATTAAAAGTCAGGTGAAACTATGAGGATATAGTAAAAAGGAAATAACATTATAGGGATCTAATTAAAAACAGGTAAAACTATAAAAACTTAATAAAAAACTATTAGGACCTTATTAGAAATCTGATGAAATTATAAGGAATTAACAAATAATTATTCCCATATCTTATGATGCAATACATAATCAAATATTTCTTTTTTAATTTCATCTTATTTATATATTAAAGATTAATGACTTCTTTCAGTGAGATTTACCTCTTGAGAAGATCAACTGGCAGTGCTTGATCTGTAAAAACCCAATCCTTGTAAAGCTTCGATGAAAACTCCATAGAATATCTTCCTGCCAAAAATGTTGACTCTATAATGCCATTTGCATTCACAAGAGATTGTCGAGCAAGAGCATTTATCTTCATCGTATCACTAAAGTGTGGAGCGAGAAGTTTATAAATAGGATGAATCACACTAAGCTGTCGATTTGTTGCAATGACGAAAGGCTCAACCACAGCATGAGTTTGTAACCTGAGATAGATTCACGTAAAAAAATATTAATAGTCACCTATGGAAAGGAGAAAAGCATGCAATACTAGAAAAATATAACCACTAATTAATTTTCAAGTCCTTATAATTTCATCGTATTTTGAATCAGTCCCTATAGGTTTCTTTTTATCAAGTTCTTTTAGTCTTACCTATTTTTTAATGAAGTTCATGAAGTTTCTTTTTTTTCTTTTTTTCTTTTTGTTAATTTCTTTCACATTTTTATTGTTTCACCTGGTTTTTAATCAGGTATTGTAGTTTTAGGTGACTGATAGAAAAAACTGCAGAACCTGTTTAAAAATCAAGCGAAATTATAAAGCCATGATGAAAAGTAAAAACTACAAGGAGATGATTAAAAATAAGTGAAGCCATAAGGACTTGATAAAAGAATAACAAATTACAGGGACTTAATTAAAAATCAGATGGAATTATAAGGACTTGAAGATTAATGATCCAACATATAATAGTCGCCTATGGAAAGAAGATAAAATAATGCAAAAATGGAATATATATAAATACCAATGGCTAATTAGTTGATGGTAAGTCGAGTCGTTCACCACAACGTAGGCCTTAGCCAACATCCAAATCCATTCCTCCAAACCTCCTTCAGCAGGCAAGTAGACTTGAGGAGGATTCCCATCAAATTGAGCCTCTTGGGGCAAACTTAATTCAATTGCCAGTGGTTTTAAAGTCCCATCATTTTTCAATAAAAGAACTGTTCTAGTAGCATACGCTCTTGGGTGAACTTTAGAACCAATATCAGCAGCAGCAGTTGTGTTTATAAGCCTCAAATATGGAATAAAATCGTCATAATAATCCAGAATAAATAATTTCTTGTGCTCTATTGCCTGATGAATCAAATAATGCAGAAAAATGGTTATTAACATAGAGACCATGAATAGGAGCTCTTTTGGAAGAATAACGAACAAGTTTTTAGACTTGATTACCTGTTCTACAGATAGCCCTTCTAAGTTTTTCTGGATATCATCGTCACTTATTTTGCAGATAGTACCATCTACCTTGCTTTTAATAGGCCAATCCTGCAAATAAATATGCCAAACTTCTCCTAATATACTTTTGAGCAAGAGCTAAAGTAGCTCCTAATACTAAAGTTATTCCATTTATTATATATGGAAGGTTTCACTATGGAAAAAGAAAGAAGGTGGGCCACAAGAAAAATTCCCGCCGCTACAATAGTATTCGTTAACCAGACATGAAGGAAACCAATTTTCCGGCTAAGCACCTTGCTTAGCAAGGAGAGTTAATAGGATCTAGATTGTCTAGATATGATCTGAATGATTGAGGTATGATTTTTTAAAAATTATATTTTTTAAAAATTATTTTAATGGATATATAATCTAAAAAAAGATAATCATTTTAATCATTTTTAAAAAATTATTTTAAAAATAATCATTTTAAAAAACTCAAATATGGACCCTCAGATCATATTTGGACAGTCCAAAAAGCAATATTTTTCAGTAATATTCAATATTCTAAATTAATTCTTACTATGCTTAACATTCTAAAATAATTTTAGTGACACTGATCAGTATGTAACACCCAGCACCCAAAAATATTTTTTAGTGGCACCTAGTATTCTAGGTGCTAAAAAAATACACTAAAAATTATTTTAGATATTTGGCGTTAGTAAAAAAAAAAATCTAAGTGTTGGATGCTAGGTGCCATTAAAAAAATACTTTAGGGTGGTGAATGTACTAAAAATTAATTTGGGATAATGCTACTAAGAAAAATTTCTAAGTAGTGGATGCTTTTTAAAAAAACAAAAAACAAAAAACAAAGGAAGCCCTCTTGCCCTTTCTTACTCCAAAAGTACATAGTTTTTGGGATAAAGTGTGCGAATGGTCCGGAATGGCAAAGAATCCCATGAAATGAAGGGGGTTTACAATTTACACAAAAGAAATGGAAGTCTTCCACTGTACCTTTCCCTCGCAAGGTTATCATAACTATGATTCTGGACATAAAATGGCACAAATTTGACTTTGAAGAAAATTTTTATTGTCTGCAAGTAATTAGGCATACCTGAAGGCAACAAATTTTGACAGGATTTACTCCAGCAAGCATCTCTCTTGCGAATTCTTCATCTTTTTCCATGCATTTCTACTATCTGCAAAACAAAATCCATTTAATAACATTTAGCCCCCTTGATCCTTGTCGACTATTTTCTTAATACACATTACACACTATACTAATTCTCACTAATTAACTTGTATCGTGTATCAAGGGGACGATGATCCTCACATATGATCCAGAATTCTCAATGTTTCATGAAATGTCATTCAGTTTGGGTGATAACATTCAAATCTAATTTGGATGGTCCATATTTTTTATTAAAAAGTATTTAAAGATGCACAATATCTTAAATAATGGTAATCTTTAAACTATCAGTTCTTCAAAAATGATTTTTTAAAAAAAAAAATTAATAAATTTAGACCGTTGAAGCTATATTTGGATGGTGTAGGTCTATCCCACTGTATCGATGAGCATCTATGTAGACCTTTTCACATATACACACGGCATACCTCTAATTACTTGAGGCCTTTGAAATCTGAGCAATTCTTCTCCATCAATTCTGAAAACTTCCTTTAATTTTTGGAGTGGAACAAAGCTACTTACGGCCATCAGTAAAGCCTTTGGCAACTTAAATCCACCTTCGTAGAGATCAAGAACTTCATCAAAGCTGTTAAACTCTTCACAAAGACGAGCTTTCAAAGTAGGTTTAAGAACCTTAGTCACAGATTTGAATCCAAAAGTAACGAAGTCTGCATTCTTCAATGGAGAAAATTCTTCGTCTCTTGGAACGTAATTTGAGCCCAAAAATTTCACTCTGCTCTCGTAATCTGGATCAGTAAAATTATATATGGTAATTGGTCAATCATAAAAACGGCACGTAAGAATCATCAAGTTTTATGAAGATAACTTATAAATTTGTTTGCAAATAAACCTCACACTAATCAAGGTAAGATGGTTGTTCATACAAATACATAAAGATGGTTTCATTACCATGTTTTTCTTCACATTAAGGCAGTTTTTTTTATTATGATCCAAATGTTTATGCGTCATTTAAGCTAATTGAAAATAATAAATCTCAAATAAAATCATTTCTAGAAACCTAACCTGATTTTACTAAGGGCCTTCCAGTTCGTCCTCTACGAGGGTAAGGATATTTAATTTCCCCTCCAATGGTTCCTCCAAGAATCGGACGGTCATGCTTTTTTGGATTGTTCAAGTCATTATAAATAGCATAATCATAGACCCTGCCACGTTCTTGAAGTTCCCTATTTCCAATTCCATCCCCTCTCAATTTGGATAATTCTTCCTCTCTATATCTGCGAAGTGGATCTGGTGTTTTATCTGGAAGATATGCCTGCAATACATTGGACAAACTTTGTTTAATTTTTCATCAGATATATTTTAACTGAATAATTAATTAACAGATGAACATATATATGAGCCGTCTACTTCACTTATACTCCCTCCAGTCTTTAATATAAGACATATTCACATTATTTGATTAGATTAAGGAAGTTAATTTAGTTAGTATGACATGTACTTTCTAAAACACTCTAGTTATCTTCCTTAATTCCCGCATTCTTTCTCCTCCTTGGTTGTTGTTAAGGGAGCATCAGTAAGGGTAAATTAGAAAAAGATTGACAAATATGAAAAATATGTCTTATATTTTCGACCAAGGTTAACTCTCTAAATATTTCTTATATTAAAGACCAGAAGAGTATATGCTAAATTTAAGTAGAACATACATTATATTACCTTGTTGCGAAAGAAAATGCGACCATCTTCGTATCTATTTGTAGGGTAAACCCAAGAGTTGCAAGGGAAGTGGATTTCACTTTCACCGACGAGTGGAACATTTTTTAGAGTCAGACTTATAAGGAAGAACTCATTGGGATGCTTATTCTTAATCAGAAATGCTCCTGGAATCCCTACTTCTTCTTCCCATTCAAAGTGTACTTTGAATTCAAACTTTTCAGCTGTCAGATTTGGGGATTTAGTAATCCAGCTTTCTAGATATGCAGGCTTTCCAATTTTCCCTTTGGCTCCCCTTTCTGCAAAAGTGTAAGTTTTTGAATCATCGTTGATTGATACTATAATTATTAAACAATAGAGGGTGTTTTAGTAATTTTATATCTTAATAAACACACACACACGTGTCTGTAAATGTATGTATATATATGTGTGTGTATCTATCTATGTTTGTTTGTATGTATGTATCTATACATATGTATGTATTATATATATACACACACACTCACACACATATGTATACATACACATGAATACATATGTATGTATGCATGTATATAAATACGTATAACACATATATATATGTATACATATGTATATGTATATGTCTGTGCATTTAATGCTCATATTTCAGTTTGTCAATATGGATTCCTATGAAGAGGTATACGGGAAGACCGAAGATAATGCTTAATAAAGTCATTGAAGGAGAATTTTTAATTTAGTGAATAAGCTATCTAAAAATTTGGTTGTTGATAGAACATAGTAACGCAATGTGATCTATATAACCTATCCCACCTAGTGGGATAAGGCTTATGGTTGTGATAGTATTGATTTTTTTAATCTAATATTCCTTGCTAATTTATCCCTATTGATACTCCTTCAATAACAATTCAAGAGGAGAGGGGAGGATGGAATTAAGGAGTGACTAGGGTATTTTAGAAAATACTTGTCATGTTAACTAACTCAACTAAATTCTATAATCTAATCAAATGAGGTAAATATGTGTTATATTAAGAACTGGAGGGAGTAATAACTTTTATTGAGGGAAATTTAGTGATTTTTCAAAAAGAAAAGAAAAGAAAAACTAATTTCAACTAACTCCCATAGCTGATGTAAAATAGTAAATTTGATCATATAAAAAGGACTAGAAGAAGTAATAAACAAATGAAATTTCTTCTTCACTATGTTTATCATATTCACTGTGTTAACTGAAATCTCAAATAATATATGTGTTGCTGTGTTTTGCTGGTAAATGGAAGTATAGCCTTTTGGCTGGCTCAGAATAAAAAAGGACGAATATGAAAGAAATAAATCTATACAAGTGGTCATAGAAAAGCAGTAAGCTACAATATAAAAAATCAGTAGGTGCATCCCATATTTCATTGGTGCCTTAACCCCGAGAAACGTAACTAACAATTTTAAGCAAGTGTATTCCTTAATTTTAGAAGGTATCTTTCCAATTATCTATTCCTAACACTAACACTGTTAGTATGATCCAATGATGTTTCTTTAATAATAATAATTATTTTAAAAATTAAATTTAATATGTCATCATTTGAAGTTGTTTTATCAACATTTGAAATTTTAATATCAACAATTTTGTTAACCGCATTCGAGTTAAAAGACCAAATATTTTGTACAATATAAGGACGAAAATAAAACTTTTCATAAAGTTAAAGGATTTAAAATGCATTTTTATCATTTTAAGAACATATATATACTAGGTTATCAAAATTAAATAAGTATAAAAAAAATTAACATTAAAACTTTATTATCAACTCCAACCTGGTATTGGAGATCAGACTTGGTTGAAGATATATGAGAGGTTAAGCGACCATCGTTGACATAATTTCATGTTTTTCTATCTTTCTTTGGAATGAAGGTTCCAGTTGATATTCCAAGAAGTAAAAAATGCTTTGTTTAGATGAATAGATGCATACTTTTTTATCATCTAAAAGCATTTTTTTTTTTTTAAAAAAAAAAACATATTTTCTTTCAAAATTCTCTCCAATTTTGATGAGAAGAGTTTGAGGCAAAAGATACGAAGCCCATGCCTCTTTTTTCTCCTCCTGTCTTCTCCTCTAGTTTTTCTCTCTCCCTTGTGTTTGTGTGGACAGAAAAGTGAGAGAAAAATGAGGGGAGAGATTACTAGGAAGGAAAACTTTTCAAAATAATAAAAATTGTATTGTTTCCCCCAAATTTTCTCAAAATCCAAACATAAGGTTAACCCAAACACAAGGTAAAACTATGGTATAAAGCATGAAATAGAGTAAGGAAAGAGAGATGTGAAAGAACTAACCTTGGTCAAATTTAGAAGCACTGAGCAACTGGAATGATACGCCTCGGCCTAAACACTCACTTGCTCTATCAAACAGAGAGCTGCCAACGTCAGTGAAGTCGAACGAGTTCTTCTTCTTCACTAACACCACAGTCCCTTGTATCTGTTTCTCCTTTTTGCTGCCTAAAAAAGCAGACAACATTGTTACGTACCTAGTTCAAGTGACACTCGAAGACACTGAAAAAACAAAACGATTTTTAAACTGGAGATGGCAAAAGACTACAATCAGTGGTCGCAACTAGTGACAAGGTTCAGTGGGTATTAATAGGGAAAAGAGGGGAGGGGGAGGGTGAGAGTTTCAATGGTTGATAAGGTTAAATCTGGTATTTGAAACATTAAAATAATCTATTATGTATTTCATAGTCAATGTTCATTTCTATTATCGACGTAACATGAATGACGTCATAGATATGGTTTTTGTATGCGTAATATCATACTTTTTCGTGGCACCTAAGTATTGGCTCCTTATAATTTATATGTATATATGTAGCTTTCATGATCCTCACTGGCCATTTCATGATGACTTTATAATAAAAGTACACTGTTATCAACACCTAATTAGCAAAGCACTAGTTTTTGTTGGAGAAAACTTGTGTCTATAGCAAATCTGAATCATTAAATTTTAATCAAAGATAGTGAAGATTAAAAAAGTGGTTAAAGCTAGGAGGGCCGATAATGGGAAAAGTTGAGAAGAGATCCATCCCTCCAGCTGGCAATGTTCTTCTTTGTCTTATCAAGAATAGGGGCAAAGAGGGAATTTGACCCTGAATTTGAATATATATATATATATACACACACACAATATTTGATTTTGGTACCTGCATATGCATTCCTCACCAGCAGTTTTAGCTGTTATTTTGTCTAGTGTAGTTTTAATCAATCTAGAGCGTTTTAATATCTATAAATTTGTTTTATCGCACACCTTTGTGAGATGGCATCTCATTCTCTTCTTCTAGGATATTCCTTACAATCTTTTTTATAAGATTAAAGTGTTCGTTAAAATTACAAGGCCATTGACATTTTAACCAGCATTTTGATTTAGATTTAATTGTTTATATCATATAAAAAGTAGGTGGAGCGTTTCTTGGTCAATGTTGTTTTGCTCCAGTTTCTAGGCCAACGTTCAGATAATAAAACTCTATCTTAGTTGCCTAACTACTCTTAAACCTTGAGCCAATTCTAAAGCAATTGTACCGACAAATACAGTGTTGCTTTCTAGGAATAAAAAAAGACTACAAGTCATTGTAAATATATTAATTAATTAATTTTACATATTGTGATTGAGATTTATTGTGTTGACTTCAAACAGTGCCCAATTTTTTTTTTTTTTTATTAAAAAAAATGCACGAGTTTAATAGCGTGTGAGCCCGTGATTTTCTGTCAAAGAAAGAGACAAATATGAATAAACCAAACCTCAATAATGGACCTGATCTCTAATGTTGAATATTGATAAAATTTCACTGCACCCTGCGCATGCTATCGCAACTTATTATCAAATAACTCAAAGATTTTTGAAATTTCACACCATCCCCAAAGAATTAAATTAAATTAAATGCAACTCTCCATGTATGTATGAACAAGTGGAATAAAAGGATTTACAAAAAAAAAAAAAAAAAAAAAAAAAAAAAAAAAAAAAAAAAAAAAATTAAGTCATTACAAAGAAACATAAATTTACAATCTAATCATTACTACAAAGTAAGTATTTTACTTCCCTAAAAATTGTTTGTTTTCAAAAAGAGAAATAAAAAATAAAGATTGTGGCATTTTTTATAATTATGTGCGAAAAATTTGACATATTAAGTATCGCTTTAACAAAAAAGAATGTCAAAAGTTGATTTTTGATGTCGCTTTTTAAAATTGGGATACCAAAAATCCTACGTTTGGCATCTCAATTTAAAAAGCGATGTCAAAACAAGGTCTTTGGCTTCAAGAACATTTTTGGTGTCCTTTTTGAGATTGGAACACCAAAAGTAGGCTTTCAATATTCCAATTTTAAATTAGGACCCCAAAAGAGTAAAAAACAAAAAACAAAAGAAAAAATAGTTCGCCCTCATTCCTCCGGGTGAACGTGCAGATTTGCCAACCAACTATTATCCGAGGAGCGTGCCTAGCACAAATAACTATTGATGGGACCAAAATTGTCAATCAACAATTAAAAAGTAAAAAAAAAAAAAACACCAAATAACTATTTAAAAAAACAGCTATCACAATTAAGTTAAAATATGAGGCACTTGCATAAGACGGTGGCGGAAACGCTGGAGAAAAGAGTGGTTAAGCCTTCTTGTTGGAAAAGGAAAACACTAACAGAGATGGGACCCATGGGAGCAGGCATTGTGGCAACAGCGGTTGCTGTTTGTTGAGGGATGGAACCAGGGTGCAAGGTGCGTGCCAGTCGAACGCTGTGGACTACTGGATGAGTTCAAGAGGGTGAGTGGAACACCCAGCAACAATATAAGCTTTGGAAATGCCGACGTCGCCGACATTGTGACAGTCAATGGAAGACGGAGACACCAAGACAATGACGGGTAATAGTTCGTTGGCGAATCTACTCCAAGTTGTGTTTTTTTTTTTTTTCACTTTTTAATTGTTGATTGGCAATTTTGGTCCCCTTAATAGTTATTTGTGCCAAACGCTCCTCGGGTAATAGTTGCTTGGCAAACCTGCACCTTGACCCTCATTCCTCCTCAATCAAACTGTCTTGTCCTTGACAACTATATGGTAATACTTATGCCCTTCTAGAATTATCTATAAATAAGCTACAGCTAATTGTACGTGTAGTATTTAATATCTTACTCTTATCTTCAGTAAGGCATCAAGTTCTATAAATATATAGCATATTTTTTCCTCCAAAATTTGTGCCTCACAATTGGAATATAAAATTCTTCACTTAAATTCACCCAACAACCATTGTTTATATTTACGAGGCATTATATATATTACTTGATAAAAGCAGTGGTGGAAGGATGAGACTATGGCATAGCCGCGGCCTCTCAAAATTTATATACATTAATAGTATATGGATGTTATATATTTCTGCTTTCATGATTAATGAAAAATTCACATTGTGTATTCTTTTTAATCTCACCTGATACTTAAATCTTGACTTTACTTTCAATAGAAATATATTTGTACTTTAATATCTAGATTGGTTTAAATATCCAATATAACATTAAATCATGTTCTTTTCACTCTATGCTGGATATTTTACAAATGCCGCACCCGGTCCTTAATATTAAGACCTTGTTGACTAATTTGGAAAGATTAAAGAAGATAAATAAATTACTCTAAAGCATTTATGTTTATTATTTTTCTTCAAACTAATTTGCTTTACTTATAAACTAATATATAATATTATAATTTAATGATACACTAAATATTTCAGAAAAATCATGTAAAATATGATATAATTAAGTAATTTATATAAGTCTTATTTTGAGTACCAGTGTTATAAAATATGAAATAGAGAAGGAAAGAAATGTGAAAGAACTAGCCAATGTCAAATTTAGAGGCACTGATCAGCCGAATACCAAATAGGCACAACTATTTATTATTATTCTGGGAACTTTTTTACTAAAATGTACTCTTTCAGTCTTTAATATAAGAATTAGTTGACTTCGTTTAAAGGGATTGAGAAAGGTAAATAAACTAATTAAGCATAGCACATGCATGTTGTGAATTATTAGATTATATATTAGTTATAAATTTGATAACTTAGTTTACAGAAAAATGATAAATATAAATAATTTAATATAACTTATTTAGCTTCATTAATCTCTCAAAAAAGTTAATTGGCTCTCATATTAAGGATCGAGATAATATTACATCTGAGTTCGTGAGTCGTAAGATAAACTTCTTAAACAAAATATATTTATATCACATTCTTTTTACCATAATCTTTATATGATATTTACATAATAATCCGATAAATCAACCAATTTTAACATACAGAATTTATAACAAACAAAGAATTCCTTTATGAGTCATAAGTTGTATAACTTATCTTAAACTATGTGCAATATATTACGCCCAACAAAATAGATGACTCCACACTTATGGAAAACTTATGCTTTATACTATTTATTTATTTAAATTTTTTCATAATTCACGCCCACTTTATATCGTTAACAAATTTGGTCTTCTATATTTTCGCAGTTTATATCTATTTTTACTTTCAAATAATATGTATTTTTAGAACAATTTGATACCGTTGTGCGTTTCAAGTTTTCATGTTAGATTCTACGCTAAAATCAATGCTCAATTGTTAGAAACAAAAGGTTTCCAATTTATGGATGATATAAAAATTAGAACATCAGCATATGCGGTATGAATACTACTAAGATTTAAAATTGACGACGAATCATGTGTACGTTTTGATTTGGTCAAGATTATTATAAATTGCATTATTTTCTTCAATAAAAAATTTGTTCTTAACATTTGATTTAGAGACGATTCCAACTTTAACTTTAGCCCGTTCATACGTGCCGACTATGATAGTTATAAGATGATTATTATTAATATTATTTTGATATAAAAATTTTAGGAAAGGGGTTGGGCTCACCCACAATCCAAGGGCAGGGTGTTTGGAGCCCATTACGTAAAATACTAGGTTAGAGAGTACACATGCCTCCACCTCCGCCCAACATTACCACTGCTTCGTAGACCCCTAGGATGCCTTCCCCAGCGCCTTGACCAACTCTAGGATCAAACCCCCTCCCTTTAAGTGAGGAAGTCTAACCCCTTCGCCGGGTTGAACCTAAGGATGAAGGGTATGATTATTATTACGTAAGTAGAAAGATTTTTTATTAAAAGAATCATGAGGAATTTTGTTGAGTTTGGAAAAGGCAAGTGATATTTTCGTCCAAAAAAGGGAAGTCATATCTGTCCAAAAAAAGGGAAGCTTTTTCACGTTTCTGGACCTTAGGCCCCCAACTAAAATAAACAAATAAAGAGCAAAGAATATCAATTCAAACACAATGCTAAACTTGGCTTAGCAACAGTTGGGCCTGACGAATTAATACAATCAGTGTCAGTTGAACGTGAGGCCTTATCCAAATCCGAGTATGGCCGGTAGCACGATCACTATGGTGGCTTGCTGTTGACATCACTATCTCCATGGGGGAAGGTTGGTTCAAGTGACTTGAGAAAAGAAAAATAGGCTATCACTAATTGTTTAGTGACGAAATTTGGTCATTAAATTAAATTGCGTTGCTAGTTTTTATTTTTATTTTTTTCTTAAGGTAGTGAATCAACCAAACCATCATAATCATGGTCATACAAAATTCTAATCCTGCAATTACCAATTTATCCACACACAAAAATGCTCATTACCAAATCATTGTATCAAAAATTCAAGTATGGATTGGTTGCACGACATATGGAAGCAATTGAATCATATGGCAACCCAATAATCAAGACAAGCCCAATCTCTCCCTACACTTAAATCTTACATTGCATTGTCCTCACTACAAGATAAAACTACAAGAATTAAAGAACAAATTAAAACATCCTGTGTCCTTATTAATTAAGAAAGGGACTTATGTTGATAATGATTAATGATGATGGAAATTATGCAAAATAATAAATCCCCTCAGAATATATACGAGTTACCGGATACAATTTTTCACCATGTTCCTCTTACAAGCATATTAAATAGGAAACTCTCTAGCTACATATGTATGTACACACACTTCCTCGTTGTCCTTGGGATTATATTACTAATTAATTCCATGACTTGCCGCATTCATGGGGATGAGACCACTCAACGGTGTTGGTCAAATTACTCTCACTTGACTGCAACATTTTAAACCGCTTCCAGTCCTGTAGGACAGCCTAAAGGTCGGCGATCTTGACGGTGATGCTCTGACAAGTGACAACAGTTGGCATGAACGGTGGTGACAGCCCTAAAGTCCCTACTATCTTCACAAATCCCACTAAAGTAAAGAGTGTCCATAGACCAAACCCTAAGTCTTATTATGCCCTGTCTTATGAAACCTTCAAGCACGTCTTGTTCTTTCTGTCCTTTCGAGATGTCCTTCTTACCATACCACGTTTGGAACAACGAAATTGTCTTGTTATTCCATCGAACAAAGTAGAATCCTGGATTGATGTTATGGTTTTCCGACCGAGGATTTCCCAGGTAACTGTCTGTGCTTCTGTAAGTCCTCGTTTGTATCTTGCTTATGACAGGTGTACATAGTTGCAAGTTGTATTAGTTAGTTGCAAGATTTATTAGCTAGTTTCACTTCCGTTAAGCTTTGCTTTTTATAGTTTATACTGTGTTATGTACAGTCACTTACTCCTATATATATAGACACATTGACTATCAATAATATTAATTCATTCTTTCCCTCACATATTTGTCCAGTCACAAGGTATCAAAGCATTCTAATAATCCCGTTCAAGGTTGGTTTACATGATCTCTTTCTCCAACAATCACAAAAAGCATTTTATGGTTTGATTCCACTTATAGATCTAGAATGATCTCCGTTCGCATTTTTCTCAGTCGAACCTCTTCCGCATCACCGACCTTCAAGAGGAAATTTGTAATCTCCGGCAAGGTGATCTCAGTGTTAGTGAATATTTTACTCGCCTGAAGATTCTCTGGGATGAGCTGATGAATATTCGCCCTTTGAAGCCAAGCACCTGTGACTCTGTGAGTAATGCCTTCATTCATCGTGATAAGGATCAAATCATACGATTCTTGAAAGGCCTCAACGAGCAGTATACTTCGATCAAGTCTCAAATCATGCTTATTGATCCCTTGCCTTCAATTACTCGTGTCTTCTCTCTAGTTCTTCAGTAAGAACAAGAGCTTCATCCGATAGCTCCTATGGATTCCAAGGTTCTCCTTGCCAAGGCTCTTCGATGTGTTCCTTCTGGTTCAAAGCAGAAGCAATGCACCTATTGTGGTAAGCCTTGTCATACTGAAGACACCTGTTACCGGAAACACAGCTTTCCTCCTAGCTTCAAATTTCACTCCAATGGTTCTTCACCTATAGTTAATCACATCTCTACTCGAGCTTCTGGTATTGTTCGAAATTCTTCATCTTCTCTAGCTTCATCCCGTGATTCTAGAAATTCACATGCTGCTATTTTGCCTTCATTGTTTGCTGATCAGTATACTCATCTCCTCAGCCTTTTGAATCTCACACCTTCCACCCTTTGGTCAATCACTTATTTTCTTCTCTTTTTGTTCCAGTTGAAGGCATATCTGTTTCTTACTCTTCCGTCTCTTGGATCATTGATTCAAGTGCAACGGATCATGTATGTTGTTCCCTAGCTTTATTTTTTGCTATACTTCTATTTCACTTGTTGATGTAAGTCTTCCTACTGGTTCTAAGGCTGTTGCTCGCTTTTCTGGTATAGTCTAAATTTCTAATTTTTCAATCTTACATCATGTCCTTTTCCTTCCTAATTTTTCATTCAATATTTTGGTTGTTTCCAATTTAAAAAAAATTATAATTGTTTCTTGACATTTTCTTAATTTTGTCATATACACTCAATTCGTCCTTTGTTGATGATTGGTTCAGCTAGATTATCCGAGGGCTTATAATTTCTCACCAAGATATGCCTCTCCGGTCCCAACCTTCTCTAGTTCTTTCCGACCAATACCACTTGCTCCAAATTCAACTCTATGGCATATGAGTTTTGGGCATCCATCTGCATCTACACTTTCAGTTTTACGAAAACTTGTTTATGAAATTCTTGTATCTCATACATTTCCATGTGATGCTTGTCATTTTGCTAAACAGAAACATTTACCTTTTCTTGTAAGCAAGTTCATACAATAAAATTTTTGATTTGATTCAAGGTAATATATGGGGTCCTTTTTCAGTCCCTTCTATTCATGGTAATCGCTATTTTCTTACCATTGTTGATGATTATTCTCGATATACCTGGCTTTTCTTAATGCCAAACAAATCGATGCTCAAACTTATATCAAACATTTTTTTCCCTTGTTAAAACTCAGTTTTCCTCGACTATCAAATTTTTTTTATAAATAATAGTCTTTGAGTTCAATATGCATCATTTTTTTTGCCTATGATAATTGAATATTATTTCACTTATTTGTATCTCTTGGTATAATTTAGGAATGTTTAATTGATAAATAATGGGTTTTATTACTTAATTGGGCTTTGAGCTTTTAATTAGATTTAATTCATTTTTGTTATAAAATTTCAGATTTACAGTGCTTCACTGTTTTCGCCTTAACTTTGTTCTAGATATCAGATTAGTCTCATTCTTCTTTCATTTTTTAGATGATTTAGAGAGCTACAATTGTTATGAGGACTCGAAAGCTCATTTGGACAAGAAGATGGATGAAATTGGAGTTAAAGGCAGACAAATTTTTCTGGAATTTTATTTTGTCCGAATTTTGTAATAAAAGACCATTTATTAGAGGTTTCCTATTTTTGGGCCAATCTTGTAGCCCTAGCGTTTCCTATTTTAGGTTAACTTAGATGGCTGCTAAAAACATATTCTCAATTGTGTTGTATGAGATTTTTGGATTAAATTAGAAGCTTATTATTTTTCCGAATTGTCTATCATGTTTATGGTGTTCTTCTTCATCTTTTCTTCTGCGTTTTGCCCATCCATGCTAGCTAAGCTTCTGTGGTTGGCCCATGGATTGAGGATTCCGTGAATCCAGAGGACTTGCACTTCAATTGGTAACGTAATTCATTTCTGTTTATTTTAATTGGATTCGATTATGATAGCGGATTGGGTATTAGATTTAATATCCAGATTGATATCCCAAGGACATAGGTCGAACGGGATTGCGAGAGAGCATTGTATGATCGCAATGCGAGCTCGCCACGTGTTTGATCAGATGCTAGGTGATCGTCTAGTCGAGGGAGTTTCTGGACAAACGCAGAGATTTCAGTTTGTCCAAAATCAATCAAGAGTTAGGTTATTATGTTTTAGTCCGATGAAGGTTATGGAATCTCAATTTTGGGTTAATCGTTTTTAATCTGATTAATTTCACTTTCTTATATTCTGTTCTAGTTTGACTTTGTTTTAATTGAATTGAAAACTCCCCCATTCTTGTTATCGTTTTATGGGTCTATGCTGATTTTAGGCCCGCTATGAATTCCTTGAGAGAAATGATCCTGGTTTCCTATACTACAAATATTGAAATCCTGGTTATTTTGAGAGAGCCCAACAAATCTTTATCAATATTTGGCACCATTGAGGGGAATTTGCATCGGTTTAATCATTAATAGTATATTAGAATAGATTAGTGTAGACCACTTTTTTTTTTTTTTTGTGGTCTTGTAGGGACATAACAAGTATTTCAAAAATTGTTTGGCTTACTCTTATTGGGCTAATTTTTGGTGAGTGAAGGAAAATCATATTTTAAAACGAACAAAGTGCCAAAGGCACGTGATCCTCGATTTTAGCCGAATTCTAACGTTTAAACCAATTTTTCAATTTCTTAAGTTTTTTTTTTGTTAATTTGATTTTTAGGTTTAGGAATAGTTTAGAAGTTGTTCTGTGGAAGTCACAATTTTTTTTTAAAAGTGTTTCTGGACTTGTTTATGTTAGTTTCTAGCATAGTGTTTTGTGTCTTTGATGCCATGAAACATTCTAGAGAAGAGCATTCAGTTTTTTGCATTCATGTGATTGATGAAACTGTTGATGATGTTCTTACTGACTGGTATGCTGATTATCTAGATTCTGCATCTGTGAGTGACAATTTTATTTGTGACTGCTCGATAATGTATGCTGCACTTTTTGCACTGAGATTAATGATGCATTATATGGTCACGGTGATTTGATTGGTGATTCTACATTAATTGTGGATTCTGATATTGGTTGTGATATCCATTATGATGTTCACCCTGATGTTCATTCCCCTGACACTATTGATTTTAAAGATACCCCACTTACCGCTAACCATAACGACACTTTAAATGATGGAAGTAATACCTCCATTGATTTTATTGATATGATTCATGATCTTGACATGACTGTTGTTAGTGGGGATACTATTAAAGATAAGTGTTGGGAAAGCCTTGCCTTTGATATGCATTTACAAGGAAAGACCATCATGAATCATGATGTTTCACATGTGGAATTTGTCTTGTGTGATGATTTGAGCAACCATTGTAAGACTATTTTGAGTGATCACTTTAATTATTCTTTAGAGAGTTTGACTAAGGAGAGTCATATTGATTTTGTGGGTAGCTCAAAATATCTGGAAGTTCCAAACATTTATTTTGATCAATTTCTTTTGGGATCTTCCTTGATTCTTGATAAATCGAGTTTTATTGATTATATTTATGTGGGATGAGATATTGCTTGGTTCCATGATTTTATGCAAGTACATGGATTGATTACTCCTGTCCAAACACCTTCTATACTTGAGCTGAAATGTTATTTGCGCATCTTAAAAAAGTGATGCTTATCGAACATCAAAAGACATCACTAGTGCTTTCATGTGACTTACAACCGGACAAAGGAAAGAAGCCAATTATGCCACTTCATTTGAGTCTCCGAGATTTTAATAGTTCGGTCGTACTCTTCCTTACTCTTTTACTTGCATTACATACTATTATTGGCTATATCTATCTTTTGCACTAAGGTCAATGCATGATTTAAGTGTGGGGGATGGATTTTGTTCTTACTTTTGGTTTTTGTTCTTTTTTTTTTCAAAATGAGAAAAAGAAAAAGATTTTGGCTTTTGCTTTGGTTTTTATTCCTTGTGTTCAAAAAAAAAAAAAAGGAAGAAAAGTTTTCTTTTGTGAATAATTTCCCTTTTCAAAATAAAAATTAGTTTGTATGAATAATACACTCTCTTTCTATGATTACTCTACCTCTTGTGAATTTTGACATCTTGGTTTTGATGGATCCTTCTATTTGGGCTGAATGTTTGGACTCTTGGATTATATTTCTTAGTAGTTAATTTTGGGATGCTAGCTGCATGATTTGGTATTGACTTTTGTGAGATTTTAGGCCAACATGAATGGACTTCATCTTTTACCATTCTTTCTTTTCGTGTGCACTTTGCTCATAATTTTTGTTCTCGAGAACTTGCTCCCTTTCTTTTTGAAACTAAATTTTTCACTTACATGCATTAATATGATGGAGACTTGTTTTCTTTCTTTCTTTTTCCCCATTTGGCCAAATAGCTTTTCCCTTCCATTATCTATCCTTTGTCAGCCCCTTTATGCCTTTTTGACTCATCATTTTCTCAACCACAGAAGCCAAGTGTAAAACCATTTTATTCCGCACCTTGGAAATTTATTGAGCATTGGTTTCATCTTAGTTTTGTGTTTAAGTGTGGGGTTGCCAGGTGTGCAACATTTTAAGTGTGAGGGGAGTATTTGATTTTGTGTCATTCATCATTTGGCATAGATTTTGGTCATTGTGGTTCTGAAAAAAATAAAAAAATAAAAAATTGAAAAAAAAGAGTACCAAAAAAAAAAAAAAAAAAACAAAAGAAAGGAAAGAGAGAGGAAGCAATGCAAAGAAGGAGAAATAAAAAAGAAATGATATTGAGGTGATTTGCTATTATTAACTGATGTTCTTTGAATTTCTTGGGTGTTTAGCCTATCATATCCATACTTATTCACACTTTTACCCTAGCCCCATTACAACCTTCAATAACAAGTTCTCTTGATTTTTGCATATATGCTTTATAAGTAGTGGAGAAGTAGAAATTGAGCAAGCCTATGGTAGGACTATTTTCTTGAGTAGAATTTGAGCGATGCACTTATTAACCCTAACAGATTGATTGAAGCCATTCTTAAGAGACCATCTTGTGTGGTTAGCATCATTAATTGAGATTGCCATGCTTTATTATTTGAGATGAAAGAAATTAAATCTTGATTGGTTGATCTTGAGAAGCTTTGTGATCTTTGTTCAAATTTTGAAGTTTGGTAATTGTTGGAAAGAAGAAGATTTTCTTTTAATTTTGCCCAAGAGTGCAAAAAGATAAGTGTGGGGGAATTTGATCATTGAATATTATTTCACTTATTTGTATCTCTTGGTTAATAATTTAGGAATCTTTAATTGATAAATAATGGGTTTTATTACTTAATTGGGCTTTGAGCTTTTAATTAGATTTAATTCATTTTTGTAATAAAATTCCAGATTTATAGTACTTTACTATTTTCGCCATAACGTTTGATCTAGATATTGGATTAAGCTCATTCTTCTTTCAGTTTTTAGATGACTCAGAGAGCTACAATTGTTATGAATACTTGGAAAGCTGATTCGGACAAGAAGATGAACGAAATTGGAACTAAAGGTAGACGCATTTTTCTGAAATTTTATTTTGTCCGAATTTTGTAATAAAAGACCATTTATTAGAGGTTTCCTATTTTTGGGCCAATCTTGTAGCCCTGGCATTTCCTATTTTAGGTTAAATTAGATGGCTGCTAAAAACATATTCTCAACTACGTTACATGAGATTTTTGGATTAAATTAGAAGATTATTATTTTCTCTGAATCGTCCATCATGTTTATGGCATTCTTCTTCATCTTTTCTTCTGCATTTTGCCCATCTATGCTCGGCTAAGCTTATGTGGTTAACCCATGGATTAAGGATTCCATGAATCCAGATGACTCGCTTCAATCGGTAACATAATTCATTTCGTTTATTTTAATCGGATCTCGATTATGATTGCTATTGGGTATTAGATTTAATATCCAGATTGATATCCCAAGGACATAGGTTGGACCGGGTTGCAAGAGTACGTTGTGTGATCGCATAGTGAGCTCATCACGTGTTCGATCAGATGCTAGGCGATCGTCTAGTCGAGGGAGTTTCTGGACAAATGTAGAGATTTTGATTTGTCCAGAATCAATCACGAGTTAGGTTATTATGTTTTAGTCGATGAAGGTTATAGAATCTCACCGGGTTAATCATTTTTAATCCGATTAATCTCAATTTCTTATATTCTATTCTAGTTTGGCTTTGTTTTAATTAAATTGAGAACTCCCCCATTCTGGTTACTGTTTTGTTGCGTCTACTATTGATTTTAGATCCGCTATGAATTCCTTGAGAGAAACAATCCAAGTTTCCTATACTACAAATATTTAAATCCTGGTTATTTTGAGAGAGCCCGAGAAATCTTTATCACCTATAATGGGGTTATTCATAAAAAAATTTGTGTTGCTACTCCTCAACAAAATGGTTTGGTCGAATGTAAGCACAAACACATTTTAAATGTTGCTCGAGCACTTCTTTTTCAATCCGATATTCCTATTTCCTATTGGTCTTTTATGGTTATTCATGCTACTCATATAATCAATTGTTTAGCTTTTCCTATTATTCAAAACAAGTACCCCATTGAACATTTGCATCATTTTGCTCCCTCTTATTCCACATTTAAGGTTTTGGTTCTCTTTGTTTTGCTTCTACTTTGTCTACTTATCGTTCAATATTTGATCCTCAAGTGCACAAATGTGTTTTATTGGGTATTCCCCATGGTTCAAAGGCTTTTGCATTGTTAGATATATCAAATTACTAAACATTTTGCCTCGTGATGTCCTTTTTCATGAACATGTGTTTCCTTTAAAAATGGCAGCATTACATCACCTTCTTTTCCTTTGCCTCGCATCGCAGCCTTTGTTCTCCTTTATTGGATGATATTCTTATTCCTTCTTCACCTTTTTAATCAGCCCCATCCCCCATCTCGTGCCTACTGTTTCTAACCGTTCTCCCCCTCCACCTTCTATCCTTCATCGTTCTACTAGCATCCATAATCCCCCTTCATATCTGTAGGATTTCCGTTGTGCCTTCTCATCCTCTACTAATCAATCATCATGCCAAGGTTTTCCTCATTATCCTTTATCTCCTGTTCTATCTTATTCTTCTCTTTCTTCTTGTTATCATTCTTTTGTCAATAATGTTATTGTTCATCCCGATCCCACTTCTTTTAAGCAACCGTGAAAAATTTGTTTGGAGAGAAGCTATGGATGAAAAAATTCATGCTCTTGAATAGAATCAGACCTAAGTTCTTACTCAATTGCCACCGGAAAAGGGAATCATTGGATGCAAATGGGTTTCCCAAACCAAATTCAAAGCTAATGGTGACATTGAACAACATAAGGCTAAGCTTGTGGCAAAAGGTTACACTCAAACCGAAGGTGTGGATTACTTTGACACTTTCTCTCTTATTGCCAAAATGACCACCATTCACCTACTCCTTTCTATTTCGCTGCCAAGAATTGGCATATACATCAATTGATGTCAAAAATGCTTTCTTACATGGTGATTTACATGATGAAATTTACATGGATCTTCCCCGTTTTACACCAACTCATCCTAATCAGGTTTGTAAGTTGCAAAAATACCTTTATGGTTTAAAACAAGCATGTTGCTAGTGGTATTCCAAGCTCTCTTTGGCCTTACTATCATATGGCTACCTTTAGTAAGCTTTTGAACGCTCATTGTTTTTTAAATCATCTTCCACTACATTTACTGTCATTCTTGTTTATATTAATGATGTGGTGCTTGTTGGTAGTGATTTGGCTAAAATAAACTTGGTAAAACTGAATTTAGATATCGCCTTTACATTTAAAGATCTTGGAGAACTTTGTTACTTCCTTGGTCTTGAACTTGCTAGATCTAAGAATGGCATATTCCTTTCCCGCCGCAAATTTGCTCTTAAGCTTCTTGAAGATCGTGGGTATTTGGCTTGCAAACTTGCCACTTGTCCAATGGATCCCCATTTAAAGCTTTCTCAAGATCATGGTAAGCTTTTACTTGACCCTCTCTCTTATTGATAGCTTATTGGTCATTTGCAATACCTCACCACCACTCGGCCAGGACTTGAGTTTTGTTACTCAACAACTTAGTTAATTCATGTCTAATTCTCATAACACTCATTTGGTGCTACCCATCCCGTTCTTTGATACATTAAATCTTTTCTTGGTATGCTGGAAATATATATTTTTTTCTACCGACTTTGATTTACAATAATGTAGTTTTAGTGATTCGATTGGGTTGAATGTGTGGATACTAGACGGTAATTGGTTTTGCTATTTTCCTTAGTTCTTCCTTAATTTCTTGGAAAGCCAAGAAACAAGCCACTTTGTTTCTAAATCTTCTTCTTCGAAGTCTGAATATCACGCCTTAGCTTCTACAACATGTGAGTTACAATGGCTTATATATCTGTTGAATGATTTTCACATTTCCCAAGTTGCTCCTGCTCTTCTGTTTTGTGATAATCAATCTGCAATTCAAATTGCTACAAATCCTACCTTCCATGAAAGAACTAAGCACATTGAGCTGGATTGTCATTTGGTAAGGGAAAAGCTTCAAGCACATTGCATTGACAGGTGTCACAGTTGCAAATTGTGTTAGTTAGTTTCACTTCTATTACTCTTTGTTATGTATACTTTATACTCTGTTATGTACACTCACTTACTCCTGTATATATAGAGACTTTGACTATCAATAATATTAATTCATTCTTTCCCTCACATATTGTCCAGTCACAGCTTAGTCTTGTGAATGGGTTTCTTAGTCACGTCACATCACTATCCTGTTTGATTCAAAGGAACTTATTAGAAAAATAATTTTTTAGTAACCTTTGTCTCATTCAAAGGAACATGTTAGAAAATAGAAAAAATACACTTTTTTTTTGGCACCTACGTGAATTGCTCGCTCTTCCACATCACGCCATCTAGGTAGTCTTATTACGTTAACATAAATCGAGTATTTCTCGTTTAAGTTTCTTGTTGACTCATCCGTCTCCTAATTATTCTATTGGCTAATCAATTTAACAAGCATTATTATGGACCCATAATCAATATTGTGTGCTTTAATCCATTACTTGTTTGCACACGACGTTATCTGAGAAGTGACAAAACAAAATTGATAAAGAAAATCTTTCATACTATATTGATTACAAAACTTATAAACGTCCTCACATGCACACATACATGCTACATGTTCGTATAGGAGAATAAAATTTTTCAATATAAATTATATTTGGAGATCCCTATGCATTAACAACACTAAGCGTAAAGCTAGAAACCAACTTTTTTACCCGCACACACAAAGTTTATGTTAAGGATGTTAACACAACGTGCGACTCTATCTCATATGACAGTGAGCTAAGAAACAAAAACAACATCTTAAAAAAGGCAAACTTTAGGTCTATTTGCCTTAAACCCATATTTTTCTCCTTCCAAACACAATATGCGGAAAACAAATATTTCTTAGGAGTGTTAGCTAGGCAACTCTAAAGAACCAGAAAATAGGCAAGTCATAAAATTAGAAAAAGAAATTAGTCATGGAATTTATGTATCATCATTAGCTCTCATCATATTTTTTAAAAAAATAAAAAAAAAATGAAAATGAAAAATCTAATGAACATAACAACAAAGTTGATAACTTGAAGTGAGAAGTAAGCTAGTAGTTTTTATAACAAGTGTATAATGGTTTAAAATCACATATTATATGACTATTTTAACATTACAAGTTTGACTTTGGAATTCATCCATTGCAGAAAGGACAAAACTATAAGCCCAACTATTCATATATAGGGCTTTGCGTGTGTCAATAATCAAGAAATATAGATATTTTAACATATCAATATATATTGATACACACACACACACACAATTAAATCTCAAATGTTTCTCAGATAATTCAACACATCACTATCAGAAAAATTGTGATTTCCAGTTTGAAGCAGAAAGATTAAATCTATTAAAAAAAGAGAGAAAGCAGAAAGATTCACTTTGAAGGCGCAATAGATTAATTATACATTAAACTTTAATTATTTAATCTGGCATGTATTTGGTCAAAATTAAATGCAGATTTCCCGTTTCAATGTTAATCCCTTAGGGTGTCATTTTACTCTAAATCAGCAGCGATCATTAACTAGCAACCCTTTTATATAACGTCCTCTGATTAATCAAAATTAAGTAGTCATAATCCCCTTGACTCCTCCATTAATTACCCACAACCGTTTCGATTACATTAATTGAAAGCTAATTACGCTCCTCTAATTCATATACTTATCTCTAACACCTCATTCTAACTAATTAAACACGCCAATTCTGTATTTAACTACTACAAGCAAGGTTGTCAAACTCATGAGTTTAAGCAAACTCGTGACAGTGACATAAACTCGTATCGTGAACTCGAATCGTAAACTCGTAAGAGTTTACTTTTATTATTAAATAGGCATTACTAGTATATAATTAGATAATTAAAATATAAAAATGACAACAATTTGATTTAAATATATTTTAAATCCAAATAATTGAAATTAAATCCATCAACATTCATTTTAATAAAGAAATTTCTATATAATGCCGCTGAGCATGATCAAATTAAAAAAGTTAATACGAGTTTAAGAGTAAGTTAACACGGTTTTGTAAGCTAGAAACATAAAAACGGTAAACTCGATACATAAATTCGTGAGTTTAACCGAGTTTACAACTAACATGAGTTTACCACTGACTCGACTCGTTTTTGTAAGCTAAAAGCATAAAAATGGTAAACTCGGAGAGTCAACTCGCGAGTTTGACAACAATAACTACAAGTACTACAACTTTTTTTTTTCTTTTGGAAAGAAGAACTATGACAACTTAATTCAGAACAATAATATAATAATAAAAGTACTAGATTATTTCTAATAATGATAATGCTCGCATTCCTATCAAATAATGAATCCAAAGAGATCCATACAATAATGTTTGAGTAGTGAAGTGTGAAACCGAAACGCTACATGACCAAGTTTTTTTCCTCTCCTCCTGTGAGAGAACCTCTTTCTCTAACCTCGTGTAAGGCATCCCTCTCCCTGTGAGAGATTTTCCCAAACTCCATCCATCATCCACCTCTTCCAAAGATCCATCCAGGATATCCCTCCCATCACCCTTTTCAATCTGCATCCGATCTAGCATCTGTCCTTTTACCTTCCTTCTTCTCTTCGTCTCATTATTCCTGCAACAACCATTGTTTTAACCATCTCAATGGAGGAAGGTCGAGCAAAGAATGGGGCCAAGCGCATCAAAGAAGTGCAATTGGATCATCGTAACTCTGTCAATGGCCAAAAGGGTCGTACTCTAGTAGGACGCCTAGAAACTGATAAATTCCTAAATAAAGGCATTGTGATTTCTATGATCAAAAAAGGATGGGGACTGGTTCGAGACATAGAGATCCATGAAATGCCAGAAAAGAACGCCTTCCTATTTTGTTTTTGACGGTCAATCGATTACAACAAGACTACTAAAAGGGCGGCCGTGGTCCATCAGGGAGCCCCGCGAATATCCAACACTGGGATGATTTTATGATCCTCAGAGAAGTGAATTTTGACTGGTGCCCCTTCTGGGTCCAATTTCACGGACTTCCACATGGTGTCTTTGATGATGAGAATGCAATTAAGCTGGGAAATGCGGTAGGTCGGACTGTGATGTATGAAGCTCCAAGAACACAAGGCCGAATCTCTCGTACCTTCATTAGAACCAGGGTCCTCATTAATATCCTGGAACCTTTGGTGGCAGGTTTCCGGGTTCCCCGTCCTCAAAGAGACCCAATCTGGGTTATTGTTCGATTTGAGCGCCTCCAAGATTACTGTTACGATTGTGGCAGAATTGGTCATGCAGCTCGGCAATGCAAATTCCAACCTGAAAGCCTTGAAGATGATGCAGAAGATGTCAAATGCGGAAACGGCCTGGGAACAATCCAAGTTAAAACATTGGAGGATATGTTGGTGGCGCACGACACAACGTGGGATGAAGCTTTGTTTCAACCGGAAAAACCAGTGCCGACCGCCAGAAAGGAACCCAGCCGTAGGACTATCGGTGGCCCTACCATTTATGGAAATCCCGAGACCACGGCGAGAAATCTGCTCCTCAGTCACCCTATCGCGATGACCCCTGCAACGGTCATATGGTATTAAATGCTATTAATCAGGTGGACGCGTCAATAGGGATCAGAATCACCGAAATTCCTACAGCAACGGCTCCAAATCCTGAGATCCCGAGCATCACGCCTCCTTCAATGCTCCCTGAAATATCGGTAACTGATGTACCTTTGCCAATTAAATCTGGAGATCAGATTCCACCGATAATGACGGTACCTATCAGCCCAAACTTCATCCCGCCGATCAATCCAATTCCTTACGAGTTGATTCACCGACGGCCGAGTCGATGCCCAACCGCAATTATTCCTTTTTCGGTGTATCACCGATCACAAGAATAACTCTGGACTCAATCGAATCACCCTCAAGAGGTGCCTTGAACTAATTGATGAAGATGATGATATGAACCCTAATCCGACCAAGAAGCGCCTCACTTTCCAAGAGCCTGAGTCCCTTAATCCACAAGATGATCAAGCCCAGGTTGCCACAGATGGGCCCAGCCATGTCACCTTCAGGAATCTCAAAAAGGCCTTACGTGGAAAAAAAGAATCAAACAAAAGGCCAAGGTAGTTGACCTTACACCCAATGCTTCTCTTGACCCATCACATCCTCTGGATACCCACAATATTTCTTCTAATAAAAATCACATGTTCACCCCTGATGCTATCCAAAACGCCGATGGTTGCCACCAAGCAGCCATCGGTTCGCCATGAGTCTACTAGCTTGGAACTGTCAAGGGTTAGGGGTTCCCTTGACAGTCAAAAACCTTAAGGAAGTCTGCAATAAAGAAAAACCCCAAATAGTCTTCTTGATGGAGACTAGGAAGAAACGAAGATACGTGAGTAGGATCCGACAAAGGTGTGGTTTTGAAGAAGAGTGGATTGTTGACCCTATTGGGATTAGTGGCGGCCTTGCCTTATTCTGGGATAGAACCACAACTGTGAACATCATCTCATCATCCAGCAATGTCATTCATACTTCGGTGTTCGACCCGTCACTTGATCTTCCTCATTATATCTCCTTCGTGTACGGGCCACCAACAGAACGTGAAAGATTTGTTGTTTATGCAAGCATTACCAGGTTTGCCTCCCACAGGTCTGAGAGTTGGATCTGCCTGGAGATTTCAATGACATCACGTCTCATCAAGAAAAACAGGGGGGTAGTCCCAGAGCCATCAGGAAAATTCTTAATTTCCAAAAGTTCATATCCGATTGCTCCCTTATTGACTTGGGCTTCCAGGGTTCGTGGTTCACCTGGTGCAATCGCAGGGAGGGTGAGGCAACCATCAGAGAAAGAATTGACCGAGTTATGGGGAACGAAATCTTCTGTCACTCTTTCCCGTTGGCACAAGTGTTTCACATTGACCCTCTAGGATCAAACCATCACTTGTTGTTTGTTAATTTTATCATGTTTCTTCTAATAAAATAAAACCTTTCAGGTTTGAGGATTATTAGACGGCTCACAATGATTTTATGCAGGTGGTCCATAATCGCTAGACTGTGGGTGAAACATCAAACTTCAATGCTATAACTCGCTTTACTCTCAGTTTAAATAGTTGCAGAAAATTCCTTATTAATTGGAGTAAACAGAATTTTCCTAATCGTAAAAAGATTATTTATGCATTGGAATCTTGCCTAGCTACTATTCGCCACAGGTACCAAACTGAGGAAAGTAAGAGGGAAGAAGCGGAGCTCCTCCGACGTATAGAAGAGCTTTTGGACGGGAAGAAAATTGCGGTGGCAGCGCTCACGTATTTCATGGCTCAAGTTCGGAGACAAGAACTCAAAATTTTTTCATCTTACTACTCTTGTGAGAAGAAGAAGGAATTCGATCCTTAGCATTAAAGATGGAAATGGAGCGTGGACTCGAGATAAAGGCACAATTAATGAGATGTTCACAGATTATTTCACTAAGATATTTTCTCCCTTAGGCACTAGACAGCTTGCCACAACCTTGGACTCAATAGAGATAAAAATTGATGATGTCTCAAATGAACTCTTGCTCCAGCCCATCACGAACGAGGAAGTTCAACTTGCAGTGTTTAGACTAGGAGGATCAAGAGCCCCAGGCCCGGATGGCTTCCCAGGTAAATTATACCAATCTTCATGGGAGAAGGTGGGTGACTCAGTTGTTAAAATGGTGAAAGATTTCTTTGATATGAATCTCTCTCTTGAGGAAATCAATGGTACTAATATTACACTTATACCAAAGATTGATAAACCGAATCGTCTCACATTTCAGACCTATTGGCCTATGTAATTTCTCTTATAAAATCATTTCAAAAGTTTTGGCCAATAGGATGAAATGCTGCCTAGATAAGTGTATATCGCCTAATCAAGGCGCTTTTGTCCCAGGCCGGTTAATCCAAGACAACATTATCATTGCTCACGAAGTGTTCCATTATTTAAGACGAAGAAATACTGGGAATAAGTATGAATTTGCCTTAAAAATGGATATGAGTAAGGCATATGATAGAGATGAATGGGATTTCCTACGAAATGTGCTGTTAAAGTTTGGTTTCTCCCAAAAGTGGGTTAATCTTGTTATGATCTGTGTGGAAACCGTTCATCTTAACTTGTGTATTGCGGGGAGAAAATTGCTTCAATCAGTCCCGGTAGAGGACTCGACAAGGAGATCCTTTATCACCATATCTATTTATCTTTTCCTTGGAAGCCCTCTCATGTATGATTAACAAATCTCTTATGCAGGTCTCCTAACAGGGATTAAACTCACTAATCATTGTCCGATGCTTTCTCATAATCTTTTCGCAAATGATGCCCTCTTCTTCATGAATGCCGATATCCAAAATTGTCATGTTCTGGGAAATATACTTCAACAATACTGCTTAGCATCAGGCCAGTCAGCTAATTTGGAGAAATCAAGCATTGTGTTTTCAAATAACACACCTCAACCGCTCCGAAAGGACATATGTGACATCTTTGGCATTGAGGAAAGTATAGATCAAGGCAAATATTTGGGAATCCCTAGCGTTTGGGGGAAAACAAAGCATCAGGCACTAGCATATGTCCGTGAAAAAATCAGCAAAAAGGTTCATGGCTAGAGCAGTAAACACTTGTCATTTGCAGGGAGAGAAATTATGATCAAAGCTGTTATAAATGCAATCCTCGTTTTCCCTATGACATGTTTCAAGTTTCCCGTCAGAACCTGTAAAGAACTCAACAGCTTGGTGACTCACTTCTGGTGGGAAGGACAGAACAAAACACATTGGGTTGCTTGGCACAAACTCATACGACCTAAGGGGGAAGGAGGCATGGGATTTCGTGACTTCACAAAATTTAACAAGGCCCTTCTAGCAAAAACAGCTTGGCGTCTAACTCAAAACCCTAATGACCTATAGGCTAGAGTACTTAAAGGCCTTTATTTTCCTAATGGTGTTTTTTTGGATGCAGGAAAAGGACATAGAGCCTCATGGTGCTGGTCAAGCATACTCGAAGGTAGGGATTTTATCAAAGATGATTTATGCTGGCAAATTGGAGATGGGAAGACGGCCCGAACCTGGAAAGACAAATGGATCCCTACTCTACCCTCACGTGGATTATTTACTAATGATGAAGGCCTCAAAGATTCCACTCAGCATGTTGCCTCCGTCATATCAACTAGTAGTGGCTGTTGGGACTTGACTCCTATCAGTAATGCCATTAATGATCACGCCAGGAATGCTATTGAAGCCATCTTCCTCCCTCGGAGTCCCCAAGCAGACCGGCTGATGTGGACCCTAGCCAAAAATGGGATATATTCAGTCAAACTTGGGTACTTCCTGACTAATGATGACCCTACGCTTCACCTCCAAACTGCTGGTCCTTCAATCTATATTTCTAATGAGGTTTGGAAGAAAAGCTGGAGACTCAAGACCATTCCAAGAGTTGTAAATTTCATTTGGCGCTGTCTCTCCAACGCTCTCGCTACAAATGCAGCCCTTGTCAAGCGAAAAAGAAGCCCTTCGGCGACATGCCCGATCTGCCAGCTTGCTTGTGAAACGCTAGAGCATCTGTTCTTTCATTGTCAGTGGGTGCGATGTGTCTGGTTTGGGTGTGGTTTATCCTTAAAGAGCGCCCTCAACAGCATCCTCAATTTCCAACAATGGTGGATCGAAATTTTGAATCCTCAAAGCTCCCTGACCGAGTATGATCGAGCACTCATTTTGGTTGTTGTGGTTCATCTGGAAAGGGCGGAATGATTATGTGTTTAATGAGAAGCGCCTAGATCCCATGAATGTAATAGAAAAAGCAAAGCTCTCTTTAAACAATTACTGGGATGTGTGGTACCCGACTAGTTCTAATCTGCGGTATGCAAGAAGACTACTCCAAGCGTCACTGGGAGCCACCCGATGCTGCATATCTGAAAGTTAATCTCGACGGATCATTCCAGAATGCTACAACTGCTGCTGCTATTGGCCTTGTATGTCGTGATCATTGGGGCCACATGCGGTGGGCTTTCGTTGACAAAGTTAAATCCATCTCAAGCATTCATGACGGAAGCCTTGGCATTAAAGAGAGCTTTGATGATAATCCAAGATTTGGGAAACAAAAATGTTGTCTTCGAAACAGATAGCCAAATTCTTGCGCGATGTGTGGAAAATAATCAACCTTCACTATGTGAATGGGAGTCTCGAGGTATTCTTGATGACATTCTAAATGCTCTAAAGTCTGATCCCAGTTTTTCAGTCCACTTTACCCCTCGTCAGGGGAACAAAGCAGCAGACTGGCTTGCTGCATACATTAATAAGGAGGTGTGCCCAATTGGGTGGGTAGGAATACCCTTACCTTCTTTGTCTCAAGTTCTGGAGGAGGATATGAGGAGCTTTAGATGTCAGCAGAATCAACCTTCGGCGTCACCCAGAAACATTGATCCTGGTTGAGACGATGCTCTCTGGGCGTATGCTTGTTGAAGCTCGCCTTAGTTTTAATTCCTAGTAATTTGATTTACGTGTCTTTGGTTTGCATTTGGCTTTCCTATTTTTTGGCTTTTCCCTGTTTCGTTTCAGTTCGCTTTGTAATAGCTGTTTCCTCTTTCAGTAATTAATATACATAGAATTGTTCAAAAAAAAAAAAAAAAAACCGAAACGCTACATATCAATTAAAAAAAAAAAAAAAAAAATTGTCTTTAGAAGTTATGTAGTTGAACTTTGTAAATAATTCCAAATTAAATATATTCCATTTATGATTGAAATTACGACAATAAAATTGGATAGGTTATATGAAGACCATCCAGCTTATTCGTTGGATTAAACAGAAGAACCTCTCAAGGAAAAGACGCGTATGATTACCGTACAAATTAAATCTAAAGGAATCGTTCACCAAAAAGAAAAATAAAACTAAAGGAATCAATAGCAATATTTAGGAATCTCTCTAGCTACATATGTATGTACACACAAAACAGTGTTGGTGAACTTAAAGCACATCTTTTTCACCCAAAAAAAAAAAAATGCCGCAAAACATAAAGCAAATTTTTTTCACCATGTTAAACAAGCATATTCAATAGGAATCTCTCTAGCTACATCGTATATATGTATGTAGACACACTGTCTCGTCGTCCTTGGGATTATATTACTAATTTTTCAATGACATGCGGCATTCATGGTGATAAGACCACTCAACAGTGTTGGTCAAATCACTCTTAGTTGCCTCCAACATTTTGAACCGCTTCCAATCTTGGAGGACGGCTTAAGGTCGGCAATCTTGGCGGTGATGCTCCGGCAACAGTTGGCATGTACGGTGGTGACTTCTTTAAAGTCCTTACTATTTTGACAAAACCCACTGATGTAAAGAGTGTCCATGAAGATTACCCTAACTCCCAACTTCTAGTTATGCCATGTCTAATGAGATCTTGAAGCATGTCTTGTTCCTTTTGACCCGAGGAGTTGTCCTTCTTGCTGTACCATGTTTCGAAGAATGAAATGGTCTTGTTGTTCGATCGAACAAAGTAGAATCCTATGTTGATGTTATGGTTTTCCGACTGAGGATTTCCCAGGTAACTTACTGTCCTTACCGGTAAATCCTCGTTCGTATCGTTGCAAAGTCTTGTGAATGGGTTTCTTAGCCACATCACATCACCATCCTGTCTGATTCAAAGGAACTTGTTAGAAAAATAATTTTATAGTGATTTTTGTCTCCTGCAAAAGAACATGTTAGAAAATAGGAAAAACACTTTTTTTGGTGCGTACGTTAATTACTAGCTCTTCCACTGTACGCCATCTAGGTAGTCATGTTACGTTAACATAAATCGAGTATTTCTCGTTTAAGTTTCTGGTTGACTCATCACTCTTCTAAATATTCTATTGGCTAATCAATTTAAGAAGCACTCATATGAGGCCATATTCAATATCGTGTGCTTTAATCTGTTACTTGTTCGCACACCACGTTATCTGAGAAGTGACAAATCAAAATTGATAAAGAAAATCTTTTACACGATATTGACTAAAAAACTTATAAACGTGCTCACATAGTCAGATGCACACATACATGCTACATGTTCGTCTAGGAGAATAAAATTTTCAAGATATATTATATTTTGAGAACCCTATGCATTAACAACACTAAGCATAAAGCTAAAAACCAACTTTTTTACACACACACACAAAGTTTATGTTAAGAATGTTAACACAACGTGCGACTCTATCTCAAATGACAGTAAGTAAGAAACAAAAACAACATTTTAAAAAGGGAAAACTTTAGGTCTATTTGTCTTGAACCCATATTTTTCTCCTTCCAAACATAATATGCGGAAAATGAATATTTCTTAGGGGTGTTAGCTAGGCAACTCCAAAGAACCAGAAATTAGGTAAGTCAAAAAACTAGAAAAGGAAATTAGTCAGGGACTTTATGTATTATCATTAGCTCTCATCATCTTTCTTTTTCTTTTCTTTTTTTTAATTTCTAATAAACAAAACAACAAAGTTGATAACTTGAAATTAGAAGTAAGCTTTGAGCAAAAAAATTAGAAGTAAGCTAGTACTTTTTTATAACAAGTGTATAATGGTTTTAAATCACATATTATATGACTATTTTAACATTACAAGTTTGACTTTGGAATTCATCCATTGCAGAAAGGACAAAACTATAAGCCCAACTATTCATATATAGGGCTTTGCGTGTGTGTCAATAATCAAGAAATATATAGATATTTTAACATATCAATATATATTGATATAGAAACACACTCACAAATAAATCTCAAATGTTTCTCATATAATTTAACATCATCACTATCAGAAAAATTGTGCTTTCCAGTTTAAAGGAGAAAGATTAAATCTATTTAAAAAAAGAAAAGAAAGAAAACGGAAAGTTCTCTTTGAAGGCGCAATTGATTACTTATACATTAAACTTTAATTATTTAATCTGACATGTGTTTGGCCAAAATTAAATGCAGATTTCCCGTTTCAATGTTAATCCCTTAGGGTGTCATTTTACTCTAAATCAGCAGCGATCATTAACTAGCAACCCTTTCATATACCGTCCTCTGATTAATCAAAATTAAGTACTCATAATCCCCTTGACTCCTCCATTAATTACCCACAACCGTTTCGATTACATTAATTGAAAGCTAGTTACGCTCCTCTAATTCATATACTTATCTCTAACACCTCATTCTAACTAATTAAACACGCCAATTCTGTATTTAACAACTACAAGTACTACAGCTTTTCTTTTTTTCCTTTTTTTTTTTTTTGGAAAGAAGAACTATGACAGCTTAATTCAGAACAATAATATAATAATTACAGTACCAGATTATTTATAATAATAATAATGCTCTGCATACATATCTATCAAATAATGAATCCAAAGACATCCATGCAATAATATTTTGAGTAGTGAAGTGTGAAACCGAAACGCTACATATCTTAATAAAAATGTGTCTTTAAAAGATATGTAGTTGAACTTTGTAAATAATTCCAAACTAAATATATTGCATTTATGATGGAAATTAAGAGGATAAAATTGGATAGGCTATATGAAGACCATCCAGCTGATTTTTCACCATGTTCCTCTAACAAGCATATTCAATAGGAACCTCTCTAGCTACATATTTATGTAAACTCACTGCCTCGTCGTCCTTGGGATTATATTACTAATTTTTCCATGACTTGCCGCATTCGTGGTGATGAGACCACCCAACAGTGTTGGTCAAATTACTCTTACTTGCCTCCAACATTTTGAACCGCTTCCAATCTCGGAGGACAGCCTTAAGGTCCGCGATCTTGGCGGTGATGCTCCGGCAACAGTTGGCATGTACGGTGGTGACTGCTCTAAAGTCCTTACTATTTTGACAAAACCCACTGAAGTAAAGCGTGTCCATGAACCTAGCCCTAACTCCCAACTGTCTAGTTATGCCATGTCTAATGAGATCTTGAAGCACGTCTTGTTCCTTTTGACCCGTGGAGTTATCCTTCTTGCTGTACCACGTTTCGAACAATGAAATGGTCTTGTTGTTCGATCGAACAAAGTAGAATCCTGTGTTGATATCATGCTTTTCCGACCTAGGATTTCTGAGATATCTATCGGTGCTGATTTGTAGGTCCTCATTAGTGTCGTTGCTAAGTCTTGTGAATGGGTTTCTTAGCCACATCACATCAGCATCCTGTATTTACCATTCACTATTAATCATAAATATGTATATGGTTCATGCAACGTTCTTGCTAACTGTTAGTTTTGCATAGAGATCAGAAATGGATTGTTCTGTGTTATATATTATGTTATTTTGCACCACTCTTTATATGTTAAAGTCTGATATATATTTGATGCTCCATTAGGTACTTAGTATAAGAGCCATTTAACTAATCTGGGTAAATTAATTTAATAAAATAAATTGATTAATTTGAATAAATATGATATGATCTTTTTAAACTATTCATGCGTAACATTAGATTATATATCAATTTATAAAGTCTATCATGCAATTAATATACAGGCTAATATTATTTTGGCCCTTATAGTTTGATTTAATTTTAACTTTAGTCCTGTAATTTTAAAACGTTATTTTTTATTCCTATTGTTTTATATAAGGACTTTGTTCTAGTTTAAGTATATGAAGAAAAATCAAAACTCATTAAGAGTATATGGACCCGTCAAAGTTGTCAAACTCACGAGTTTAAGCAAACTTGTGATAGTGATGTAAACTCGTATCGTGAACTTGAATCGTAAACTTGTAAGAGTTTACTTTTATTATTAAATAGGTATCACTAGTGTATAATTAAATAATTAAAATATAAAAATGACAACAATTTGATTTAAATATCTTTTAAATCCAAATAATTGAAATTAAATCCATCAACATTCATCATTTATCATATTTACTAAAGAAATTTCTATATAAAGCCGCTGATGAGCATGATCAAATCAAAAAAGTTAACACGAGTTTAAGACTAAGTTAACACAATTTTGTAAACGTAAAAATGATAAACTCGGTGTATAAACTCGTGAGTTTAACCAAGTTTACAACTAGCACGAATTTACCACTGACTCAACTTGTTTTTATAAGTTAGAAGAGTAAAAGCGGTAAACTCGAAGAGTCAACTCGTAAGTTTGACAATAATGTCCGTCATTAAACTCATGTCAAATTTTTATGAAACTACATGAACCAAAACCATCAATTTGAAATTATAGGAATCAAAAACAAAATTTGATCAAATTGTAAGGATAATAATAATATTAACCCTTAATAATTGTTTCGTAATGAACTCTTGTCATGGATATAGTTAGCAACAACTGACCATATATAAAAACTGACGGTGGAGTTGTTAATTTAGGTGTAATACTGATAAAGAAAGCCCAAATAGAAATATCTAATAAATCGGGAAAAAAAAAAAAAAAAAAAGAAACAGAAAAACAAAACGTACCGTGAAGATGAAACTGTATCCTCGTTTGAGAACTTGCAAGAGAAAAAGAGTCCTTCTCCACATCATTTTAATGAAATCAGCAGACATGAACAATTTCTCGCCTCCAAAATCAACACCGTTGTCGTCGGTTTCCAATTTAAAGCAGTTTAGCCGGAAAAACCTGCACCTGTCATACGCCGTCTGATCGACGGCGACAACCAGAAGGTGGTCAACCAGAGACCGTGTATCTTCTCCAAGCCAGAAGCTGCTCAGAAATAGGTCAAACATGGTGGTGTCTCCATTAACGTCTTGTTCTGCATATGCCTTGTTTATGAACGTTACTATTACAGTCTTGTTTTCCATTGATGCTTTTGCTAAAACAGATTCAATGGTATTATTCTGCAGTAAAGTCAAAAAAAAAAAAAAAAAAAAAAAAAAAAAAGGAACACATAAGGTCAAAAAGACTGGATATTTTGATCCATGATTTGAGCATTATATGTTGAACTTACTGTGTCTAATGATGATGATTTATGGATCAGAAGCGGACTAGAGAAAGAAGAAGACCGAAATAGTAAAAGGATTCCTATCAAGAATAGCAGTACGACGACGAAATTCCCAGATTTTTGTTTGACAACATTGTCCATATATGGAATGTTCATGCCTGTGTGTGTTTGTATTATATATGTGCTGATATTTCTGATGAGAATTGCAGAATCAAGAGAATGTGCTTTGGCTATATATGGTGATGAGCAAGGTTGTCTCATGAGTTTAAGCAAACTCGTGAAAGTAAGGTAAACTCGTATCGTAAACTCGTAAAAGTCTACTTTTCTATTAAATATATATTAATAATGTATAATTAAATAATTAAAATATAAAAAATAACAACAATTTGATTTTAATATTTTTTAAATCCAAATAATTAAATTAAATCCCATCAATATTCACAATTTGTTATATGTAACAAAGAAATTTCTATAAAATTTACATTTAAATCTGCTAAACATGATCAAATCGAAGAAGTTAACACGAGTTTTAGGATAAGTAGACACAGTTTTATAAGCTGGAAACATAAAAACGGTAAACTCGGTATATAAACTCGTGAGTTTAATTGAATTTACAACGATAATAAGTTTTTCAAATGATTTCGATTTCGATTTTGTAATCTAAAAACGTAAAAACCTTAAACTCGGAGAGTCAACTCGCACTTTGACACATTGGTGATGAGAATTAGTTGATGAATTGGAATTGGGATTAAACAGCAGATAGATATATCGTGTTGGTCTGGGAGAATGGTCATGGGATGTTGGGTGCCGACATGAGGAAGAACGGTCTAAGGCGGCAATTTAGCTGTGGGTCCCACTTAACTTGTGGGCGCATCAAAACTTCTTTTCCCCTTTTTATTTTTGAGATAAATACCAATTTTGTTATGGAAGTTTTGACTTTGGAGTACTCACCACCAGAAGTTTTTTTTGTATCATTTTTGTCCCGGAAGTTTACAAACGCAAAGCAATCTTTCCCATCGGTTGATCTTGACCGTTGGATTGAAAATTTGTTGTATCATTTTTACCCCAGAAGTTTACACAAATTTGCTCCTAAAAAAAACTTTCGGGGCATATTTACTCCTTTTTGTAAACTTTTAGGGTAAAAATGATACAAAAAAAACTTCCGGATACTAAATACCCCTTAACCAATACTTTTGTAATAAAAAATAGTATTTAACCCTTTATTTTTCCCCCTACAAGGTTGGTTTAACTTTAGGCGAAGGCTTTTCCTGTTGCCTTTTTTCAAGGTCAACCTTTCTTATTGGGTTCACCTTCAATCCATCAATATGATTACGGGCCAAACTTGCAAGGATCTCTTTGGCAGTATCTGTATAACAGTCTAAGCATATGCTGATATTTCTTCAGAGACTTTTTTTTTTTTTTTTTTTTTTTTTTTTTTGGCTATATATATGGTGAGAGAGCCAGTTCAACGGCAATTTGGGCTTAGGTATAGCGTGGTGGGTTGCACTCCACTTCTAAATATAAGATAAAGTTAATTTTTTTAGAAATATTTAAGAAGCTAATTAAACTACTTTAAAATATTTATATTTCTGATTTTTTTTCTTAACTATTTTATCTCATATATAAACTGATATATGATCTAATAATACACACATATTATATAATTAAGTAACTTATACTTATAGTTATCAAGTGACTCTTAAGACACGTACATAAAAAGGCATTAGAAGAGAGGACAATACCTCCCTCAATGGGTTTGACCCTTACAATATATGTTATTGGGTGTGACCGTTACATATGGAGCATCGGAGAGGGTATCTATGTTCCCATGGATATTTTCTCGCCTAGTCGCAGATAAGGACGTGGCTGTTGTCCACTTCTCTTATCGTTCTCTACCATTCTCTTCTTTCAAATACTGTCGTATAAGCTCTCTAATAGCCTCAAATACAAAATGAAGGAGTCTTAATTTGGAAGCTTCATTGTCCCTTGTTTGAGATAATTAACTACATAAAACTTGCAGACAATCAATTTTAGTGTATGAAAAATATTCTCTTGTAACTTTTACCAATACATAAAAGCACTTTTAATAATAATTCTAGGACTGGCGTCGAATCAATTGGCTTAGATAATGTGCCACTAACTGATACAAAAAGTTACGTTGTAAAAATTGAAAAGAAAGATAAATTTACTTTCCGCATCAATTATATGTTCACAATCAGTGTTAAAGGTCCTACAATCATACAATTTATTTACAAAATTGTCACATATAACAATGTTTCACATCTATCTTTTAACTGGGGTAAAATTGTAAGTGCCAAAAAGCATTTTTCATACTACTGTCAATGAAAAATTTAATGGATCTTTTTAATGCTATATCTACTAGTACAATTTCTGTTCATTTGCTCATCATTTTCTTTTCAATATTTAGCCCCACTATTTTTAGACTTTTGAATAGTATTGCTTGGACCGTTAAACAATTATATTTTGTTTTTGTATTTGGAAAGGTCTATTATTAATTGTATGAAAGAGGACTTGGGGCTCATAAGCTCCGAGTTGATAAGTCAACTTGGAATTTAGAGAGAGCAATTTGACAATGACTTGTGTTCTAGCGAACTTTGATGAAAATTGTGCTTTATGCGGCTAACAAACCTAAAATTTGGAAAAATACACTAATCTTTGAGAACTACAAGCCATAATTGCATTACAACAAATTCTTCTTGAGTGATTCTACTATTAACCCTAAACTCTTAGATTAATGAGATATGAGTCCCTCATTTTGATGAGAATTCTATCTTCCCTCATACTTTGATCCATACAATTAGACCTCTATTTCTATTTATAGGGTCTTACGATGATTCATTGACTTATCAAAATTTTAACTAACTACTGTAATAAAGATCTCAACTAACTAATAATTTTATATCTTCAACACGTCTCCATTTGACACTTCTTATACTTATGAAAGTGTTAACTTGCCAATACCACAAATATGGTTTACTGAGGTGAGATTAAACAAATCATTTTATACTTCTAAGAGACAACTTCCTCTTTACCTTCATTGAGACATCTTCCTCTTGATCTCCATTCTTCAATATGCATATCTTCAGCATACTGTTCCATGATGAAGACTGCAAACTAATTCATTCTTCTTTAATTGACTTTTCCAAATTCTTTAGTAGACTCTTCAATAGTCTAACTCTAACCTTTGCAAGCAACAATGAAATCTCATATTCAAATTTCTTGAAGCCAATCACATTCAGGCTTATCCTCATTCATTTAAAAAGCCCTGCTGTTACAAGCGACCATTGTCTGCTGGAGAATCATAGTACATGGTAGCCTTTCAGGGCCCAATCAAATATTTAATGTCACAATGATTTCCACAACTTGCTCATGTGGTACAGCTTCCAACAATGCGTTTAATACTGCATTTCCAATTAGTTGCTCACCATTCACCAACTATTTCCAATCAGCAGCACCATCACTTTATAGAGCTTATGGCCTGGTCACTAAAATTCCAGACTATATGTTCAAGTAGCCAAATCTAAGTGCTGGAATGCATATACTCTGAACCACTTGTAAATTTCTTCATATTTATCTTTTGTAGCCAAATATCAGTACCAAGTAAGGCGAGAGATATATCCACAAATGAATTGCGTCCCTTCAATCAACCAAAGGACTATTCTGTGCATCCTTTTCAAGTGTAAAGACACCGCAACTCTGTATCAGCAAAGGTCATTGAAGCACTTAATGAGGTGCACTTATCAGTATTCAAAGAACATGGCCAAGAACGCTACTTACAGGAGTCATACAGATAGAGGGGCAAACGAAAAGGAGTACATATACATATAAAGCCACAAAACACAGCCTTGTGAACTTACAATGTGTACTGCAGTTTAGTGAATACACCCCACCATCCCATATATCTTCCTCAACGAGTTAGTCCTTCCCTGTTGAGCTTAATTCATCAAGTGCCAATGTACTCAAACAAGGAACGAAAGTCTTTGATGAAAAATTTGTTCGGATGGACGCCAAAAAGCTGTGAGTTGACATCTGATGCTGACATTCTTCAGCTGAAGACATTGATAAGCTCCAACCTTTCTATCGTACGCTAAAAATTTTGACTCTCCACTTGCGCGCCGGATCTCCGATTTCCAGCAAGGTCTCGCTTCCGGCGAGTCTTTCAGCTCTCCGAACATTGGTTCCCGCAAGAACAGGTCTGCAATACTGCAGCAGTATCAAGTCGCAGTTCAGGGAGTAGTAGCTGTGGCTCTCGAGATAGGTTGTCAGTTTCGCCACTGTCTTCAACTGAGAATTTCGAGATGAAGCTGTTAGGGTTCCATGTGTCCTCTTTTACAAAAAGCCACATGGTAGGAGAAGTTTATGTTTTAAGGAAGAGTAGTTATTTTCTGTTAGTTTATTATTCTTATCTGTTGTATAGGAAGTTATAGTTTCTTATCTGTCGTATAGTTACTCTATCTTATCTATTTAGGAAGTTATGATAGGAAGTTATACTTAGGACTCTATAAATATATTGTATTCTCCTTCTATAAGATCATGAATGAATATATGATATTTCAGAATTGTGTTGTGTTGGCTGGAGTTAGATACTAACTCTAGATTGTCTCTCTTTTCCCTAGAACTCAGATTCTGGTTCTAGTCTCCTATCTTGATTCTTCCACTTCTATCTTACTTTCTTTAAATCATATCAAAAGGGTATTCTTTGAGTTCTATCAATTGGTATCAGAGCGGTCGTTCTTAGGGCCTGTTGAATACAATGGTGAATACTTGAAATTCTTCATATGAGGAAAATTCTCAACGGCAAACCCCCAAAACCCAGAAATACCACCCACTTCCAATCCTCATAACGATCCAACAATAATTATGTTGCAACCCCAATCTCAAACACCACAGAACACAGACAATTCCCAATTGGTAGCCATTATGGCGCAATTAAATCAGATGAACGCAGAAATCAATTCATTGAGGAAGCAAAAGGCACCCGTATTTGCTAGGGGAGAATCAAGTCACAACAATAAAGATACTTACGGTGAACACGAAGAAGGCGATATGGAAGCACCGTGGTGGAGTAAAAATCCTTCTAAGCGGCCTTATTCAAAAGTTGAATTCCCAAAGTATGAGAGGGGTGATCCTAGAGGCTGGATTCTAAAGGCGGAAAAATATTTTCGTTATTATCAAACGCCTGAAGAATTAAAAGTTGATGTTGCAGCAATTAATTTAGAAGGAGACGCATTAGATACGTTTACTTGGGTGTCATCAGGAAGAACCATACGTTACTGGGATGAACTTGTGCAGATATTTCAGGAGCAATTTGGCCCGACTGAATTTCAAAACCCAGATGCTTATTTATGTAGTATAAAGCAATTGAATTCAGTTAACGAATATAAGCAAGAGTTTGTGAGGAGGCAAGCCCAAGTACAAGGATGGCCTGAACACTGTCTTCTAGGTGTTTTCATCAACGGCTTAAAAGAGGAATTACAAGCAGATGTTAAAATTCAAAAGCCGCGAACCGTGTATAAGGCCGTGAGTTTAGCCATGGAATTTGAAAGTAAATTACAATCACAACTAATTCAGCGATCTGTTCAATCGATCCCGCGATCTCAGCTTTCTCAGCCAACTGACCAATATTCACGTGGCTCGGAATATTTCAATAATTACCGAGATAATAAAATATTTGTGCCACATCAGCAAGGGGACTCTTTGACCGGCACATATCACACGGATTCTTCTCCAAACAAACCGTTATCATCGACAACTCCCAATTTCACGCCAACGTCTTACCCGAACCATTTGCCGTCATTCTCAGCCCATACGCAAGTCTCGGCCAGCAACGACGCCGAAAGACAATACAGAAGAGAGAAGGGACTTTGCTTCCGGTGTGGTGAGCGATTTATGCCAGGTCATCACTGCAAATCCTCTACCTTGCAAATAATGGAGATTACTGAAGATACAGGGAAGACACCTGAATTCTCGAACAATGAGAAACTTGCCAATGCCAATTTAGCCGAAATTTCCTTATTTCCGCCTTGAGGACAAGGCTGAATTTCAAGGGGAGGGTATTGTTAGGGTTCCATGTGTCCTCTTTTACAAAAAGCCACATGGTAGGAGAAGTTTATGTTTTAAGGAAGAGTAGTTATTTTTCGGTAGTTTATTATTCTTATCATTTGTATAGGAAGTTATAGTTTCTTATCTGTCGTATAGTTACTCTATCTTATCTATTTAGGAAGTTATGATAGGAAGTTATACTTAGGACTCTATAAATATATTGTATTCTCCTTCTATAAGATCATGAATGAATATATGATATTTCGAGAATTGTGTTGTGTTGGTGGAGTTAGATACTAACTCTAGATTGTCTCTCTTTCCCTAGAACTCGATTCTCCGGGTTCTAGTCTCCTATCTTGATTCTTCTACTTCTATCTTACTTTCTTTAAATCATATCAAAAGGGTATTCTTTGAGTTCTATCGAAGCGTGATGCGTCGCCGGTGTATGAAACACCGGTAAAGACCGGAAAACATCACGGAGAGAATATTTGGAGTCTCTTTCTCCCCTGCCTTCTCTTGGCGAAAACTCAAGATCCACGATGGAAGATGGAGGAAAAACCAAATTAGTCGAGAACGATGATACGGTGAAACAAATACTCAAGATGGCGACTTTGAATGGATGTTACGGTGACTTCCCAAGATTGCCGACTAAAGATTCTCGCCGCCGATTGCACGCAGGCTGACTGAAAAAATGCGGAATCGTGGTTGGAAAAATTAAGGCAGCGATGGCGCGTTTTGTCCTGGGACTTGAAGAACGCGATCTTGATGGAAGAAATTTGGGGAAACACGATCTTTAACACGGAGATGCGATCATGGCGGAGGCTTCGGTGAGATCTTGATGAAGAAACCTTGATAGTTTGGAGATTGATGGAAATCGAGCAATAATGAACCACGAATTTGGCGCAATGAACCTCGGAAATGTCGCAATGCTCACAGAATTATGATGGCTCGACGGCGGGGTGCAATTGAAGACCGCGATAGGGCAAGACTCGAAGCTCGGTGTTGGAGAATGAAGAGACCGGGACGCTATGCTTCAAGGTAGAAGCTCGTGTTGGAGTGTCAAGAAACGAGAGACGCTATGCTTCAAGTTTGGGCTCGGTGTGCCTCATATCCGGCGACAGCAATTTTAGGCCCAAGAAAATAGCATGCTCATGATACCATATTAATAAACCCAGAATTTGGATAAATACACTAATCTATTCTTGAGAATTAATTACAAGCCATGATGGTATTACAACAATCTCTTAGATGATTCTACTATTAACCTTAAACTTTAGGATTAATGAAATGTGAGGATCAAGTTAACCTCGTCCTTCATTTTGATGAGGATTCTATCATTATTCACACTTTGATCCATACAATTAGACATTTATTTATGGGTAAAATATTTCTTCAGTCACTAGAGATAAGTTATCTCCAGTGACCCCCAAAACTACGTCGTTTTGGATTAATAAAAGGTTTTCCATAATTTTGCACTCTTCATTAATTCACCTAAAATTACAAATACACCCTTCATTAATCCAAAACGACGTAGTTTTGGGGGGTTCTGGAGATAACTTATCTCCAGTGACAGGAGAAATACTTTTCCCTTTATTTATATGGTCTTATAATGATTAACTAACTCATTAAGATCTTAACTAACTAATGAGAATCTCAACTAACTAATGATTTTATATCTCCAACAATGCCTATTGGTGTATCGGTGAAAGGAAAATTAGTTATAGCCGATATGTACAACATAAAGTTTGATGTCATATGAAAGTATAAATAAATAAATAAATACGTTTGGAAAAAATGTAAGAATATTGAGAGTACTTGGTGTAACACCCCACTGTTCTGAACCCAAAAACCTATTATGAATTCTGATGTACTATTTAATAAAAATTTAAACCACGAGTTAGGTTTTTCCTGAAAATAAAATCCTTTTTTTAAAAAGAGAGTTCAAAATAATATTAAAGTTCAAATGGGCTTTTCTAATACATTTAAAACATTTGGAAACATTTTAACAGTGGTTCAATCTTTCATTAAAATTACATCATACTTAAAGTTCAATCAGAGTATTTCCTTATTTCTCCATTTAATCTAGAGCGCTACTAAAACATTCACCATAATGTGGGCTTGTTATATACATGCCCGTCCCTCGCAAAGAACCGTTAGCAAAAAGATATATATATATATATATTATCTACTATGTATCTAATTAAATATATACATCCCATGACCACATACGGTTATCTCAAAATAATATCTAAGTCATAAGGAAATAAAATAATTCATATACAAAAGTGAAACTATATGTTTCAATTTGCATCATCAACTCCACCTTCTTCTTAAGACCAATCAATATCTACGCCCTGCCTCTTCCTCCTTGCCTATTAGTCTGCCCATATCTTGAATTTATGGAAGGCTCTGAGATTCAAATGAATGAATCCCAGAGTAACAAGTTAATCTCAAATTCTAGCATATGCAATATATATGTAAATCAACCAAATAAAGTAGTCCACAGAGCTTATAAAGCATTCAAATTCAAATTCAAGTATTACATTCAATATGCAGCTTGCAATACAAGTGTTCATTCAAATACTTTCAAATACCTTGGCGCAAGGAAAATTCGTTTTTACAATTCAATACCAAAAATAGTGAATACACTAGGCCCTGCCTAGCCACCGGGAAGTTGGCCCCATGGTCGGCCCTTCCGCTCAATCGAGCCACGAGTGGTGCTGGCCATATAGGTGGGACATACAAATATGGAATACAAAAACATATATAGCAATGTAAAGAATGTGAGATTATAGTTACTACCTGTTGGTCTTACCGACAAAACCCCTTCCAACAAGCTCTTGTCACTATGCTTGTCCTTTAAGCCTGGGCAATTCTCAAGTCCTATAATTAATATTTATATAGTGATGGGTCATTAACCAATCCAAACATAATTATAAATTTAACTTCTCTAGACGACCCACCCCAAAAATACTTGTCTTTTAATATCTTTATGACTAGGGATGTATACTCATTGGAACCTATTTGTTTAAATACTATACGCTTTGGAATTATCATCTCAGCCATTTGACCTTTCATTTTTATCCAAAGAAACCTTCACTTTAAAGGTTAAGCATAAATAACAACTTATGTGACTATTCCTAGACTTATCAAAAATTCAGCCTTCAATTTTTTTGAGAATTTGGAAAATTCATAACTTGACCGATATAACTCCAAATGGAGTGATTCCAATTTTTACTTAAACTTTGATAAGTATATTTCCATAAATTAAAGTCGCTAAGTTGATTTATGGCTGAGAAAAATTCCCAAAATTCAGAAACATAAACATTGTCCAGAAATGTTTCAGATTTTCTGACCAATCTTTGAGAAACAATAACTCCTTCAATATTTATCGGAATTCGACGAATTACATATCAAATTAAACCTCTATGTGTCTACTATTTAACTAGAAAATTTCACATTTTAATGATTTTTTTAGTCAATCCGAAATGCCATGCCATCCCCTGACTCAGAGACACACCAAAAATTTTCCGGATTTTTGGCTCAACTTCTAAAAATTATAACCGGAGTTGTAGATCTCCGTTTTAGGTTATTCAAAGGTTATTTTAAACCTTAAGGAGTGTACTATATGTGTAAAAATTTCAGATTCAAAAGAGGTCATTTAGCTTGATTTGGACTTACTCAAAAGTTAATCTGCAGCTGAAATATTCAATTTCCGGAAGACAAAGACTTATCATTTCATGTATATCAATTCATTAAGACTTCCTTAAGCCTTTTCATTATTAAACTTGACACCAACTCTTCACAACAAAGAGGTTTCAAATTCGTCTATAACTAAGGCAAAACCATAAACCTTATATTCATGTGCTATTTCGGTGTAATAACGAAACTTCACATAACCTCAAGAAACTCCAAGATCAACATGCATCAACGCCATTTAAGCATCCTTTTTTTTTTTCTATAATGGTTGGTGTAGTTATCCAGACATTTCAGGCTTAAGAAACATGCTGAAACTTCCTCTATTTCAACCCCAAAAACAGAGTGACCACATGCGTAATCATAACCACGGCTTTCAAACTCGAGAACAAGGTTGGGATAGCTTACCTTGTTTGAAACTCAAGCTTGCATGCAAGTTTGATCCTTCTTCCCTTTTGACTTCTCACGCTCGATCTCTCCGTCCTGTTTTCTATTTCCCGTCCTCTCTCGACTCATCCGGTTCTCTCTTTCTTTTTCTTGACTTTACGGCATTTTCGACCGAAGTGAATAAATGGGTTAAGAGGGGGATGAATAAATATTGAGGGAGTGCATATACGTGTCCGGCTTTGTAGAGAGAGGAGGATGAGGTGAGTTGTCTCTAAATGCATGCAACAGGTGTTATTATTATTATTCTTCTTTTCCACTTTTAAAACATTCTCTGCTGTGTTCACCGTGTCTAACCGAAGAAACAAAAATAAAGAATTGAAGCATATGGGCTGAAGAGGAATACCAATTATAGGGAATATATGGGCTTTGTGTTTTGAGTTAGAGCAAGAGAGGATCCGAGAAGCTACCGCATGTGGGCAAAAATAAAGAATAATGGAATGTGAAGGTGGATGGGAACTTGGAAATCCATATTGAATTGCTCGGGACCCACAACCCAAAAAAAGCCATAATAAGCCTTTCTCCTTCCATGTCTTTGCCCATATATAATATTATTATACTTATTTATGTAAATGGAGCTATATACCCAAGAGGGGGTGAATTGGGTATTTTAAAAACTTTTCAGAATATGCTCTGTTTTGAGGTAATGAAACCAGAGATAAACAAAGGAGGAAGGGAAGGAAAGCTTGCACAAGAGAAATTATCCTGGTTCGGTCTTATCTTTGACCTACATCCAGTCCCCAAGTCACACTTGGGATTTTCAATCCACTATACTCACATGGCGACATGACTCTGTACTCAAGAGTAGTTCTCTCTCTAGAACTCACTCCCCCTTACAAGTTGTAATCAATACACCCAACCACTAAGTCCCCCGACTTATGGTTATCTCAATCAATAAATGATTTCTGAGATAGAACTCTCTCTCGGAGCGAGATAAAATGAACATGAAGTGCAAGTATCGATTGATACAATATAGATGAAAGCGAACACAATAAATAACAATCAATGAATTTTCGCTCTCGTAGTTGTGTCAACTTGAGAAGGAGTTAATGAACTCTATTTATAGGTAGAGAACATTAAATGACTGTTGAGTGATGAATTCAACCGTTGTAGGTGATTAGCATTAAGTCTGGTCATCTTCTCTCTCTAAGCTCCAGATGCTGATATGGTCTGATGTGGAACTCTGAGGATTTTCCCGTTGGAGAAGAATTTGCTTGATGAAGAAAGTGTTTTTGAACGTTGAGAGTTCGTGCTCAGATGGATTAACCAAAAGGATGTTAATTTACTGAAGTACAATAAATGCTCTGACCACTTTTTGCTTTTTCCCTTGATCTTCATTAATTTTCATCTGTGCTAGCTGAAATCCACTAAATAAACTTGTTAAACATATCTGGGATCATAAGTGAATGATTCATGAAAGCAATTGGAACAAACAAGAGTGATTCATGAATTCGTATAATTCAAAACTTAGTTTTTACGTTGCATACTGCGGTTTGTTCTTGTAAACTCGAGTATGGCACTGTTCACAAGTGACCAAACTGCAGTATCCAATTGGATACTCGAGTTTCCATTTTTCAGAGGCAAGCCATCGTGTCTTGTATTTGAAAGACAAGACCTATACTCGAGTTTGCCTATGCAAACTGCAGTATGGGTTTAACTTGAAAAATCCATTTGCTCTCTGGAAGTCCAATACTCGAGTTTAGCAACGCAAACTGCAGTATTGACCATTCAATACTCGAGTTTGCCAATGCAAACTGCAGTATCGGTTTATCTTGAAAAATCCTTTGCTCTCTGGAAGGTCAATACTCGAGTTTGGTTTTGGAAACCGCAGTTTTGACTTTGTTTGAAAAACTTGTTTTGCTTTCGGAAGTCCAATACTCGAGTTTGCCAAGCAACGCAAGATTGGCGTCCAATACTCGAGTTTGCAAATGCAAACCTGCAAGTATTGACTAAGTTGGAAAAATCCTTTGATTCACAAGAAGTTCGATACTCGAGTTTACCCATGTAAACCGGATTGGTTGTCGCGTCCCATACTCGAGTTTGCAAGAGCAAACCGCAAAGATGGACTTTGGCCGAAAACTTGGTTCCTTTCGTATGGCCTATACTCGAAGTTTACCAAGCAAACTGCAGATATTGGCGTCCAATACTCGAGTTTGCAAATGCAAACTGCGTATTGGCTGTCCAATACTCGAGTTTGCGAGATGCAAACTGCAGTTTGCAACTTTGAGTGTTTTTAAAACAACTTTGCAAACTTCAAAACATGTTTTACATTTGTTGTTAATCATTAAAACATATTGAGAACTAACAATTTACATTCCTAATTGCAATTCTGATTTTGCCCTTTACTGATGTACATCTTTAATCTACCAATAAAAATTCCCAACTTATCCTCTCCAAGCCATAAAATATTGACTCTAAAATATTTAGGCAAAAAATTGTCCCAAATATTTATCCTTAATTTTCAGGAAAGTATGCCTAAATTTCCAAATATTAATTTTTAACGTTTATCTAGGCTAAATTTCCCATAACTAATTCCATGTAATATTCTTAATTCCTAATCTCCAAAATTTGGGATGTCACACTTGGAATCGATTACTCGTTGAAGTACCTACACAAAACCGAGCACGGATCTAGACCATTCATGTTACACAACAAATACACCAAAGAGAAGAAGATAAAAGAAGATTCTTAGAATAGAGAACCTTTTAAAGGGAGAAAACATGTTTGTGTGTGTATTATTATTCAAAATCATTATTCCCTCAAGTCCATGCATCCTTTACATAGTATCCGCAGAGACAAATATGAATAGACATAACCTTCAATGTATGGTTATATGAGAATAAATATAGCTATTGTACCATAAACGAAAAACTCTCTTTTTGACCCATATTTCTTCATATTTATACAATAGGCCCAATTTACATTGGGCTTGGGTCTCAATTCACTAAGGGTGAACTAGTAAATTTCAACAGTAAAAAATGGACCTAAGTGCCCAGAATCAACTCAAGTAATAGATGTAACCCTTCAATGTATGGGTACATGAGAATAAATAAAACTCTTGAACAATAAAGGAAAAAATTTTTTTCCCTCATATTTTTTCATATTTATAAACTAAAGTAATATCCGAACAAAGTCTTGGGAGATCAACTCCCCCCTATGTCTCTAAACAAAAAAATTTGAAAGGCCACTAGGGGCCACTAGCAACTCACACAAGCCAATCCTAAATTGCAATTGCATGCCATTATTTTCAAAGTCTACATTATTTCCCTCTCCATACGTGTGCAAGAAGCATATTTAGATGTCTTTGTCAATAGATCGCATCCATGAGAATAACATTACATTGTGTGTCGTCTCACCTAGCCAGGCCTCTTGTGGCATTTGAATCGTAGCATTGGTGTCTCCTTCCACCACAATTATACTCCCTCTTGTCCTTAATATAAGACATATTTGAAAAATTGCTCTAAGTCTTAAATATAAAACAAAATTTTCATATTTGTCAATCTTTTTCTAATTTGCCCCTCTTGATGTTCCCTCTACAATAATCAAGGAAGAAAGGGAAGGAGAGACAATACCAAAAAAACATTGTCAATTTATAGTGGTTAGTTTGTAGCGGTTACAAAAAATCATTACAAATTCTGATATTTGTTGCGATTTATACCAAAACTGTTACAAATTTACAACGAGATTACTCACGCCAAGTGGTGCGCTGGTTAGGGAACAACCTTTGTAGTAATTATCACAAAATAACCACTATAAAATATGGCACCAAGCTAGTGCCAATTTTGTAGTGGATAATTTGTAGCGGTTTCTTTTCACAAATCGCAACAAATGTGGCACCAGCTAGATCCTTTATTATACGAAAGTCATGGCAATTTATTTGTAGCGGTTTATATGGACTAATCTGCTATAAAGTGCAAAGAGTCTGCAACTTTGTATTGGTTATATGTAGAAATCGCTACAGAATGTAAAGAGTATTGCACATTTGTAGCGGTTACTTATAGAAATCATTACAGAATGCAAACAGTCTTGCATATTTGTAGCGGTTACTCATTTAAACCGCTACAAAATGCAAACAGTCTTGCAAATTTGTAGTAGCTATATAGAACTGCTACAAAATTTCACATTGGACGAGTTAGGGTTTCGTAATTTGTAGTGGTTTTTGTTGAACTGCTACAAATGTCTACACTATGTAGCAGTTTTTTTTTTGGGTAAAACCGCTACAAAGTTGAAGCCTTTATACACGTGCCGCCACTAAACTGTTTACCACTTAAAATTGATTCTCACACACCTTGTGGAAGATTTATCCATATCTCTGACGTGCTGTCAAGCATTTATGGAGTTATGGCTTCTGGGAGAAATAAGGACAAAGGGGAAGGAGGTTGAACGTCTCAGACCTGTTCTAGGGGGAAGCAGTAGTAGAGGGGGTAGTGGTAGGGGGCCGTTGAGGTTATCACAGGGGTAGAATGAAGAGTTTGACTAAAACAAGGTACATGCTTTAGAATGTCCTAAGAAGTTTATACCAATTCCTATATAATTGACCCACTTCATCTTGTATAGCATTCCGAATTACAACTATGTTAGCAATTCTTACTACTACAAAAAGCACTTTTAATGTCTGTTTTTAAGCCATTTCTACGTCCTTTTTCAGGAAAATACCTATGTGAGCAGCGTGGTAAAGTCTAAAAACAACCTCTGTTAAAAAAGGGACACCATAAGAGACAACGACGTTTAGAACATACACCGTAAGGTTTTTTTTTTAAAAAAAAATCTACAAATTCCACATCGGGGGTGCAAACCATGGCCTGTTACCTCTCACACGATGGCAACAATGGTTAGGGAGAAAGGAGGAAGAGGAGCGTTCTAAGGTCTGTTACCTCTCACATGAGTACCGGGTCAACCCGAATCTCTACAGATCCGGCACACCATTTTTAGTCCTCCGAGGAATTTCAAACCCTTGATTAAGCACACCATTTTTGCAAGAGAGCAATGCGAAGTCTGATTATGGTCAACCCTGTAGACCTACGATTTGTGAGATTGACCAGGTGGTGGTGAGGTGCAATTGGTGGCAGAGGTGGTCAGGGGTGGTTCAACATCTGGTGGGGGATCGATTGTGAACCTGTAGATCTACAATTTGAGAGATCTATAAGAACCGATTGAACCCAAGAGGGGGGTGAATTGGGTGAAAGATTAAAAATGTGGAACTCTAAAAATCTTTTCGCGTCTTCTTAAATCAACAATTAGGTATTCAAATAAACATATACTAGAAATATATTAGATAAGGGAAGAGAATATGCAAAATGTGATTTATACTGGTTCCGCCCAATCCTTAACCTACGTCCAGTCCCCAAGCTCCACTTGAGATTTTCAATCCTCTATCCTCTTGTTTAATTCGGGCAAAAGAGAAGCCTATACAATCCCATAAGTTCACCCAGGCACTTGTGAAGCTGAATCTCTCACCGAGATACTCCCCCTTACATACTGTAAGGATACAATTGATTTCCCACTCAATATCACCCAATCTTAAGTAACTCTCAGATAAAATGATTAAAATGAATCTTCTCTCTTATAAGTGAATATGATTAACACTGAAGCACATAATCAATCGTCTCACTCTCTACCATAAACTATATAAACATTAAGAAACAGAGAGTATATAGTTAAGCATGTATTGACATATTGACGATGAAGTAGTAAAATCATTTCATTGGCTTCACTGAGTCATTCATCAATCGTCACCCCTTTTAGTTTGAAGACTTCACAATTTATAGGCAATTGTGTGTCGACCGTTGTGAGCATTCAACCGTTGAGTTAGTCGTTGAAATTCTTCAAACTTCCGTTAGACACAGATGATTTCCGTTGGTCCATTAATTCACTTGCCGTCAACATACTTGTGGTCAGAAGTTGACTCAAACCTTTTGCCTTAATAGGCATGCCTCGAAGGAATGTATTCGTCTGCTCAAAGTGTTTATTCCATTTGTAGGCTCTGTTCTTTGAATGTGCATTAATGCTTCCGACACGTCGGGTGGCATTTTAGCTAATCACAACTTAAACATGGTTAATCAACTGTAAATCACTCAAAAAAATTATTAGATATGATATAAATAAGTTTGAGTGAGATTAAGAACAAATAAATGGTAACCTAGAATGTTTAAAATTACAATTAATGATACGAGGAGGAGTCTGTCAATAGAAGCCCTTTACTCGAGTAACTCTTTCATGTTACTTGAATAACGTTGCATAGACCTAATTCAAAAAGCTTCTATAACAATATTACTTGAGTAACACTTCTCGTTACTTGAGTAACACTGTATAGTTTTGAAGTTAAAATTCTACAGTAATAATATTACTTGAGTAACACATTTGTTACTGGAGTAATATCTTTGGTATTGAAAGTAATATCCTCTAGAATAATATTACTCGAGTAACATTAATATGTTATTTGAGAAACAATATGAGCTTTCAAAGTGCTTGTTTGGGATAGCAGTGGTAGAAGTGACTTTTTTAAATGGACTTTTTCTGATGTGATTTGTGTTTGGGATAACGGTGATAGAAGTGGCTTTTTTCTTGATGGGCACTTGTTTGGCATAGCTTTTGAAAAGATAGTTAAGATGGAAAATGACTAAAAAGGGCATGAATAATGTGTATGTGTGTGGGGGGGTATAAAATGTGATAATTAGAAATAAAAAGTTAAAAATAAATATAAATTGTTGCACATCCTACACACATGTCTTCCTCAATCACAGCTACGTCTTATGCCATCACACCCTCCATCTACATTCATTATCAACCTCTCATTTTTGTAATACTAATAATATTTGCCTTTTCAATTAACGCTCTATCAGCCACGTCTCATTATTCTATTCATTCATCTTCCTCCACTCACTTTGCCCAGAGCTGATCATGTTCTATAAGGAGCCCTTCAGCTTGCTTTTTCAAAGCCTCTACTTTAACTTCCAAATTCTTAGCCTTTCTTCCTTCCGCCTCACACTTAGATTTCATATTTTCTTCTATCTTTGATAATATAATCCTTAGTGAAGAAAATAATAGCCTCTGGAATCAAATTACTCGAGTAACAATTCTATTACTTGAGTAATTTCTCGAGCCTAGCGTTTGGACCTTAAATTACTCAAGTAGCAACTTTGTTACTTGAGTAATTCTGGATGACTTTAAAAATAATAATTACTGGCACGTGATTACTCGAGTAACAATTCTTGTTACTTGAGTAACATCGAGGAAATTCAAATTGGTTTCTTTAACAATGTATTTACTTGAGTAGCTTAATCATTTTCTTGAGTAGCACACGTTATCTGCTAAAAACAGTGGACTAGGAGAAGACGTTAGCAACTGTTACTCGACTAACATATAGATATTGCTCGAGTAATTACCAAACAAAAAGCAAATGAAAACTTGAGATAACATTACTCGGGTAAATCATTTTCTTTACTCGAGTAACAAAGATAATCTACTCGGGTAAGTTCATACCAAGAGTAAATGTAAGAGATGAAATATATTTCTTGAGAAACACATTACTTTTACTCGAGTAACACTTACTCATTACTCGGGCAATGTTGAGACAGAGACTTGATTCTTCACGAATAGTCTTTTACTCGATTGATCTTGTTTAAGGATTAATCTCCACAATGTAGTGACTCTCAAAATGTAAGAGTATTGGTAGCATGATAACGTCTTCAATATAGCTCCATATTCAGCAAACCACCTATGCTTAGAAATCTCTTTAAGTCTTCTACCCAATGCAAGAAGAATCAGCTCCAAACTCATTGTATGTTGATTGTTATCATCATGTGAATGAAGGTTGTTCTTGACCAACGTTTTTTGCAACATCCTAAACTGACTATCAACTTCAAAACATCATATCTCCTTCAGTTCTTGACCAGCATTTTTTGCAACTTCCTAAACTAACTATCAACTCCAAAACATCATATCTCCTTCAATTGATCTTCTTCTTTTTTTTATGATCTTGACAATTTTGAAAAGATATTTGATTCTAGTTTCAAATGGCACTAGTTTCAGCTCATTTGGATTTGTCGTTTGTGAGATACATTCAAAATACCAAAGCTTGGTCTCATTGTGTGGTGTTGATTGACGTGGCAACTTATAAAATTCATAGCTCTCTCATCTAAACTCCTTTGGGCTTGAATGTTTGTCAAAATGACGCATTGGAAGTATAGTTTCATAAAAAATTGGTTTCACCTCAATCAGATCTCTGGTTTAGGAGATATCATCGAATTACCAGACTTGCTCAAATTGAGCATGAAACAGAGATGAACAAAGTGGCTGGAACATGCATTTACTCGAGTAAGGCATTTTATTACTTGAGTAAGACCCTGTTTTTGTGCGAGAATAGGAGCTAGAACTGTAGCAATTCAACGTAACAAACTACTATTCATCGGAAAGCTTGAGCTTGCTTATTTTAACTCGAATTGAGCTGTTCCAACTTTGATTGATCATATAGACTTGAATATTGATATTCTCATAATATTTAACGAGTTCTTCTTTCTTCAATCTCTTTTCTTGATCATTCTCCATAATTCAACTTGGAATGATCTACATTAAATATAGTAGTTAGTCAATGTAGGGGATAAATATATTATACAAGCTATATTTGACACTAAAGGATTCGCTCTTAATATTAGACAACTATATTTGACATCATCAAAACTAATCATATCCAACAAGATTGACTAGGTGGTGGTGGGTGCGATTGGTGGTGGAAGTGGTTGGGGGTGGTCCGGCATGCGGTAGAGAGGCAAAGCCTCCACAAGTTTGGAGGGCAGGTAGGATCCGATGACGAAGCATGGCGAGACGTCGCGCTAACGGTGCAAAGAGAGAACAACACTACTCTCCCTCATTGCCTTTGTTCTGCTTCTCTTGCTGACTCTCAAGTAACCCTTGATAGAGGACACCAAAAGTGGTGCTTTTTGAGCCAAAAACCTTGCTTTTGGCGTCCCTTTTCAAAGTAGGATGCTAAAAGTATGGCTTTTGTTAAAGAGGCACCCATTATGTCAAAATTCCCATACATAATCACAAAAAGGCCACTGCCTTTATTTTTTACTTCCCTTTTTGAAAACAAACTTTTGTAGGGAAGTAAAATCCATTTTTTTTGTAGTAGTGTCTCCAATTATTGTACTATGGTCGTTAATTTTATAGAAGTTTTAGTGGATAAATCACAACAAATTGTGACAAAAAATTTTAGCCATTTCAATTATAATCGCTTTGCTTCAAAATGTGAAATTTTGAAATTTGAATGTTTGGTAACTCACCAACATAATGTGAGTAATTTTTGCAGAGACATTCCCACAACATTTTAGGAGGCGAATAAAACTACTAATAGATTAGGCTTGAACTACGAAAAAATTGATCCACGCCCTAAGAATTGTATGCTATGTTGGGGAGATGATGCTCGCAGGAAGACTTGTAGTCGATGCCACACTTTGAGGTATAGGACAATTCAGAAGGTGAAAAAGAAGAAGAAGAAACCAGCAAAGATTCCTAGGTACTTTCCTTTAAAGCCTCAGTTACAAAGGTTATTTATGTCGTCAAGAACAGCTGTACATATGAGATGACATGAAGTTGACAAGAACGAAAATGTTAAATTATTGGGAAAATACAACAACTTCCCGAGGACTCACAACTAACAATGAGCCATATATTCTTGTCTTAGAAGCACATCATGTTTATTATGTTGAGGACGAGAGGCACAAGGATTGGAATATGGTGGTTCACTTAAAGTCTTGAGGCCTTTACGACTTGGGCGATGGTGTTAACATTGCCTACGAGAGTAAGCCATTCTAGCCCGCCAATTTCAAAAATTCTTCCCTTAGGCGATAACAATTTACCTATAGTTCGTATATTTTTATAAGTTACATCTTTTTTGGTTGCCCATCCGGTTCACCTAAACCTTCAGTTTCAACTAATCCGGATTCGCCCCGGGTCGGGCCCACGTTTTGGGGGAAGAGTTCCTCACACCATTTTCTCCATTCCCATGCCTCGAACTGAGGATATAGCTAAGGGAGAGCAAGTCCCTTACCACTTGCTCCCAATGAATGTTGGTATAAGTTACGCTTTATTATCACTTAATGTAAGTTTAATTTTTGTACAAACATATTAAACTCACAACCAACATTTTCTCCACACATTTTTTGTAGGGATGGCGATGAAGAATGATTAAACAAATTATGATTCTGTTCTTGTAAACCTCTATATTTTTTATTTTAAAAATACCAACGGACATTTGTAGCGGTTTAGTAATAGCTACAAAACAAACAAAAACCGTCTACAAATAAAAACTGCTACAAAAACCGTAGCATCAACCGCTACAAGAGTTAAACAAATCCCTAAAAATATCCCCACCACACCTTATTTCATATACTCCTTCATTTCTTCCTACCCAACTTCTCTCTCATTTTCTCTCATATGTCATGTTGAACATTTTGATCAAATATGGTAATTTTAAAAAAAAAATATTTGATTTCAAAATGTTTTTTCCCTTCTTATAATACTGATACTATTTTTTTTTTTCTTTATAAAGAACTTTAAGGACATTTCCTCAACATTTGTTCTATCATCGTCAACATTCATTTCATAATCAAATATCATCTAGTGGACAATATAATAAGTTCATATTATCTACACATTCTCAGTATTATACCTATATCATATTTATATTTATCTAACATAAGTTAATCATTTTATAAAATATTAACTATTATCATTTAAATTGTCACTTAAATAATAAAATATTGTAAAAATGGACTCAAATTATGATTTTTTTTAAAAAAAATTGCAATATTTTGTAGCGGTTTTAGAACCGCTACAAATTTTAATCCAAATTCCCCTTGAAATTTGGCCCATTTTTTGAAATTTCATCCAATATTTGGAGCGGTTTTACAACCACTATAAAACTTTGCCGCCAATTTTTTTAAATTCGTGGAAGTACTTAATAACGGTTTAATAACTACTACAATATTGGCGTCAGTTTCTCAATTTTCCTTTCCCATCAATCAAAATTTGTGTGCCATCTTCTAACGCTACAAAATTTTAGCACAATCACTACAAGAAAATAGGTATATAGAGGCGGTTATATGAGCATTTAGAGGCGGTTCAAACCGCCTCTATTTGCCAACCCAGGCGGTTGAAAAAGTGTCGAAGTTATTATCGTCGAGAGACAAACTAAGGCGGTTTAAATGAGCCGCTGGCATAACCGCCTCTGAATGATATTTTGAGGCGGGTGTGTGAACCGCCTCTAAATTGTATATAGAGGCGGTTTTACATTAACCGCTGCATATTGGGATTTGGAGGCGGTTATTTTGCCCGCCTCATAATATCATTCCGAGGCGGTTTTGTAAGTGCCTCAACATGTCATTCTTAGGCGGTTGTGCATGGGGTTAAAGATTTTAAAAGTGGGGTATATAAACAGCCTCAAAATGTCATTCTGAGACGGTTTGCATATCAGCCAATATATATAAAAATAATTTTTTTTACTTTTTTATATTTTTTAATTTTAATAACGAAAGGTAGTTAATAGGTGATTTTTTACAGTTTCAATTTAATAATTTTTTTTCTAATAATGAAATAATAACTTGTTTCATTTGATGTATCAAAAAAAAATTATTGTATTTCAAAGCATACATATCCATACAATCTTTGAAAGCCCTTAATTAAAAGCATAAGATATATAAATTCACCAGAAGATTAAAGTGTGTGTTTGCATACATTATCTAAAATCATAGAACAAAATATGTTTAACAACCATAAACAAAGTCTCAACCGCTAAACATTGGATAATGACAACAATACTATCCAAAATCAATATCTAAATAAAATATTCAAGGTTGTGGTTGTGGTGATGGAGATGGAATATGAGGCGATGAATCTGGTGCGACAGAATGCGGGTCATGACTAGCATGAGAAGATCTTCTGAGCCTTGGAGACCCCAAATTTGCATCCTGATACATTGAAACAAAATTGAAAACAAACATCAAATGCTACAATGTCTTGTTCAGCCATTTTTTCATTGCATCATGGCATCAACATGACTATCAATTTATCATATATCAAGCATAATACAAAGAAAAGCAGTCTAGCATTTAGCAAACAAAATTTGAGCGGAGTTGAACCCTTTAAAACTTGATTTTTAATGATGTGACCAAGTGCAAATTTTTAAAACAAAACAAATTTGCAATCAATCACAATATGCAAATAGGGTACTTAACTTTCTAGCTTTCTCTGAAATAGAAACATACAAGTACAGACCTGAACCAGATTTTTAAAACAAAACCAGCTTTCTCTGTATGTATACAATTTTCTTGACATGCTTTGGAGCAACTCATAACAATTATCTTTCCTAACATAATAGAGAATGGGAGAGATGTGAATTCACCAAGAATGAAACATATGAGGGTGGATTATATATGAGTGTGTTTGATTGTCACCGTTTGAAAGAATATGTCAATAACTGAACACATGATCATCTACATTTTAAAATATTTGTTCACAACTACCCCTCAAGAAGAGTTACAGTATATGATAATGATAATAGAACCTTATATTTGTATATTTTCATACACACAACAAACCAACTCAGTTTCTTTTTTTTTTTTAAAAAAACGGGCACTTGCACCACAACAACAAAACATGGAAAGAATATACATAATTAATTATTTATAATTAATGAAGACAAATATTAATCTATCACAATTATTGAGTATTCCAGGGGATATAATCAGATTAGGATCTGATCTGTTTTATGTAATGCAACCCTAGTCATTTGCCTATAGATGTATTTGATCATGGAGAGCAATATTGCAAAGAAGACAACAGCAAACAGATCAAGAATTGCATGTTGAAAGCAATCGACTTTATGTTTGCCCCCACGCAATGGATACAAATACAGCCAAGGATAAATATAGATAACATTTATGAATCAAATGGGATAGCCTCTATGGGGATTTAGGCATAAAGTGAGATCGGCAAACGCTCTAAATATGAGAGAACAAAACCAACAGTCAATCGTCACAACGAGGATGGCTAACAGGTATTACGGCTTTCTCAAGGGGGAAAAACAGAGTGTGTGTAAACAAAAGCTAGGTTACTCTTCTCATTACATCTGATGAAAGTAAAAGCAAGACACATATAGGAAGACAGAGTCAAGAAAGTAACGCAGAAGACGAGCAAGTACAAAAGAAGATGAAATTAGGGATTACGACCTTAGCGATTTTGATCTCATCCTCGAGCTCGTGAAAGCGATTATTCAACCTTCCGAATTTGTTGATATTCTGCTGGTCCTCCCATGTGACTTCCGTGTCAGATGCTCCACCCTGGTCGGAAGGGATTTCATCAGAGAGATCGGTGAAGACATTCAAAAGGCCAGAGAGAGGCTTTAGTTAGGGTTTTGAATTACCTGCTGCATTTTTGTGCCTTACGCCTTCTGATGGTGTCCGATGGTCAAGCGAATCTCTGAGACAGAGACAGAGACGATCAGGCTTCAGAGTTGAGACACGCGCATCGACAATCTTGACGTCGATGGAGATGCCACCGCCGATTGAATCTTAGAGACAGAGACGGAGTTAGGGTTTTCGAAATGGGCGAAAATGGGAAATGGAGATCTGAAGACTGAAATGTCGGGGAGGAGAGAAGGAGGCCGAATGGGAAATGAGGGATTTAGGGTAAAAGGAGTGAATTTTTTTTTTAAAAAAAAAAAAATTGCATAACCGCCTCCAATTTAAATTTAGAGGCGGTTTATAAACCGCTCTCGAAATTAGTCGATTTGGGTGAGGCGTAAAACGCCTCAATAACCGCCTCTATAGGATACATTTGGAGGCGGATTAACAAAACCGCCTCTGTTTTATGATAATATTGAGGCGGTTAGTATTTACGCCGACGTAACCGCCTCTAAATGTAGTTTAGAGGCGGATTACTTAAAACCGCCTCCATAAATCGGTCGGTATTTACCCTTTTTCTTGTAGTGAATCCGTCTTGTCGATCTCATCTTGTAGTGGTAACCTAAAACGACTACAAGTACAGTAGATGTTTTATTACATAAGTAGTAGTTTTTAAAAATAGTTAAAAAGAGTTTGCAACAAGTATATTTTGTAGTCATTCTTTGAACCGTTATTAGTGTCATTTGTAACTGTTAAAACTGCTACAAACACACAATTTTAACCGCTACAAAACGTCAGTTTTTTATATTGAGAATTAAGGAATATGATTATGGTGTTTTAGAAAATACATGTCATATTAACTAGCTAATTTAACCAACTTTCTTTATCTAATAAAATTAGATAAATATGTCTAATATCAATTAACTAGCTAATTTAACCAACTTTCTTTATCTAATAAAATTAGATAAATATGTCTAATATCAATGACCAAAGGAGTATATTAGCTTATTAATTCCCACGGCTCCCTTTTGCTGCACCATCGAAATTCAACTTCACCCAACCTGTAAGGGGCAAAGCCCATTTAATTTCCTTCACACCTTTCTGCGGACCACACCCATCAACACTTCTGGAGAGTACTCTACATTCCCACGCATATTTCTTAATCACTAGGTCCGGTCCCTGGGTAGGCAAATATCCTCTTCGAATAGTATGCTATAGCCACCAACAAGCAAAGGTCACACTCCACTCCCTCCCCTCTTTCAAATTTTTCACAACCCAACCCCTCCTTTGTTCATTAAAAAAATATGTGTGAACCATCTATACCCAAGGCATTCAATATTCTCAAAGGGGGCGGATTGTGAAGTCCAATACCGGTTGGGGAGGGAAACAAAAGACCCCCTTCGAGAGTGAGGCACTCGGATAGTACATTACACCATCATTCAGTTTGTAACGAGAAAGATTAAAATCTTTCAGATAAATAATTCTCATTTTCAACAAAACAGTAAATTAAATACAACGTGTGGAAACATGCATGTTTGAATGTTTCCCAATAATGTTCATCAAAACCATGAGTAAACCCAACATTAACTATCTATCTCTACTACCGAGTCCAGTTAATGATGCCATGAGATATGGCATGCACGGTGGTCCGACCACCTCAAAGAAGTGGTCAAATTGTTACTCTCACTCGACTCCAACATTTTAAACCGCTTCCAGTCGTGAAGGATGGCCTTAAGGTGGCGATCTTGGCGGTGATGCTCCGGCAACAGTTGGCATGCACGGTGGTGACAGCCCTAAAGTACCTACTATCTTCACAAAACCCACTGAAGTAAAGAGTGTCCATAAACCTAACCCTAAGTCCCAACTGTCTTATTATGCCTTGTCTTATGAGACCTTCAAGCACGTCTTGTTCTTTCTGTCCATTCGAGATGTCCTTCTTACCGTACCACGTTTCGAACAACGAAATTGTCTTGTTATTCGATCGAACAAAGTAGAATCCTGTGTTGATGTTATGGTTTTCCAACCAAGGATTTCCCAGGTAACTTTCTGTGCTTATCTGTAAGTCCTCGTTCGTATCGTTGCTTAGTCTTGTGAATGGGTTTCTGAGCCACATCACATCACTATCCTACTTGATTCAAAGGAATTTGTTAGAAAAATAATATTTTTAGTGATTTTTGTCTCGTTCAAAGGAACATGTTAGAAAATAGAAAATATACTTTTTTTTTTTTGGGCACCTACGTTAATTACTTCCTCTTCCACAATACGCCATCTAGGTAGTCATGTTAGGTTAACATAAATCGAGTATTTCTCGTTTAAGTTTCTTGTTGACTCATCACTCTTCTAAATATTCTATTGGCTAATCAATTTAATAAGCATTATTATGAGCCCATAATCAATATCGTGCGCTTTAATCCGTTACTTGTTCGCACACCACGTTTATCTGAGAAGTGACAAATCAAAATTGATAAAGAAAATCTTTTATACGATATTTATTAAAAAACTTATAAACGTGCTCACATGCACACATACATGCTACATGTTCGTATAGGAGAATAAAATTTTCAATATAAATTATATTTTTAGATCCCTATGCATTAACAACAGTAAGCGTAAAGCTCGAAACCAACTTTTTTACACACACAAAGTCTATGTTAAATTTGTTAACACAACGTGCGTGCGACACTATCACTCATATGACAGTAAGCTAATAATAAACAAAAACAACATTTTAAAAAAGGAAAACTTTAGGTCTATTTGTATTAATTTTTCTCCTTCCAAACATAATATGAGGCAAACAAATATTTCTTAGGAGTGTTAGGTAGGCAACTCTAATGAACCAGAAATTAGGCAAGTCATAAAATTAGAAATAGAAATTAGTCACGGAATTTATGTATCATCATTAGCTCTCATCATCCAAGGAATTTCCTCTAAGAAATTAGGCAAGTCATAAAATCACAAAAAGAAATTAGTCATGGAATTTATATATCATCATTAGCTCTCATATAGGACTTTGTGTGTGTGTCAATAATCAAGAAATATATAGCTATTTTAAGATATCAATATATATTGATACACACACAAAATTAAATCTCAAATGTTTCTCAGGTAATTCAAAATCATCATATCAGAAAAATTGTGATTTCCAGTTTAAAGCAAAAAGATTAAATCTATTTTAAAAAAAAAAGGGAATGCAGAAAGATTCACTTTGAAGGCGCAATAGATTCAACTTTAATTATTTAATCTGACATGTATTTGGCCAAAATTAAATGCAGATTTCCCGTTTCAATGTTAATCCCTTAGGGTGTCATTTTACTCTAAATCAGCAGCGATCATTAACTAGCAACCCTTTTATATACCGTCCTCTAATTAATCAAAATTAAGTAATCATAGTCCCCTTGACTCCTCCATTAATTACCCACAACCGTTTCAATTACATTAATTGACAGCTAATTACGCTCCTCTAATTCATATACTTATCTCTAACACCTCATTCTAACTAATTAAACACGCCAATTCTGTATTTAACTACTATAAGTACTACAGCTTTTTTTTTTTTTTTTTTTTTTTTTTTTTTTTTTTTTTTTTGTTCGAAAGAAGAACTATGACAGCTTAATTCAGACAATAGTATAATAATAATAATAGTACTAGATTATTTCTGTTATGGTGTAAAACACAGATGTCCAGCCTTGAGCTGGTGCTTTGATCTTGGATCAATGGGCTCTGCCTAAGTATCAATGGAGGAGATATCCAGGAGAGCGTGGGATCACTGTGTACAAACTAAGCTCTCGCTAAAGGGGGTGGTGTGTATGCACAGTGTGACGATATATAAATAGTTTAGAGTTAGAACGTGTGCACCTTAGGATTTGGCCTCTGTATTTATAAAGTATACCTTAGGTTGGATATCGTTATTTGTGATCGAGGCCCCAAGCATCGTGCTTGCAGATATAGATTTAGACATACCTGGATTGTCTCGATAAGATAAGATCTCCCTCCATTATAGGAAGGTCGATATGAAATATATCTATTCCTCATTGGGCCATCCAGGCATTAGGCCTAACGTAGGTCCGTAACAATTTCTAATAATGATAATACTCTGTATACCTATCAAATAATGAATCCAAAGACATCCATGCAATAATGTTTGAGTAGTGAAATGTGAAACCGAAACGCTACATATCTTAATAATAGTTAAAAAAAAATGTCTTTAGAAGTTATGTAGTTGAACTTTGTAAATAATTCCAAAGTAAATATATTCCATTTATGATTGAAATTAAGAGAATAAAATTGGATTGGTTATATGAAGACCATCCAGCTTATTCGTTGGATTAAACAGAAGAAAAGAAAAATAAAACTAAAGGAATCAATAGCAATTTTAGGAATCTCTCTAGCTACATATGTATGTACACACAAAACAGTGTTGGTGAACTTAAAGCACATATTTTTCACCCAAAAAAAAGTATATATGCCGCAAAACATAAAGCAAATTTCTTTCACCATGTTCCTCTAACAAGCATATTCAATGGGAACCTCTCTAGCTACATATGTATGTAAACTCACTGCCTCGTCGTCCTTGGGATTGTATTACTAATTTTTCCATGACTTGCCGCATTCGTGGTGATGAGACCACCCAACAGTGTTGGTCAAATTACTCTTACTTGCCTCCAACATTTTGAATCGCTTCCAATCTCGGAGGACGGCCTTAAGGTCCGTGATCTTGGCGGTGATGCTCCGGCAACAGTTGGCATGTACGGTGGTGACTGCTCTAAAGTCCTTACTATTTTGACAAAACCCACTGAAGTAAAGAGTGTCCATGAACCTAGCCCTAACTCCCAACTGTCTAGTTATGCCATGTCTAATGAGATCTTGAAGCACGTCTTGTTCCTTTTGACCCGTGGCGTTGTCCTTCTTGCTGTACCATGTTTCGAACAATGAAATGGTCTTGTTGTTCGATCGAACAAAGTAGAATCCTGTGTTGATATCATGCTTTTCCGGCCGAGGATCTCTGAGGTATCTGTCGGTGCTGATTTGTAGGTCCTCATTAGTGTCGTTGCTAAGTCTTGTGAATGGGTTTCTTAGCCACATCACATCGGCATCCTGTATGTACCACTCACTATTAATCATGAATATGTATATGGTTCATCCAACGTTCTTGCTAACAGTTAGTTTTGCTTAGAGATCAGAAATGGACTGTTCTGTGTTATATATTATGTTATTTTGCACCACTCTTTATATGTTAAAGTCTGATATATATTTGATGCTCCATTCGGTACATAGTATAAGAGTCATTTAACTAATCTGGGTAAATTAATTTAATAAAATAAATTGATTAATTTGAATAAATATGATATGATCTTTTTAAAGTATTCATGCGTAACATTAGATTATATATCAATTTATAATATAGGTAAATTAGTTTAGGGGAAAATGAGATATAAACATAGAAAATAAAATGAATTGAGATATGATATTTTAGACCAAATCCAAACTTCCATCTAACTCCTTACGGACGGTGATAGTACTATTGTTACTACTTAGTTATTTTATGTTCCTATTTGTACTTCAAACTCTAAATATACGTTATATTTTAATATAAAATTTATGGTTCTAAATATAGATAACTTGGTATATTTTTTGGCGTATTTTAATGATTTTTATCATGAATTCCTTTCATTAATTTGTATAAAAAAAGTACTTGATTTTTAAATTGGCGTATTAATTAGGGAAAAGTATTTCTCCAGTCACTAGAGATAGAATTATCTCCAGTGACCCCCAAAACTATGTCGTTTTAAGTTAATGAAGGGCAATGCGTTAATAATTTTAGGTGAATTAATTAAGGGTGTTTTGGTAAAATTTATATGATTAAAAAATAAACAAAATTATAGAAACACCATTCATTTATCCAAAACGGCGTAGATTTTTTTGGTTATGAAGATAGCTTTATCTTCCGTGAACGGAGAAATCCTTTACCTTATTAATTAATTAATAAGGTAAAAATGGAAACTTATTAAACTTTTAAGACCAATTTAATGTGGTGACAAAATTTTCTTTGTTCTATGGGAGTTAAAAGTGATTTATATTTAAAACTTGAGAAAGTAAAATTTTATAAAATCCATCATGCAATTAATATACGGGCTAATATTATTTTGGCCCTTATAGTTTGATTTAATTTTAACTTTAGTCCTGTAATTTCAAAACGTTATTTTTTATTCCTATTGTTTTATATAAGGACATTGTTCTAGTTTAAGTATATGAAGAAAAATCAAAACTCATTAAGAGTATATAGACAAGGTTGTTAAACTCACGAGTTTAAGCAAACTCGTGATAATGGTTTACTTTTATTATTAAATAGGTATCACTAGTGTATAATTAAATAATTAAAATATAAAAATGCAACAGTTTGATTTAAATATCTTTTAAATCCAAATAATTGAAATTAAATCCATCAACATTCATCATTTATCATATTTACTAAAGAAATTTCTATAAAATTTCTATATAAAGCCGCTAATTAGCATGATCAAATCAAAAAAGTTAACACGGGTTTAAGAGTAAGTTAACACAATTTTGTAAACTAGAAACGTAAAAACGGTAAACTGGGTGTATAAACTCGTGAGTTTAACCGAGTTTACAACTAACACAAGTTTATCGACTTGACTTCGTTTTTTGTAAGCTAGAAGCATAAAAACGAACTCGAAAGAGTCAACTCGCGAGTTTGACAATAATGCCGTCATTAAACTCATGTCAAATTTTTATGAAACTACATGAACCAAAACCATCAATTTGAAATTATAGGAATCAAAAACAAAATTTGATCAAATTATAAGGATAATAATAATATTAACCCTTAATAATTGTTTTGTAATGAACCCTTGTCATGGATATAGTTAGCAACAACTGACCAGATATAAAAACTGACGGTGGAGTTGTTAATTTAGGTGTAATACTGATAAAGAAAGCCCAAATAAAAATATCTAATAAATCGGAAAAAAAGAAACAAAAACAAAACGTACCGTGAAGATGAGGCTGTATCCCCGTTTGAGAACTTGCAAGAGAAAAAGAGTCCTTCTCCACATCATTTTAATGAAATCAGCAGACATGAACACTTTCTCGCCTCCAAAATCAACACCGTTGTCGTCGGTTTCCAATTTAAAGCAGTTTAGCCGGAAAAACCTGCACCTGTCATACGCCGTCTGATCGACGGCGACAACCAGAAGGTGGTCAACCAGAGACCGTGTATCTTCTCCAAGCCAGAAGCTGCTCAGAAATAGGTCAAACATGGTGGTGTCTCCATTAACGTCTTGTTCTGCATATGCCTTGTTTATGAACGTTACTATTACAGTCTTGTTTTCCATTGATGCTTTTGCTAAAACAGATTCAATGGTATTATTCTGCAGTAAAGTCAAAAAAAAAAAAAAAAAAAAAAAAAAAAAAGGAACACATAAGGTCAAAAAGACTGGATATTTTGATCCATGATTTGAGCATTATATGTTGAACTTACTGTGTCTAATGATGATGATTTATGGATCAGAAGCGGACTAGAGAAAGAAGAAGACCGAAATAGTAAAAGGATTCCTATCAAGAATAGCAGTACGACGACGAAATTCCCAGATTTTTGTTTGACAACATTATCCATATATGGAATGTCCATGCCTGTGTGTGTTTGTATTATATATGTGCTGATATTTCTTATGAGAATTGCAGAATCAAGAGAATGTGCTTTGGCTATATATGGTGATGAGAATTAGGTGATGAATTGGAATTGGGATTAAACAGCAGATATATCGTGCTGGTTTGGGAGAATGGTCATGGATGTTGGGTGCCGACATGAGAAAGATGGTCTAAGGCGGCAATTTAGCTGTGGGTCCCACTTAACTTGTGGGCGCATCAAAACTTCTTTTTCCCCATTTTATCTTGGAAAAATTATAAAAAGGACATGAGAAAAATAATATTTATTAAGAAGGACAATAAAAATAGTAATTATTTTGAAGGACAAAAAATGAAAACATTAAAATAGAAAGACTAAATTGTCTTTAGTTAGATTTCTCATATTCTCTCTAACTGAATCATAATCTGGAGTGATTAATGAATAATGATAAATAGAGACAAATTCAAATAACCCCGTTCCTTTTCGATTGTAGTAGAAACTCCAAGGCTTTATAGTCTACCGAGTAAGATATAGACACCCCTCCTAATTATGATTAGGGTTAAAATATTATTCTAACAAATCAAACAAAATAACATGGTATGAAAAAATAAACCTACGACGAGACCATTAGCATTTAGCATAGTATTATACCATTTGAATATTTCTCCCAGCATGAATAGTAGACATAAATTTGCCAAAAGAACACAGTCAGATCAGCAAACAATGAACGCCAAAATCATTAAGCAATGAAAATGGATTGATTTATTTTCCATTATCCATCAATTACTCCAGATTGATTGATTCTACGAGAGAATATAGGAAATATGACTAAGGGCAATTTAGTCTTTTATTTTAATATTTTAATGTTTGATACTTCAAAATAATTATAATTTTTATGGTCCTTCTTAATAAATATTATTTTTCTTAGGTCATTTATTATGATTTTCTCTTTTTTTTTTTCCCCTACAAGGTTGGTTTAACCTTAGGGGAAGGCTTTTCGAGTTGTCTTTTTTCAAGGTCAACCTTTCTTATTGGGTTCAAATTCAATCCATCAATATGATTACGGGCCAAATTTGCAAGGATCTCTTTGGCAGTATCTGTATAACAGTCTAAGCATATGCCGATATTTCTTCAGAGAATTTTATATATATATATATATATATATATATATATATATATATGGTGAAGAGAGCCAGTTCAACGGCAATTTGGGCTTAGGTATAACGTGGTGGGTTACACCCGGTTCTAAATATAAAATAAAGTTGATTTTTTTGAAGATATTAAAGAAGCTAATTAAACTACTTTAAAATATTTATATTTATGATTTTTTCTCCTAACTATTTTGCCTTTTGCCTTATATATAAACTGATATATAATCTAATAATATACACATATTATATGACTAAGTAACTTACACTTACAGTTATCAAGTGACTCTTAAGACACGTACATAAGGCTTTAGAGGAGAGGATAATACCTTCCTCAATGGGTGTGACCCTTACAATATATGTTACTGGGTGTGACCGTTACATATGGAGCATCGGAGAGGGTATCTATGTTCCCATGGATATTTTCTCGACTAGGACCTGGCTATCGTCCATTTCTCTTATAGTTCCCTGCCATTCTCTTCTTCCAAATACTGTCTTATAAGCTCTCTAATAGCCTCGAATACAAAATGATGGAGTCTTAATTTGGAATCTTCCTTGTCCCTTGTTTGAGATAATTAACTACATAAAACTTGCAGACAATCAATTTTAGTGTATGAAAAATATTCTCGTATAACTTTTACCAATACTTAAAAGCACTTTTAATAATAATTCTAGGACTGGCGTCGAATCAATTGGCGTAGATAATGTGCCACTAACTGATACAAAAAGTTACGTGGTAGAAATTGAAAAGAAAGATAAATTTACTTTCCGCATCAATTATATGTTCACAATCAGTGTTAAAGGTCCTACAATCATACAATTTATTTACAAAATTGTCACATATAACAGTGTTTCACATCTATCTTTTAACTGGGGTAAAATTGTAAGTGCCAAAATGCATTTTTCATACTACTGTCAATGAAAAATTTAATGGATCTTTTTTATACTAAATTTACTAGTACAATTTCTGTTCATTTGCTCATCATATTCTTTTCAATATTTAGCCCCACTATTTTTAGACTTTTGAATAGTATTGCTTGGACCGTTAAACAATTATATTTTTGTTTTTGTATTTGGAAAAGTCCATTATTAATTGTATGAAAGAGGACTTGGGCTCATAAGGTCCGAGTTGATAAGTCAACTTGGAATTTAGAGAGAGCAATTTGACAATGACTTCTGTTCTAGCGAACTTTGATGAAAATTGTGCTTTATGCGCCTAACAAACCTAAAATTTGGAAAAATACACTAATCTTTGAGAACTACAAGCCATAATTGCATTACAACAAATTCTTTTGAGTGATTCTACTATTAACCCTAAACTCTTTGATTAATGAGAAATCAGTCCCTCATTTTCTTGAGAATTCTATCTTCCTTCACACTTTGATCCATACAATTATACCTCTTTTTCTATTTATAGGGTCTTACGATGATTCATCGACTCATTAAAATTTTAACTAACTACTGTAATAAAGATCTCAACTAACTAATAATTTTATATCTTCAACACGTCCCCATTTGACACTTCTTATACTTATGAAAGTGTTAACTTGCCAATACCACAAATATGGTTTACTGAGGTGAGATTAAACAAATCATTTTATACTTTTAAGAGACAACTTTCTCTTTACCTTCATTGAGACATCTTCCTCTTAATCTCCATTCTTCAATATGCATATCTTCAGCATACTCTTCCATGATGAAGACTGCAAACTAATTCATTCTTCTTTAAATTGACTTTTCCAAATTCTTTAGTAGACTCTTCAATAGTCTAACCTTTGCAAGCAACAATGAAACCTCATATTCAATTTTCTTGAAGCCAAGCACATTCAGGCTTATTATCATTCATTTAAAAAGCCCCTGCAGTTACAAGCGACCATTGTCTGCTGGAGAATCAGAGTACATGGTAGCCTTTCAGGCCCCCAATCAAATATTTAATGCCACAATGATTTCCACAACTTGCTCATGTGGTACAGCTTCCAACAATGCGTTTAATACTGCATTTTCAATTAGTTGCTCACCAACCATTTCCAATCAGCAGCAAATACCATCACTATCACTTTATAGAACTTATGGCCTGGTCACTAAAATTCCAGATTATACGTTCAAGTAGTGAAATCAAAGTGCTCGCATCCATCTACTCTGAACCACTTGCAAATTTCTTCATATTTATCTTTTGTAGCCAAATATCAGTACCAAGTAAGGCGAGAGATATACCCACAAATGAATTGCATCCCTTCAATCAACCAAAGGACTATTCTGTGCATCCTTTTCAAGTGTAAAGACACCCTTCCTTCCAACTCTGTATCAACAAAGGTCATTGAAGCACTTAATGAGGTGCACTTATCAGTATTCATAGAACATGGCCAAGAACGCTACTCACAGGAGCCATACAGATAGAGGGGGCAAACGAAAAGGAGTACATATAAATATAAAGCCACAAAACACAGCCTTGTGAACTTACAATGTGTACTGCTGTTTAGTGAATACACCCCACCATCCCATATATCTTCCTCAACGAGTTAGTCTTTCCCTGTTGAGCTTAATTCTTGACTATTACCGATTTCATCAAGTGCCAATGTGATCAAACAAGGAACGAAAGTCTTTGATGAAAAATTTGTTCGGATGGACGCCAAAAAGCTGTGAGTTGACATCTGATGCTGACATTCTTCAGCCGAAGACCTTGATAAGCTCCAACGTTTCTATCGTACGCTAAGAATTTTGACTCTCCGCTTGCGCGCCGGATCTCCGATTTCCAGCAAGGTCTCGCCTTCCGGTGAGTCTTTCAGCTCTCCGAACATTGGTTCCCGCAAGAACAGGTCTGCAATACTGCAGCAGTATCAAGTCGCAGTTCAGGGAGTAGTAGCTGTGGCTCTCGAGATATGTTGTCAGTTTTGCCACTGTCTTTAATTGAGAATTTCGGGATGAAGCCGCTGATGTCGCCGCTGGTGTACGGAGCACCGGTAAAGACCGGAAAACATCACGGAGAGAATATTTGGAGTCTCTTTCTCCCCTGCCTTCTCTTGGCGAAAACTCAAGATCCAAGATGGAAGATGGAGGAAAAACCAAATTAGTCGAGAACGATGATACCGTGAAAGAAATACTCAAGATGGCGACTTTGAATGGATGTTAAGGTGACTTCCCAAGATTGCCGGCTAAAGATTCTTGCCGCCGATTGCACACAGGCTGACTGAAAAAATGGGGATCATGCTTGGAAAAATTAAGGCAGCGATGGCGCGTTTGCTGCCTGAGCCTTGAAGAACGCGATCTTGATGGAAGCAATTTTTATTTTTTTTGGGAAACACGATCTTTAACACGGAGATGCGATCATAGCCCAATTTACAGATACTATATAAAGGATGTGTGTATTATTATTCAGATTCATTATTCTCTCAAGTCCGCACATCCTTTATATAGTATCTGTACAGACAAATATGAATAGACATAACCCTTCATACACCTTCAATATATGGTTATATGGGAATAAATATAACTCTTATACCATAAACGAAAAACTCTCTTTTTGACTCATATATTTATTCATATTTATACAAAAGGCCCAATTTACATTAGGCTTGTTTCTTAATTCACCAAGGGTAAACTAATATATTTCAACAGTAAAAAATGGAGCTAAGTGCCCAAAATCAACTCAAGTAATAGATGTAACCCTTCAATGTATGGTTACATGAGAATAAATAGAACTCTTGAACAATAAAGAAAAAACTCTTTTTTTTACCCATATCTCTTCATGTTTATACAATAGCCCCAATTTATATTGGGCTTGGGCCCTAATAAACAGTGAAAAATGGGGCTAAGTGCCCATAATCAACTAAAGCAATATCCGAACAAAGTCTTCGGAGATCAACTCCCGTGTCTCTGAACAAAAAATTTGAAAGGCCACTAGGGGCCACTAGCATCTCACACAAGCCAATCCTAAATTGCAATTGCATGCCATTATTTTCAAAGCCAATCCACTACATTATTTCCCTCTCCATACGTGTGCAAGAAGCATATTTAGATGTCTTTTGTCAGTAGATCGCATCCATGAGAATAACATTACATTGTGTGTCACCTCATCCTGCCAGGCCTCCTCTTGTGGTATTTGAATCACAACATTGGAGTCTCCTTCCACAATTATACTCCCTCTTATCTTTAATATAAGACATATTTAAAAAATTGATCTAAGTTCTAAATATAAGACAAAATTTTCATATTTATCAATCTTTTTCTAATTTATCTTTATTGATGTTCCCTCTACAATAATCAAGGAAGAGATAGAAGAAGAAACACTACAAAAAAATTGTCAATTCATAGTAGTTAGTTTGTAGTGGTTCCAAAAAGCCCATTACATATTCTAATATTTGTAACGGTTTATACCAAAACCGCTACAATTTTACGACGAGATTACTTGCGCCAAGTGGTGCGTTGGTTAGAGAACAACCTTTGTAGCTATTATCACAAAATAACCACTGCAAAATATGGTGCTAAGCTAGTGTCAATTTTGTAATGGATAATTTGTAGCAGTTTCTTTTTACAAATCACAACAAATGTGGCTCCAGCTAAGCGCTTTATTATGCGAAAGTCATGGCAATTTATTTGTAGCGGTTTATATGGAATAAATGCTATAGAGTGCAAAGAGTCTACAACTTTGTAGCAGTTATACGTAGAAACCGCTACAGAATGCAAAGAGTATTGCACATTTTTAGCGGTTACTTAAAAAAATCATTACAGAATGCAAACAGTCTTGCATATTTGTAGCAGTTACTCATTTAAACCACTATAGAATGCAAACAGTCTTCCAAATTTGTAGCAGTTATATAGAACTGCTACAAAATTTCATGTTGGACGAGATAGGGTTTTGTAATTTGTAGTGGTTTTTGTTGAACCGCTACTACAAATGTCCGCGCTTTGTTTTTTTTTTTTTTTTTTTTTTTTTTTTTTTTTTTTTGTAAAACCACTATAAAGTTGACACCTTTATACACACGCCACCACAAAACAATCTACCACTTAAAATTGATTCTCATCCACCCTTTAGAAGGTTTCTCCATATCTTTGAACGTCTCGGACTGTTCTATGGGAAGAAAGCGGTAGTAGGGGCAATGGTAGGGGCCGTTGAGGTTATCACAGGGGTTGAATGAAGAGTTTGACTAAAACAAGGTGCTTTAGAGCTTCCTCCCTAGTTTATACCAAAATAAGGTACATGCTTTAGAACTTCCTAAGAAGTTTATACAAATTCCTATATAATCGACTCACTTCATTTTGTATAGCCTTTCGAATTATAACTATGTTAGCAGTTCTCACTACTACAAAAAGCACTTTTGATGTCTATTTTTAGGCTCTTTCTACGTCCCTTTGAAGGAAAATACCTATGTGAGCGGCGTGGTAAAGTCTGAGAACAATCTCTGTTAAGAAAGGGATGTCGTAAGAGACATACAATGTTTAGAACATACGCGTAAGTTTTTTTTTAAAAAAAAAATCTACAGATTCCACATCGGAGTGCAAACCATGGCCTGTTATCTCTCACACGATGGCAACGATGGTTAAGGAGAGAGGAGGAGGAGTGATAATGGTGGAGAGAGGAAGAGGAGTGTCCTTAAGTCTGTTACCTCTCACACAAGTACTGGGTCAACTCGAATCTCTACAGATTCGGCATACCATTTTTAGTCCTCCAAGGAATTTCAAAAAATTGGTTAAGCACACCATTTTCGCAAGTGAGCAAATGCGAAGTCCGGTTATGGTCAACCCCGTAGATTTACGATTTTGAGGCCCGGCCGGGTGGTGGCGAGGTGAAATTGGTGGCGGAGGTGGTCAAGGGTGGTCCAACATCTGGTGGGGAATCTACGATTGTAAACTTGTAGATCTACAATTTGAGAGATTGACTAGGTGGTGGTTGGGTGTGATTGGTGGTAGAGGTGGTCGGGAGTGGTCCAAGGTCTAGCGGTGGATCTATGATTATGAACCTTTATATCTATGATTTTTGAGACTGACCAGGTGATGGTGAGGTATGATTGGTCGCGGAGGTGATCGGGAGTTGTCCATCGTCTGTTGGCGGATCTATGATTGAGAACTTGTAGATCTATGACTTGCAAGACTAACTAGGTGGTGGTGGGGTGTGATTGGTGGTGAACGTGGTGGTCCAGCATCTAGTGGTAAATCTACAATTGCGAACCTTTAGATCTACAATTACAAACCTATAGATCCTCATGGCCAGGGGTGGTCCAACATCTAGTGGTAGAGGCGAAGCCTCCAAAAGTTCGAAGCGTAGGTAGGATCTGATGACGAAACATGGCAATGGCGCTACTAATGGTGCAAAGAAAGAACAAGCCAAAAGGGATTTTTTTTACTCTTTAAAGTCCCAATTTAAAATTGGGATGTTGAAAGCCTACTTTTGGCATCTCAATTTTAAAAGGGACACCAAAAGTGGTGCTCTTTGAGCAAAAACCTTGCTTTTGGTGTCCCTTTTCAAATTAGGATGCTAAAAGTAGGACTTTTATTAAAGAGACGCCTATTATCAAAATTCCCACACATAATCACAAAAATGCCACGGTCTTTATTTTTTACTTCCCTTTTTGAAAATAGACTTTTGTAGGGAAATAAAATCCATTTTTTGTAGTAGTGTCTCCAATTATTGTACAATGGTCATCAATTTTATAGAGGTTTTAGCAGATAAATCACAACAAATTGTGTCAAAAATTTGTAGCGGTTTCAATTATATCCACTTCAAAATGTGAAATTTTAAAATTTGAATGTTTGGTAACCTGCCAACGTAATGACATTAATTTTTTAGCAAACATTTCCACAACATTTTAGGAGGTCAAGAAGACTATTAATAGATTAGGCTTGGATTATGAAAAAATTGATCCACGTCCTGACAATTGTATACTATATTGGGGAGATGATGCTCGTAGGAAGACTTGTAGGCGATGTCACACTTTGAGGTTTATGACAATTCAAAAGGGGAAAAAGAAGAAGAAGAAACCATCAAAGATTCCCGCCAGGTACTTTCCTTTAAAGCCTCGGTTACAAAGATTATTTATGTCATCAAGAACAGCTAGGCATATGAGGTGGCATAAAGTCGACAAGAACGAAAATGGTAAATTATTGGGAAAATACAACAGCTTCCCGAGGACTCACAACTAACGACGAGTCATATATTCTTGCCTTAGAGGCACATCAAGTTTATTATGTCAAGGATGAGAGGCACAGGGATTGGAATATGGTGATTCACTTAAAGTCTCGAGGCCTTTACGACATGGGCGATGGTGATAACATCCCCTACAAGAATGAGCTATTCTCCACCAATTTCAAAAACTTCTTCCCTTAGGGCGATAACAATTTCCTTATAGTTTAGTACGTTTTAATAAGTTACATTTTTTTTTGTTGCCCATCCAATTCACCTGAACTTCGATTCCAACTAATCTGGATTTGCCTGGGGTCGGGCCTACGGTTGTGGGGGAAGAGCTCCCAACACCATTTTCTTCATTCTCATGCCTCGAGCTGAGGATGTAGCTAAGGGAGAACAAGTCCCTTACCACTTGTTCCTAATAAATGTTTGTATAAGTTATGCTTTATTACCACTTAATTTAAGTTTAATTTTTGTACAAACATATTAAACTCACAACTAACATTTTCCTCACACATTTTTTGTAGGGATGGCGATGAAGAATAATTAAACAAAATTATGCTTCTGTTTTTGTAAACCTCTATATTTTTTAATTTAAAAAAATACCAACAAACGTTTGTAGCGGTTTTGTAACCCCTACAATTAAAAACTACTATAAAAACCTTCGCATTAACCACTACAAAGTTACACAAATCCCTATAAATATCCCCACCACACCTCATTTTATACACTCCTTCATTTCTTTCTACCCAACTTCTCTCTCATTTTCTCTCATCTATCAACTTTTTTTGAAGAGGTTAAGTGTTGAGAAGCTGATCAAATATGGTAATTTTTTTAAAAAATATTTGATTAAAAATGTTTTTTTCTTCTTATAATACTAATATTATTTTTTTTCCTTATCTAGAACTTTAAGGACATTTCCTCAACATTTGTTCTATCATCATCAATAGTCATCCCATAATCAAATATAATCTATTGGACAACATAATAAGTTTATATTATCTAAACATTCTCAAGTATTATACCTATATCATATTTATATTTATCTAACTTAAGTTAATCATTTTTTAAAATATTAACTATTATCATTTAAATTCTCACTTAAATAATAAAATATTGTAAAAATGGATTCAAATTACGTTTTTTTTTTAAAAAAAAAATTGCAATATTTTGTAGCGGTTTTAGAATTGCTACAAATTTTAATCCAAATTCGCCTTAAAATTTGACCCAGTTTTTTGAAATTTAATTTCATCCAATATTTGAAGTGGTTTTACAACTGCTACAAACTTTTGCCGCCAATTTTTTTTAAATTCGTGGAAGTAATTAATAGCGGTTTAATAACCGCTACAATGTTGGCGTTTTAGTTTCTCAATTTTCCTTTCCCGTCACTCAAAATTTTTGTGCCATCGTTTGTAGCGGTTTTCTAATAGCTACAAAATTTTTGCACAATCCATCATGTCGATCTCATCTTATAGTGGTCACCTAAAACCTCTACAAGTATAGTAGATGTTTTATAAAATGAGTAGCAATTTTTAGAAACAATTATAAAACAGCTTGCAACAGTATATTTTGTAGTCGTTCTTTGGACCGTTACTAGTGTCATTTGTAGCTGTCAAAACTGCTACTAATATATTATTTTAACTGTTATAAAATGTCAATTTTTTTGTATTGAGAATTAAGGAATGTGATTATGATGTTTTAGAAAATACATATCATATTAACTAGCTAATTTAACCAACTTTCTTTATCTAATGAAATTAAATAAATATGTCTAATATCAATGACCAGAGGAGTATATTAGCTTATTCCCTTTTGCTGCACCATCGAAATTCAACTTCACCCAACCTGTAAGGGGGAAAGCCCACTTAATTTCCTTCACACCTTTCTGCGGACCACTCCCATCAACACTTCTGGAGAGTACTCTACATTCCCACGCATATTTCTTAATCACTACGTCCGGTCTCTGGGTAGGCAAATATCCTCTTCGAATAGTATGCTATAGCCACCAACAACCAAAGGTCACACTCCACTCCCTCCACTCTTTCAAATTTTTCACAACCCAACCCCTCCTCTGTTCATTAAAAAAATATGTGTGAACCATCTATACCCAAGGCATTCAATATTCTCAAAGGGGGCGGATTGTGAAGTTCAATACCAATTGGGGAGGGGAACAAAAGACCCCCTTCGAGAGTGAGGCACTCGGATAGTACATTACACCATCATTCAGTTTGTAACGAGAAAGATTAAAATCTTTCAGATAAATAATTCTCATTTTCAACAAAACAGTAAATTAAATACAACGTGTGGAAACATGCATGTTTGAATGTTTCCCAATAATGTTCATCAAAACCATGAGTGAACTTAACACTAATTATCTATCTCTACTTCCAAGTCCACTTAATGATGCCATGAGATATGGCATGCACGGTGGTCCGACCACCTCAAAGTAGTCGTCAAATTGTTACTCTCACTCGACTCCAACATTTTAAACCGCTTCCAGTCCTGGAGGATGGCCTTAAGGTCGGCGATCTTGGCGGTGATGCTCCGGCAACAGTTGGCATGCACAGTGGTGACAGCCCTAAAGTCCCTACTATCTTCACAAAACCCACTGAAGTAAAGAGTGTCCATAAACCTAACCCTAAGTCCCAACTGTCTTATTATGCCATGTCTTATGAGACCTTCAAGCACGTCTTGTTCTTTCAGTCCATTTGAGGTGTCCTTCTTACTGTACCACGTCTCGAACAACGAAATTGTCTTGTTATTTGATCGAACAAAGTAGAATCCTGTATTGATGTTATGGTTTTCCAACCGAGGATTTCCCAGGTAACTGTCTGTGCTTATCTGTAAGTCCTCGTTCGTATCGTTGCTTAGTCTTGTGAATGGGTTTCTTAGCCACATCACATCACTATCCTGCTTGATTCAAAGGAACTTGTTAAAAAAATAATATTTTTACTGATTTTTGTCTCGTTCAAAGGAACATGTTAGAAAATAGAAAATACACTTTTTTTGGCACCTACGTTAATTCCTTTCTCTTCCACAATACGCCATCTAGGTAGTCATGTTACGTTAACATAAATCGAATATTTCTCGTTTCTTGTTGACTCATCACTCTTCTAAATATTCTATGGGCTAATCAATTTAATAAGCATTATTATGTGCCCATAATCAATATCGTGCGCTTTAATCCGTTACTTTTTCTCACACCTCGTTATCTGAGAAGTGACAAATCAAAATTGACAAAGAAATCTTTTCTACGATATTGATTAGAAAACTTATAAACGTGTGACATGCACATACATACCACATGTTCCTATAGGAGAATAAAATTTTCAATATAAATTATATTTTGAGAGTTTAACGACACCAAGCGTAAAGCTAGAAACCAACTTTTTTACACACTCACACACACGCAAAGTTTATGTTAAGGACGTTAACACAACGTGCGACTCTATCTCATACGACTCTATCCCATATTTTTCTCCTTCCAAACATAATATGCGGAAAGCAAATATTTCTTAGGCGTGTTAGCTCGGCAACTCTAAAGAACCAGAAATTAGGCAAGTCATACAATTAGAAATAGAAATTATTCATGAAATTCATGTATCATCATTAGCTCTCATCATCTAAGGAATGTCCTCTATTTATAATTTTTTTAAAAAAAAAAATCTAATGAACATAACAACAAAGTTGATAACTTGGAATTAGAAGTAAGATAGTTCTTTTTATAACATGGGTATAATGGTTTAAAATCACATATTATGTGACTATTTTAACATTACAAGTTTGACTTTGGAATTCATCCATTGCAGAAAGGACAAAACTAAAAGCCCAATTATTCATATATTGGACTTTGTGTGTGTGTGTCAATAATCAAGAAATATATAGATATTTTAAGATATCAATATATATTGACACACACACACAATTAAATCTCAAATGTTTCTCAGATGATTCAAAATCATCATATCAGAAAAATGGTGATTTCCAGTTTAAAGCAGAAAGATTAAATCTTTTTTTTTTTTAAAAAAAAAGGAATGCAGAAAGATTCACTTTGAAGGCGCAATAGATTACCTATACATTAAACTTTAATTATTTAATCTGACATGTGTTTGGCCTAAATTAAATGCAGATTTCCCGTTTCAATATTAATCCCATAGGGTGTCATTTTACTCTAAATCAGCAGCGATCATTAATTAGCAATTAAGTAGTCATAATCCCCTTGAATCCTCCATTAATTACCCACAACCGTTTCGATTACAGTAATTGACAGCTAATTGCACTCCTCTAGTTCATATACTTATCTCTAACACCTCATTCTAACCGTTTCGATTACTATAAGTACTATTACGGCGTTCTTTTTGGACAGAAGAACTATGACAGCTTAATTCGGAACAATAATATCATAATGCTCTGCATTCCTGTCAAATAATGAATCCAAAGAAATCAATGCAAAAATGTTTCAGTAGTGAAGTGCGAAACCGAAAAAAATTGTCTTTAAAATTAATGTAGTTGAACTTGGCAAATAATTCCAAAGTAAATATATTGCATTTATGATAGAAATTAATAGGATAAAATTGGGTAGGCTATATGAAGATTCACCGAAACGAAAAATAAAACTAAACGATTCAATAGCAATAATTAGGTTCCCAAATATAGAGATAAACCATTCGCTTCAACTTCCAAAAGATTTTAATATGTTTTAAACTTACGGATTTTTTTATATAAGCAAATATAGAATTATAGTTGTTCGATCGACTGGTCCACAAGCAAGACACAAACCCAATTCAGTAAAAATTTGTTAAATTCAATTAATTAACAATAGAACAACATATATTATTTCAGTAAAAAACAGACCTATCTCTTTGATGTTGACTGTATTAATGTATTTTCCAAAAATAAACAAACTTAAAAGAAACGTACCGTGAAGATGAAGCTATATCCTCGTTTGAGAATTTGCAAGAGAAAAAGAGTCCTTCTCCACATCATCTTAATGAAATCAGATGACATGAACAGTTTTTCGCCGGCGAAATCAACACCATCCGTTTCCATTTTAAAGCAGTTTAGCCGGAGAAACCGGCACCGGTCATAGGCTGTCTGATCGACAGCGACAACCAGAAGGTGGTCGACCAGAGACCTCGTGCCTTCTCCAAGCCAGAAGCTGCTCAGGAATAGGTCAAACATGGTGACGGTGTCGCCATTAACGTCTTGTTCAGCATAAGCCTTGTTTATGAACGCCACTATTACAATCTTGTTTTCCATTGAGGCTTTCGCTAAAGCCGAATCAAGATCACAATCTCGACTTTCACCAATGGCGTTCTATAAAAAGGGAAATAATAAATATAAATATCGAAAAAGACTGAATCATTTGATTTATTCTGAAACAAGAAATGAAAAAGGGTTATTGATTTGAACTTACTGTGCCATACGAGAACTTCTGGATCCTTAAAAATGGGTTAGAGAAAGAAGAAAACCGAAATAGGAGAAGCATTCCGATGAAGAATAGGAGTACGATGGATAAATTTGCAATTGTTCGTTTGGAATGATTATCCATTTTGCGTCTTTACAAATAACTCTGAGATTTCATGGGAGGTTATGTGGGGAAGAGAACTTTTTTGAATGGAGAATAATTTGGGAGAGACAGTGAGAGGTTAAGTTTGGTAGAAAGATCATGCAAAGTTGGTGATTTCTAAACGAGAAGAGAGATACAAAAGAGAATCTCTTTTATTACATGGAAATAAAAGGAAAGGCGCATCCAGTTTATGATACAGATAGGTCAATGTAGGAGGCAGACTTTATATGGGAAAAATTATCTGGGAATTTAGGTTGAAATTCATGGGACAACTCTACGGGTTTTCATCCAATCACCTAATAAACATTCATCCTCAGGCAAAGCTGGCATTTTTGTTTTAAATGTCGATTTAGGGGTAAGAAATATTTCTCTAAGTAAGAAATAGATGCATGCTTAAATAAAAAAGGGAGAATCAAATATAAATTCAGCTGAAATACCAAAATCTAAATTCAAGCCTACACTTTTAACAAATTTCTAATCAGCCCAAGAGGCTTAATTTGGGATTTTTGAATGTTATTAAACGACCATAATACCCCTATATAATTAAAAAGGAAAATTTAAGGTAGATGTTGGCTAAATTTCAGGTTTGATTATTTCAGATAAATTTAATTGAGATTTTTTCCTTTTTTTTTTTCTTTGTTTCATGTTTTGTTGCTTGTAAAACAAATAGATATTTATCTATATATATCATATAAAATTATTTCAAAAAACTGTACTATTTATCTATATACTATAAAATTATTTAAATTTATATGAGCATATCCTAATCACAATATAAAAAATATATGGATTCTTGAAAGACATCTAAAGGCAACAGGGTAAAATATAATATACAAATGACTTAAATGAGTATAAGAATATAGGAATGGGTGGATTAATTTAGCCACTCATGTTGTCCAATCAAACTATTGCCCACAAAATAAATGAAAACTGCTAAAAGCCACAATTGAAGAGGCAGCCTTTTTTTAAAAAAATAACAATAAAAACAGCTAAAACCCACTTGCAGACAAACTCTCGTAGACCTCAAATCGCCTCGACGAACAAGGAAAAAAAGGAAAATAATAGTAGACAACATAAAGAAAATGCGGATTGAAAATGAAACCAAACTATGCAAGGAAAGGAAAGGACATAAGAATATCAAACCAATTGCTGGTAGAATGACGAAGATCTAGTGGGGAGGAAGATTTATTGACAAATTGACAAAATGGTTAGTTTCCTCCTTAATGGTGATCCCTGTAGCTGGCTAAAGGGGGCGGAGTTGATGACCACATGACGAAAAAATTCAGTTGAATGGTAACGTTTGTTATCGAAAATATACTAAACACGTAGAATTGAAGTATAACATGAATATGTATAACTAAGATTGCAAATACTTTATACATACAATAATTCTATATAATACGAAAACCCATAAATAAACTCATAAGACTGTTGAAATATGATAATAAACTTTGAAGAAATCCAAGCCCAACGTATGTTGTCTCCTTAAGACAATTTGCTCCCTCAATACAGACTCCCAAGGTTAATGAACATTTGCCTCCCAGGATAGAATAGATTTTTCATCTTCGAATAATGACACTCTCAACCGAAGCCCAAGCGAATACAACAAGTTTGCTTTCGATTGCATGTGTGCAATATGAGAGAGGATTGCTTGCGAATGATTTGAGATATGATATTCTGTCACTAGCACACCTTATTTATAAATAACGAAAAATGATCAGATGAACTCGATTCTTGCGGCAAACTAGTGCATCATGAGAACAAAAGCACTAGAATGAAGCGAACAGCAACCCTTGCTAGCGAATTGGTGTGTCATATTAACAGATGCACCAGAACAGAGCGAACGACCAAAATGGATCAGTCACAGCGATCCGCAACTGTTGATTGGGAGAATTTTGAAGAGGCAAAAAAGGAATTAACAAAAGTTTAGGGACTAAAACATAATTAAATTATTTTTAATTTCACACACACTCAAATTGGATCAAACGAGTAGTGTGTGCGACCGACCAAACTGAGACAGTCGGACGGGCAGTGGTAGCTCGTGCGGGTGTGGTGGGCTAAGGGTCATCTAAGTCCTCACCCTTCAACAAAAGTGGGTTGGCCCAAGGGCCCAATTTAGAGCAGCAAAGTTGAGGCTTATATACCCTCTTACTTCTCTTTATTTGTCCAATATGGGAATTCTATCCACACATTTATTCCTTCTTCCTTTTTCCTCTTCTTCTCTAACCTACTTCTCATTCATAACCCATGGGATTAAATCCAAAATTCCAACAATCCTCCACATGGATAAGAAGTTAGTCCATCATAACCAAATGCAAATAAACACGTATGCAAAGTGTGATTCCTCTACAAGAAGAAACTACAACGAGATAGGTAGGGGTTACCTTTGAACCTTCTCTAGTAAAAACCTATCGGATATACTCAGTTAATTAGTGGAGGTGTTGTATTGAACCCTTGGCCTGTTAGTGTATACCAAGACAATATGAGTCACACAGTTGCTCCTCTATCATCGTTGATTCTCACACTGTGTCTATTTTGGCCCTGGACACCTGCCTAGTTCTGTGAGTATTCTAGAGAATCGACCGTTTTAAATTCTCATAGAAGCGGCCCATACTTCACTCACGTAGGTGATTCGTTATGATGTAAATCAACATACATCATCTGAAAACATCAAATTAACAGACAATTAAAAGCCCAAAAGCTTACCCTTATATATGCACTTCTTGTCATAGGAATGAGTATGAGTTTAGAACTCCACAGTGTTTATAGTTGATCATCACTTAGTTGTCTCTTTGAAGCTAGTTTGTGGGATCTCCACTCTTCTAGGTAGAGTTACCGCAATAATCAACAATAGATCGGCCTTAAACCCATTCCTTTCGACAAATTTCTAACTAACTCTCTAGGAATCCCTTTAATCAATGGATCTGCTATATTCTCTTTTGATTTATCATAATCAATCGAGATGATTCCATTCGAGAGTATATGTCAAACGATATCATATCTACAACGTATATGTTTAGACTTGCCATTGTACATGACATTCTTGGCCCTACCAATAGCTACTTGACTATCACAGTGTATACACACTACTGCTATCGGCTTTGGCCATCTATAGGAATGTCCGCAAGAAAATTACGAAGCCACTTGACTTTTTCACTAGCTTATCTAAAGTAATAAATTCTTCTTCCATAGTTGATCTTGCAATGTAAGTCTGCTTGGATGACTTCCAAGACACAGCACCTCCACGAAGGGTGAACACATATCCACTTGTGGATCTTGTATCACCAGAGCTGGTGATCCAATTTGCATCATAATACCCTTCTAGCACTATATGGTACTTCTCATAATGCAAAGCAAAATTTTGAGTGTGCTTCAAGTAACCCAAAACTCATCATAGCTTTCCAATAAAGCTCATTTGGATTACTTGTAAAGAGACTCAACATACTTATTGTGTAGGGTGCAGTTCATAACATACATAAGACTGCCAAGCATTCGAGTACACTCATTTTGCTTTTTATTTTCGCCAATATTTCTCAACAGTCAAAGACTAGAATCTATAGGGTTCATCAAGAGCTATGTTAAAACTCTTGAATTTCTCAAGAATTTTAGCAATATAGTGTGCTTGCGATAAAACCAAATCATCAAAAGTTCTACGGATTTTAATTCCCAAAATAACATCTGCCGGGCCCATATCTTTCACGTCAAACTTACTGGTAAGCAACCGCTTAGTAGCTTTAATCATTTGATTATTACTACTCAATATCAACATGTCATCTACATAAAGACAGATTATGGCAAACCCATTTTCTGTATTCTGAATATAGACACAATTGTCACATTCATTAATATTAAAGTCGTTTGATAACATAAATTCATCGAATTTCACATGCCATTAAGGGACTTTATCAAGTGACAAACTTTCATTTTTGTCCTGAGACAACAAATCCCTCAAGTTGTTCTAAATAAATATCTTCCTCTAATTCACCATTCAAGAAGGTTGTCTTCACATCCATTTGATGTAACTCTAAGCCATTTATTGCTGTTAACGTGATTAACATCCGAATGGATGTAATCCTTGTAACATGTGAATAGGATCAAAGTAATCTAGGCCTTCACGTTGTCTGTATCCTTACACTACCAGCCTAGCTTTGAGACCTACTTAGTTCCTAGAGATTTATTGCCAGTAGGAAGGTCAACCAATTCCCAGGTGTGGTTTGACAAAATGGATTCAACTTCACTATTGATAGCATCATCCTAGAATGGTAATTCAAGAGAACCCATAGTATCTCCATATGATCAAGGCTCATTTTCCAATAGATAAGTCAGAAAATTAGGCCCAAAGGATGTTGTAGCCCTTTGCATTGCACTACGTCTAGGTTCCTCCTCTATAAGATCATCATTAATCGTAGTATTCTAAGATATCACAGTGTTATTATCATCATTATCCTTACTGTTCGGAAATACATTCTTAGAACGTAGAGTCCCTTGACTCAATAACTGTAATCATATATGGATATCTGATATATCGAACTTATAAACTAGAAAATGATATGAGCTACTATTAAGTGCATAGCTAATAAACACACAGTCTATTGTCTTAGGTCCAATTCTCAACCTTTCTTAGGAATCTCAACATTTGCCAAGCACCCCCACACTCTTAAATATTTCAAATAAGGTTTCTATCTTTTCCATGTTTCATATGGTATGCTTTGTATGTTTTATGAGGCACTCTATTAATTAGAAAGTTAGCCGTTAAAATGGATCCCCCTACAAATTATGTGGTAAACTAGACGCAATTAACATTGAATTCATCATTTCTTTCAATATCCGATTTTTCCTCTCTGCAATCTCATTTGATTGCGGAGCATAAGGAGCAGTCGTCTGGTGTATAATACCAGATTCTATACAGAATTCCTCGGATGAGCCATCATATTCTCCCCCACAATCGCTCCTCAGTACTTTAATTTTCTTGTTAAGTTGATTTTTCAACTTCATTTTTATATTGTCTAAAAGCAATAATAGCATCATCTTTACTATTAAGCAAATACACGTAACAATATATATTGCAATCACAATAAACATAATAAATATTTCTTATTACCTCTAGATGGCACATGATTTCATATCACATATATCAAGATATATTAAATCTAATAACTTAGTTGATCTTTCAACGGAGGAAATTATAACTTAGAAAATTTTGATTCAATGAATAATTGACATTTATCATTATTTGAACAATTAAATTTAGGCAATAAATCTAAATGAATTAAAATTTTAATTAATTTAAAATTAACATGTCCTAATCTTTAATGCCATAAATTAGAGGACTCAATCATATAAATGGAAGCAATATTATTATTTATTACACCATTGTTGGTTATTGTCATTACATTAAGTTTGAAAAGGCCCTCACAAGAGTAACATTTTCCTACATACATATTAATCATAGAAAGTACAAACTTATCGAAACAAATACAACTTTAAACCCATTTTTGCTTAAGAGGGATCCAGACACTAAATTCTTACGAATATGAGGCACATGAAGCACACCATTAGATGTCACGACTTTTCCACAAGTCATCTTTAAGGCCACCTTCCCAACACCTTCAACCTTTGAAGCAGAATAATTTCCTATATAGAGTTGTTCATCTTGCTTCGCAGGGGTGTACGAAGAGAACATCCATCTGTTGGCACACACATGACTGGTGGCACCAGTGTCCACCCACTACTCCTTAGTATTTCCAACCAAGCTACATTCCCTCACAACTGTCGAAAGATTCATGTTTTCAATCATTTCACTAGCAGTTTCAACTATATTGGCTTGAGTATTCTTTTTTTTAGATTATTTTCCTTCTTACAATCTTTAGCATAATGGTTAGGCTTCCCACAACTATAATAGTTGCCTTTAAATTTCTAGCCTTTTCTACATTGCTTAGATAATCCCTCATCAAAGCATTTATATTTCTTAAAGTTTGGACCATCTTCAACAATGTCAGCCTTTGAGACTATAGGATTGTTGCCAAATTTCTTTTCAAAAATCTTGTTGTCTTCTTCTATTTTCAATCTTACAATCAAATCTTCAAGTGACATCTCCTTACGCTTATGCTTGAGATAATTCTTGAATTCCTTCCAAAATGGTGGCAATTTTTCTATAAATGTAGCAACTTGGGAAAGACTCACTAAGGGACATTTATTCGGCATGAATTTCATGCACAATCAATTGAAGTTCTTCAACTTGACTTACCACAGATTTTTAGTCAAGCATTTTATAGTCCAAAAATCGCCAACTATAAATTTCTTTAAGCTAGCATCCTCAGTTTTGTACTTCTTGTCTAGACTTTCCCATAATGCTTTGATTATATCCAAAGTAATATATGCAGTATACAGTGTATTGTCTAGACCATTGAGAATATAATTCTTACATAGGAAATCAGAATGCTTCCAAGCATTTATCGCAACAACATTTTCCTTGTCCAATGATTGTCCTTCTCCTAATTTTGGAGCATCTTCGATGAGAAACCGTGCCTCAAGGTAGTTAAATAGAAAACCATTTTTTATTGCCATCTTTTAAAATCATTCCTATTTAACTTTTCTAGTTTTTCACCATATTGGAAGAACCACTTGGGTTCATCAAATTCATATTTGCACTTGCCATTTATGTTATTAAAACGAAAAGTCTAATTAATCACATAGATTAATCTATGAACAGTATAATAATCAAAATTAACGATACGAAACACAGATTCAATTCAATAGTACTACTAACACATGAAATCAGCTTTGTTTATTATATCGATTGGCTAAGAAAGTGCAAATCAAGGTCAGAGTCTCTCTATGCTATTGCAATGGTGACTAATTAAGTAACCAACAAGATCAAGGCTTAGCCTTTAACTTACTTTACTAGACACCAATGATATAAATTAATCTTTGCTGATTCCAATAACCAAATTTTCTTAAGATTATTGTCGAAAATATATTAAACAGGTAGAAATTGAACAATAACAAGAATCTATACAACTAAGATCACATATACTGTAAAAACATACAATAATTCTATATAATATTAAAACCCCAAAATAAACTCACAAGATTGCCGAAATATGATAATGAACTTTGAAGAAATCTAAGCCCAACATACGTTGTCTCCTTAAAACAATTTACTCCCTCAATACGGTTGCCCAAGGTTAATGAACAAATGCCTCCCAGGATAGAATGAATTTTTCATCTTCAGAATGATGACACTCTCAATCAAACGCCTAAGCGAGCACAACGAGTCTACTTTTAGAATTGCACAAAGTATAATTGCAGTATGCAATATATGAGAGATGAGTGTTTGAGAATGATTTAAGATATAATATTCTATAACTAGCACACCCTATTTATAGACGATGAAAATTAATCCAAAGGACTCGACTCTTTTGGCAAACTGGGGTGTTGTGCGAACAGACAAACTAGAACGAAGCAAATAGAAGCAACGGTGACCCTTGCTGGCAAACCGGTGCATCATATGAACAGACGTATCGAAAGGACCAAACGACCAAAACGGGTTGGTCACGGCGATTCGCAGCCACCGATTGGGAGAATCTCGGAGGGGCAACAAAGGTATTAACAAAAGTTCAGGGACTAAAAAATTATTTTTAATTTCACACACGCGAATGAGAATTACACTTAAGCATGCTTAAACGGTTTCCAAAATTCATAACAATTTCTAATACACACAAGTATGCTTGAATAGTTTCCAATCTCATTAATATAATTTTAGACAAATATACAATTCTAAAGCAAGCCCTCCATAGGTACACCAAATCCCAAAATAGTTTAACACACACACACACAAACATATGTGTGTGTGTAATTGACAAGTATATAAAAGAATAGTCAATCTGTAATATCCCAAATTTAGGGACTAAAAGTTTAGGGATAAGACTGAGATAAGTAGGTTGCTAAACCTATTGGAGTTAAAAGTCTTAATCTTATCATGAGGAAAGCTTAAGATAATTATTAAAAATTATTTTTGACTCAAAAAATTATGAAATGTTATTTTGAGGATATAAAAATTTGGCCTAACTAGTTTTAAAGCTATTAATTGGAATTTGTGGCCTATTTTCCAAAAAAATTTAAGAAAAAAATAGCTAGAGGATAATTTTTTGCCAATAAATTTTAGAGTTGATATTTTTATGGCCTAGAGAAGCTAATAGTTTTAAGTATTAATTTCTAACACTTATTTAATATTTGCATTTAAATGAGCAATGGACCAATTTGCAAACAAAAGTCTTGTAGAGGGACAAAGTAGTCTTTTCCCACTTAGCTTCCCTTTTATTTATCCACTCATCCCTCATTCAATCGACACATACACAACTCCAATCCTTCCCATTTGCTTCGGCCAAATACCCGAAACACACACAGAGAGAGAGAGAGAGAGAGAGAGCCGAGCGAGGGAGAGAGAGATTGCCAGAGAAAGAAGAAGAAATCTTAGAACCCACATGCAACAAGACAATCTAACCAAGAATTTGACATTTGTCGAACTCAAGAGAAAAGTTAACCAAAATAGATTTTGGTAAAGGTACAGGTTTGAGGAAAAGTCAATGGGGTATTGAAGAGTGGCCATACATGTGAAGTGGCTAGGTAGGGGTATATCATATATTTTCAAGAGCAATAGGTGAGTGAATAGCGTCCCATTATAACTTATATTTGAATTGTTTCATTTTCACATTGATATTGAAATAAGTGAAGAACAAGGATCTTATTTAATGTTGCTTTCTCTTCTTGAGTTTTCTATATAAATTTTTCTTGCACTTTGAAATTAAACATGATCCTCTAATATGTGAAGTATTTGATAATCGTGATTCATTCATTGAGATGGTGAAAGAATTGTTTCTAAAAGGAAAAGATGTTGAATTGTATTGAAAAGAAAGAATTTAGAAGATGTAGAATCTATGCATGCTTGAGAGTAGTTTTGAGTTATTATTTGCAAACCTTCATGCTTGGATCACTTATATGAAATATTCCTTATGAGTTTTCAAGATTAGATCTTTTTTCGTTTCTAAATAGTAAATCACTCTCACATATGGTTGAAACATTTTAAGAGGACTAAATACAGAACGTTGGTTACTAACAGCAGTACTTGTTAGCTCCCAGTGTTTTGATGATAACAATACCTGAAAGTTTTCTTTAATGTTTTGAATTAATGGTACCCGAGTATTATGAAAAGGTTCTAGAGAATGTATGAACTAATTGTTTCGATTAAGTGCTTTCATATTATAATTCTCGAGAATGGAGAAATGGTTCTCGAGAATGACATATCAACTTTAAACAAGTTCTCACATGGTTATGATTCTCGAGAATGGAACTCTGATTCTCGAGTATGTGCCTGCAATTCTCGAGAATGGAACTTCAATTCTCGAGACTATAAGTGATTAATCACTTTCATATATCCATCTCGCATCAGAGAGAGATTCTCGAGAATAAAGAGTCAATTCTCGAGAATGCTCAAGCAATTCTCGAGAATGCTAAGTCAATTCTCGAGAATGTGAGGTAAAAGTTCGCTAATCTTATTATTCTCAAATAGTTTCACTTTGCCGATTCTCAAGAATAACAACATGATTCTTGAGTATGGTCATTTCAATTCGTTTAAGTACTTCTCTGATTATAGCATTGTTGAGTATGTATATAATTGTTCTCGAGTATTATCGAAGAGATGCATCTACAAAGTCTTCCTGATAAAGAATTCTCGAGAATGATTCAAACAATTCTCGAGAATATGTTCTTCTCATTTCTATCTATTTCCAGTGACCCTAATCGATTTCATAAAATCAATGGGTCATTATTTATTCTCTCTTAATCATATCCGAACTTATTTAATCATCTTTTTGAATGAGTTTCAGTTGATCAACTATGTTAATCTGAGTTTTTGAATGAAAAGCAATCCAACGTGGCAGACGCATTAAATGCTCGTTTAGAAAAGAAAAACTACAATCGGAATAAGATTTTCGTTGTAGTCGAAGACATTCCTTCGAGGCATACCTATTCCAGCTATTACTTGAATCACTCTCTGCACAAGTACGTCGATGGTGAACGCATTTAATGAAGCAACAGTTGACTATTCACAAACGGAGTGCACCTGTGCCTAACGAAAAATACGAACAGTCTCAATGGTTAGTTTGTGAAGCTTCACAACGGCATTAATAGTGAACGCTATAGAAGCTCACCACATTCGATTCTGCCACCAACCGAAACTCTGTGCATTCAATTTTGTATTATTGCGATGAATTGTTTCATTAACCTCATTTAATTTCTTTGGATATTGTTTGTACTTCAGTGTTCATGTATTATCTACTCGCGAGGAGTTATTAAATACTTATTTCATTTTCAGTTTAAATCTTAAGGTTGTGGAACCTTAAGTGTGGGTGTACGATTACAACTTGTATGGGGGAGTGAGTCCGAGTGTGAAAGGATCATTCTAAGTTATAGAGTGTGTAATTGTATTCGTATTTGAAGACTTAGTGGAAATCCCAAGGTGTGCTTGGGGACTAGACGGAGGTCGAAGTATTAGGCGAACCGATAAATTGCTCTGTGTCTATTTTCCTTCTGTCTCTGTTTTACTTGCGCATGTGTGTCTCACAAAAAGTTTTTGAGATCACCTATTCATCCCCCCTCTAGGTGATATTTCATCTTCATTTGGTATCAAAGCACTGGTTTCTCAGTTGGGCTTAACATCCTGAGAAAGATCATGGAAGGAATATTGCTTGATGGTGCTTCAATCAATCAACCTCCAGGATTGAAGCACCGTATCAATACAAATGCTCTAAGTCAAAAAGAGTACTTTCAGATATGCAATATGTCAACCGCAAAGGAGATGTGGAAGGCTTTGGAGATAGCATATGAAGGAACTTCCGGCATTAAGGAGAACCGTATTAATACTCTGACCACTGAGTATGATTTACCTCGGATGAAGTCTGGAGAAACTATTGCCGAATTTCAACTTCGCTACACTCATCTGACGAATCAATTGGCGGCCTTGGGCAAAATCTATGAACAAGGTCCTCAGGTTCGAAAGATTCTCAATGTGTTAACAAAAGACTGAGAGGCCAAAGTCACGGCAATAGAAGAGGCACGTGGAGAATCAATGGCCTCAGTTGCTGCTCTGTTCAAAAGCTTATCTGAATATGAAAGAAAGCTAAAATTCAAGAAAGACCTGGATGAAGTCAACACTAGTAGAAGCAAAGGTATCGCCCTCAATGCTATGAAAGAAAAAGAAGACAAAGACGAAGATGATGAGGACGATGATGAGATGGGCATGTTCGTGCGAAGATTCAAGAAGTTCTACAAAAGGGACCAAGGCTTCAGAAATAGATTTCAGAAAGGAAGCTTGAGTAACAGACGTAAATTCAGGGATAAGGATCGAATTATCTATTACGAATGTGAAAAGTCAGGTCATTACAAATCAGAATGTCCTCAACTGAAAGACAATGATAAGGAGAAGAAGAAGTTCAATCAATTCAAGAAGAAGGCCTACGTATCTTCCATATAGGGAGATGGTTCCTCAGATGAAGAAAGCGAAGAGGAAAAAGAAACTGCAAACGTTTGTCTAGTTGCAAAAGAAGAACAACCTGAAAATGACGATGAGGTATATGACTCCCAAGTCACATATGATGAATTATTTGATGAGTATAATGAGATAACAGCAATGGTATATATAGGTAACCCCCTCAGTCAAACACCACCTTTGTGATTCCTTTCTCCAGCAGGACTTTGCAATGAGTTCACCAACCCTACTGGCTACTTCATGAAACCATAAGTTTAAAATATTCAGGACCAACGTTTAGTAAGTTCAATAAACTCAAACCTTGTCTATATTGTCAATAAAAAATAAAAATAAAAAAATGGCATTCACACCTGGTCATGAATACGCAATTGGAAATTATCTAGCTGCTCTACTTGCTGTTCATTTTCTCTTCAAACATTGTATAGTCGCTGCATGAAGTAGAAATTCAAAAGCAATGTTACAAGCTTCAACTCTCAGTACCCAAATCTAATAACAATGATCCCCTAAAGATTAGGTATCCATATGTCAATCATATATATACCCCGACACACCCTACAAAAATGAAACACAAACTTTTCACCCCCACATAATAAATCTTCTTAAATTGTATATTCCACAGATATACTGATGCAGGATAAGAGGACAGTTCTACAATCTACACCAGCACAAAGATCCATGAGTTTGCAAAATACCTCTTTTATTTTTTGCCCTTGTCAATCATTCCTTAGCAGCTAGGTAAGCAAGATCTAATTCACACAAGATAGCATTTCCATCATTTGTCACCAAAACTCCTGTATTAAAAAGAAAAGGAATGGCAGACCTTAGCTCCGATGGATTACTTTAAATCACAAAACTAAACTAGTGAGCCACGTCAAACACAATTAAAAGTAACTTCCAACACAATCTAAACTATAAGAAGGCCATGGAAAAAACTAAAGATCCCAAATACGGTTAAGAACACTAAAATAGAACCCCCAAGACAGTGATTAGTAAAGTAGGAGTTACTTCAATTTACTAGAACTAAAAAAAGGACCACATCCTCAAGCAATGAAGGATAAATCATGTTGACCTATTAACAGATACAATGCACACAAGTTCTCAATTATCTGTAAGTTACAACATAGTTAAAAAAAAAAAAGACACTAACCTCCACTAACATCAAGTAGCATTTTCAACATGGACACGTGTAACATCCTCCAATTTAGAGGAAAATTATTAATTACTAACTTGATTAAACTGTTAATTAAAATGGATTATACACATAGTTAAGCCTTGGATTTTACTATGCCCATATTTTTAAACTAAATATTGCTTTAGAATTTGCCAAAATATCCAAAGTATATTAGAGTATGTTAAGTGAGCCCTAATGTGCCAATATACAATAATTCAACATGTAACATAAAGGTGGAAGCACAGCCGTTAGCAAACGTATTTTAAGCTTCCAAGGCATTCCATGATTGACCCACACAAGAACTATCACCTGAAAAAAATTTGTAACCATCGATCCAGCTCATTGTAAATGCTAATATGTGCTCGTAAGGTGCCAAGCGAAACATTTTATATAACAAAGTACTAGACATATAATTTTACAAATTTCCAAATCAAACAATTCTACATCATATCATGAATCACATATATACCATGCCAAGCAACAAATCGTGTGTAGTATTTAATAAGATTCATGCTCTTTTCGATCATTTTTCATCTCAACTAACTTTTCAAAAGCTATTCCAAATAAAAAAGCGCATCTTGAAAAAAAGTCACTTCGCCACCACTATTCTAAACACGAATTACATTTACAATTTAACTTTCATCCTATGTTCTGTTTACAAAAGCCCATATAAAAAAAAAAAAAAAAAAAAAAGAAACACATTAGTCACCGCTATCCCAAACGGGCCCAAAGTATCTTGATGCTAGTGTTGGAATCATTTGCCATAATATGATTTTGGCACTATTTGTTAGGCTTTGTGGGAAGGTTAAATCAATCTCGGTTTGGTCTTGAGGAGAGCATTAATGCTAGCTATTGATATGGGTCATGATAAGATTATGTTTGAAACTAACTCTCAAATGCCCTTGTTCTAGTGTAGAACACGTATGTCTAGCCTCCAGGGCTAGTGATTGGTTTTTATTGGATCAAAGGGCTTCTCAAGGATGTCAGATGATTCAACACCCAAGAGAGAGTTACCCACTACTATCTATGAGGAAGATGTCACTGAGTACTTGCAGATCACTGTGCTACATGAGTATGGCTTTTCGCCAGAGGGGTGAGGTGTGTGCACAGTGGAACTGAATAAAAAGTAATGGAATAGAGCATGAACCGAGTGCACCTGGTGAATGTCCTCCTATTTATAGTGATCACCTAGGGTTTCAGCCTCCTATCTGTGCTTTCGCCTCCTCTCTGATTGTGTGCTTCCACGATCTGCATAACATCCACTCCACTTCCTGCACTATCCAGGATTATAGGCATGATCGTGGGATGCATTGATACTTTACCTGATTGAGGATGATATTGTCATAAAGTGCCCTTACTGGGCCTAAACTCTGTCGGGCCCATTACACAGGTCCATAACAGCCCTATTTTTATTTGATTAATGGTTTCCCCTCTCAAAGTTTAGAAGACAAAGGATTCTTATCTCTCCCAACAAGTGCGCTTCTCGGGATTTGAACTTGTGTTCTCCAGGCATTTTACCACCTCAACCAACAGTTTGTCGGTGACTTTCAAATGCTTTATAATTGTGTCATGTGGAAGCAACTAGATCGTTACTAGGTATTGTTCGGATGTTATTAACCTTTGCTTCTTGAGTCTAAAGTTGAGTTCTCTTTAGTCTTTACCTCCACGGAAGGTAATGCTGCAAATGAGATCATCTTGCGGATGTTGCTTGTAAGAGGGATTTTTTTACCAATTTGCCCCTTATTAAATAACTATTTACCAAAATGCCCCTGTCTGGATACTATTCACCCATATGGCCCTGTTTAGTCGACTACACCATCATTTAGTCGACTAAAACGCAAGGCAATTTTTTTTAAAAAATATCCCCATGATTTAGTCGACTAAGCTACACAATGCTTAGTCGACTAAATCGCGAAAGGGGTTTTTTAAAAGCCCCAATCGCGGCATTTGGAACCCTAATCGACTAAGAAAGCTCCCCAAACCTCTCCCCCTCTGTATTTTTCACCAAATCGTTGCTAAATCCGTTGGTGGGTAGCGAAGGAAACTTCATTCTAGCGTCATTTGCGTCGATTTCGGTATGTTCTCATCTCCATTTCGAATTTCCGCCGTTGTTCTTTCATTTATGCGAACCCCCATTTCCCTAGAAGGTAGACAAATTAATTAAAAGTAAAAATGAGTTTTATATTTAAAATCAAAGTTCACCCAAGATCAGTAAGGATCGAGGACATGACTAAGAATCCTAAGAAAAATCCCAATATAAAATCTTAATATAAAAAAATTAATTTTATGGTTTCTTAAACTCGAATATGAAGAAATATTTTTCAAAATTTATAATTTATATTGATTACATTCAAACTATCAAATTGATTAGTTAAGATACTGATTTAAAATATATATGAAAATCTCTAATGATGTCTTCATTTTCAAACTCATCAACAACAATTTCTTGAGGTACTCAACCTACCTCCTGCAAGCATTCATACGTTACTTATATTAAGAATGGGAGGGAGTAATAACAATGGTTAATAATTTAGGTGGCCACTTGTAATAAATTTAACCTATCACTTGTAATATTTGAACAAAATTATATTTTCATAAAAATAGAAAATGATTTATCTTGGTACATTCGAATGTCTATTTATACTTTTATATATATATATATATATATATATATATTTGACTTTAAAAATTGAAAAAATTAGAAGCACGTGTCGGTTTAGGGTCTAGGGTCATTTTTTGTATCCCTAAGTATATTTTAGTCAAACAAATTTTCAGACAATCATATAAGTTTTAAACCGAAAATGTCTTCTTTGTTGACCTATGAATCATAATATTTAAACTATAAACATTTTTTATGATTTAAGATTTCAAATCAACTTAGAGGTGGATTTCTTTTTTGGTGTACTTCATTCTTCAAATAAATTTTAATATGAAAATAATAATAATCTTTTTAGAGAAAAGGACATTAAGAGAATTTTAAAATTGGAAAGCCCCAAATCATGTTTATTGCCTAGACTTGATAAGATAATGACTATACTTAATAAGTAAATCACAACTCATTTTATGTGACCTAACTTGGGTTAGGATTTTTCATTTTTCAAGTTCTTTTTCTTGTCATTTTCCTATTTTTTATTATTTTTATGGTCAAAATAATTAAATCGAATAAACTCCTTCCTAAGTATCTCTACTCACTTGTAAGACTTATTTATTTAGATAGATTAAGGAAGGTAAACATATTATTTAATTTCTCCGGTTTTTTTCATATAAGACATATTTAGGGAGTTCATTTTAATCTTAAACATAAGATATAATTTTCATGTTTGTCAATCTTTTCATAATTTACCTCTATTAATACTCTCCAAATTAAATTAAATTAAATAAATATGTCTTATATTAAAAAGTATATTGTAAAATATGCCATATGATTCCCCCCTACAGGAAGGGAAACCTCTCAAAATATGATCTTTCTACTTAGCTATAATATTATATTAGTATATGAGATTATAGAGGAAAAAGAAAATTATTATATCAAAATATAGGAAAATGATATCCTCATTACCCTCTTTTATATCATCATCTCATCTCCATCCTTAGATAATGAAATGTATATTTTAGATTTAATATTTTATAAAATTATTATTATAATATTTTATAATTTAAAATTTCTTTATTTATTATAGATTGCAATTATGAAGGGTATAGATCAAATTTTAAGAGTTTAAATTTACTTATTTATGTTTATAGAAATAATTTTATAAAAGATTGAATCTGAATTGTTTTACAAGGTTCCAAAGTTCAGTGAGGATTGTGGACATAACTAAGAATCAGAAAAATCCTTAATATAAAAACTTAATAAAAAAATTAATTTTATGGTTGTTTTATAGCTCTATACGCCAATAGGATCCGAACCGCATGACAAAGGAGTTGATTATCTAACTGGTCCTATAATATTATCGAGCGTTTCATACATGCATGAACATGATAAAGAGTTTCACGTTTAACCCTATAATTTATACTAAAATATTAATAATATAAATAAATAAATAAATAATCCGACAAAGAGAAGGTAAAACCCTCGCATAAACGAAAGAACAACGGTGGAAATTCGAAATGGAGATGAGAACGTCCGAAAACCGACGCAAATGACGCTAGAATGAAGTTTCCTTCGCTACCCACCAACGGATTCAACAACGATTTGGTGAAAAATACAGAGGGGAGAGGTTTGGGGAGCTTTCTTAGTTGATTAAGGTTCCAAATGCCGCGATTGGGGTTTTTAAAAAACCCATCTGTCGCGATTTAGTCAAGACCGTAGCTTAGTCGACTAAATCACGGGATATTTTTTTAAAAAAATCATGTAGTGACTAAACAGGGGCATATGGGTGAATAGTTTCCAGACAGAGGCATTTTGATAAATAGTTATTTAATAAGGGGTAAATTGATTAAAAAAAAAAAAATCCTGGTAAGAGAGTGTGTCCTATTAAGTGGGTCTCCGAGTCATACTCTTTTGGCTTGGACACACAAGAGTTTTACGAGTACCATTCTTGAGGTTGCTTCGGGACTTAATCTACATCATCCTACAATACAAAATCATTGGAGGTTATGGCCGTTAATCACAAAATGAAATCTTAAAAGAGAGGAGTTATGGACATTCACTTATAAAATATTTACAACAATACTCTTATTCTTTTATTAAAAAATATTAAATGTTCCACAAACAATGACCAAATTCAAAAAAGTAATCTAGAAGTTAAAACCCCAATATATACACACACACAGACGGACCTTAATGATTACAATGCGGGCCATAGCGCCCCCAAAAAAGAAATGAAGCGTAGAGAATACAACCTAGGAAAAGGCCGCCGAGAGTCACAATGTGTGATGTGTCCGCCTCCGATTCCGAGGAGTAGGGAACAACGAGACTCGATCGGTATAAATGGAAGATCCAAGGAGACCCCTTATTTAGTGACGTATTTGCCCTTGCCTCACACAAAGAAGAGCCAATCCAACCTCTCCGGTGAAATTATTTCTCTTAGTTTTCTTTAAAATTTATTTATTAATGAAGCAAAGAGAGAATACAACCGGAAAAGGTCGCCGAGAGTCACAATGTGTGATGTGTCCGCCTCCGATTCCGAGGGAGTAGGGAACAACGAGACTCGATCTGGTATAAATGGAAGATCCAAGGAGACCCCTTATTTAGTGACGTATTTGCCCTTGCCTCACACAAAGAAGAGCCAATCCAACCTCTCCGCCGGTGAAATTATTTCTCTTAGTTTTCTTTAAAATTTATTTATTAGAATAATATTATGTAAAAATAATAATATTGTGATTTGGCTTGGTATAATTCAATCCCTATAATTTCAGAGCTTTTGAGAATAAAATCATATTTTAATAAACTTTATATGGATTTAAGTACGAAAAAGTCGCTTTGAAAAATAGGGAAAAAATGGTGCCCTTCACGCACTTTATATTATTTTATTTTTATTATTTTTCCAAATCCAGAAATTATTTACTATTGTACCTGGATCTTCACATGTTTGACTCACAAAGCAAGTTTTCCATAAAACAACCATCTTAATAAACACCGAGGCGACGTCAAGGATCATTGTTTTGAGATCTAATACATATATATTCATCTTATAAAAATTATAAAATCCCACTATTGAAATTAATATGGTGTATAGAAGCATCTATAGTCTATAACTAATCATGAAAAATATAGCCTTTACTTATAACTCGATTTATTTATAATAAGAGTGTGTAACTCTTAAGTGCCCCTGAAAGTGCTCAAAGAGTCCTGGGGCCGTGCCCTGGTCTTGGTGGGGGACCGGTGCTGAACTCACCTAAACTTTTTTATTATAAAAAAACAGTGTGTAACTCCTATATATTCACATAAATGCAAGACATCTTAGAAATTCCCATGTTCTAATAGTATTCAAGCAATAAATAAGCTACACTTTCTATATGTGGAGACAAAGAAGGATAATATATTGGGTAAAGGTGCAAAAATGCACATGTACTTTACCCTCAGGAGCGCCTAACACCATGTACTTTTTTTATGTACAAAAGTAACTATGTGGTTATAAAATAGGTGCAAAAGTCACACTTCCTGTTAACTCACTGTTAAATGTAAGACGTGACCGTTAAAAACCTTTGATTCAGGATAGTGTATCCAGATCCTCTGTTTCACTTGCTCGCTCCTTTACATTAAATCACATATAATTTTAGAGACATACGACATGAGAGAAATTCACCGCTTGACCTCTGTTTCGCTTTCCTTTCTCACCAAAAAAACACGGTATGTTACCGGCAAAAACCAATAACAATTAAACAGAGGCAAGAAGAAAGTGTTCGACTTTACAAAAGAAGGCAAAAAAAAAAAAAAAAAATTGATGAAGCTCATGGTTATGGAAGAACTGAGGGGATTCGTTTTCCAATCTACATCAGCCCTCACTCATATAGCATAATTAAACACATTCAACAAAATTGCAAACTACCTTGTGCCCAGTGAATAAATCAGTTCTTTCACTGTGCATTCCTCTAACAGGGTCCAGGGAGATAGCTGCTCTTTAAAAGGATATACTTTTGCTGCAAGATTTCAAGATTATAAATGTTTTAGTCAGTTTTCTATGGTTGCAGCAACCTAAAACCTACATCCAAGAACCCGTCAAATTCAAACAACATGATTAATTACTTGCGAAGACTATTAAAAGGTTAGATTGATTATAACAATAATGAAGATTCATCGCATTATGAATATAAATGACAGTACTTCCACAAGTTGCATTTTAAATTGTAGCTAATGAACTGATTTATTCGCTGGGCACAAGGCAGTTTGCAATTTTGTTGAATGTGTTTAATTATGCTATATGAGTGAGGGCTGATGTAGATTGGAAAACGAATCCCCTCAGTTCTTCCATAACCATGAGCTTCATCAATTTTTTTTTTTTTTTTTTTTGCCTTCTTTTGTAAAGTCGAACACTTTCTTCTTGCCTCTGTTTAATTGTTATTGGTTTTTGCTGGTAACATACCGTGTTTTTTTGGTGAGAAAGGAAAGCGAAACAGAGGTCAAGCGGTGAATTTCTCTCATGTCGTATGTCTCTAAAATTATATGTGATTTTCCGTTCTATCGTTCCTGCACTGCAATGTAAAGGAGCGAGCAAGTGAAACAGAGGATCTGAATACACTATCCTGAATCAAAGGTTTTTAGCGGTCACGTCTTACATTTAACAGTGAGTTAACAGGAAGTGTGATTTTTGCACCTATTTTATAACCACATAGTTACTTTTGTATCTAAAAAAAGCATTTGGTGTTGAGCGCTCCTGAGGGTAAAGCATATGTGCATTTTTGCATCTTTACCCTAATATATTACACAACTTATTATCATTTGACCCCCATATATTTATCCCAAGGTCCGTCCCTATATATATATATATATGTATGTATGTATGTATTTGTATATGTATATCTTATATAATACTACCTCGGTCCTAATTATAAGAGCTAGTTGACTTTTTTTTTAGAGAAATTAAAGAAGGTAAATAAGTTACTTAATCGTTTCATTATATGTTGTGAATCTTTAGATTATATGTTAGTTTATTAGTCAAACTAATTAGTTTGAAGAAAAAAATGAAAATATAAATACTATAAAGTAATTTAATTAGCTTCCTTAATTTCCAAAAAGTCAATTAAGTCTTATAATTAAGACCGGAAGGAGTATAATATAAACCGGCCGAAAGACAGAAATATTTGGCAGTTAATTCCTGTTTTTTTTTTTTTTTTTTTAAAGGAATCTAGACGATAACTGACAAAAGAAATAAGGAGACGATCAAATTTAGTTTGGACATAGAAAAAGAAAATAGTTTTACAAAATGTATTCATATTTGTTAATCCAATAAAGGGATGAGGAGATAGAAGAGGAAAAAAATAAAGATGAGAAGATATCCATATGACCACATCCATAATCCATAAATAAGATAACAGTTAAATCTAATAAAAGAAAATAAAGAAAGAAAGAAAGGAAAAAAAAAAAACAGTCAACAGGGCGAATTCGTAAATTCAGAGAGCCTCCTGGACTTTCCTTTTCCTTGTACGATTCTTCCCCAGCCGCAGGAAGAAGAGGATCTCTTGTTCCTTCTGCTCCATTCTCCTTGCTCCGATTCTTTGTTTCTGTGCGATTTCCAGAAACTGATTTATGGATTGCAACTGCAAAATTGATTCAATTGAAGTGGGTTTGATCGCAAATTTCTACGGGCAACAAACATCTGATTTTCTGGTTCCATCGATGTTTCAACTCCTCGATCGATCGATTCCTTGGTTACGGTTTCTACGGCTTGGTCTTCCCAAGTAATTTGTAGCTTGATTTTTCAGAAAGGTATCCTTCAGTGTTTCTTAGTCAGTTTCCTTTCCTCGCTTTTAAAAATTTGGTTTCCGTTTTGCTTGAAACTTTGATGAATGCTATGCGGTGCAAAATAAGAGGGAAATACAAGTTTAGTTTCTGAGCATCAATTGAAATTTTTTATAAGTATCTAAACTGAAATTAGTCTCTTTATGTCTAAACAAGTTTTGCAGGGGTCGTTCTAAACTATGAAGCACCGAAACATTGGGAAAAAAATTTCCAACGTATCGGACACGCGTAACGGGAACGAATGGGAAGCCGTGTCGGAATCGGTGCTTCATACGTTCTAAATCAGTTTCTTTATATGTACTAAACTGAAATTTAGTTGATTTTGAACGCGTTGAGCGTCATTCTAAAGCCTATCAGATTAGGGAAGTGATGTACTCTGCAGAAACAGATCCCAGAGAGGAAAAAGGGTAAAGATACAGGATGAGGGAGAATACCAGAGAGTTTAAAGGGAGAAGGAGAACAAAACTAGTAGTAATATCCGACACTCAGTAATAATTTAGTAATTTAATAGTCTAACCAATGTTAAAGCAATCATTGAACTTTTGTTGTTATATTGTTACCATAAACTACGGTGAAGTCAACTAATAATAATAATAATTAATTATATACTGTTATCGTTTGATTATGTGACTACTTTTTTATCCATATCATAAATTGCTTAAGCTACCAATTACCAGTTCATATTAGGTCCTCTAGCCATTGGGAAATGCTCAAGTCATTCAACTTTTGTAAGTGAACTGGGGCAGAAAATGCTTGTTTGAACCCATAATTATGGCTAGTTAAATGATGAAGGAAGCTTCGATAACGTTTGAGAGTCCAAAATTGCAATTGTTGTTTTCTCATCTATAGCTGCTATTCTCAAACTTGCAATTGTCGTTTTCTCATCTATAGCTGCTATTATTTGTACGTTTTTTTTTTTTTTTTTTTTGTTTTTTAAGCTGGATCTTTCTGCTACTTTCTTGCTTTAAAACTCAAGGTTGAGCCTTTCCTAACCGTGGAAAATGGTGAGGCATGGGTATGGGTGCTAGGAGCAGTATTATCTTGATATGTATGTTTACAATTAAAATAGGAATTTATTATATGGATGGTAATTGGTTAAATACCTACAAGTGAGGATTATTCGAGTTCGTATCATAGGATCATATACTTTTACAGGTGAGGATTATTCGAGTCATATCATAGGGGTCATATCATAGGCTAAATTAATTGTTATCCTAAAGGTTTTAATTTTCTAAGCCTTTCTTTCTGTTCGGATTGATCAAATTTGAGATTAAAAATAAAGTTTTTCTAAAGTTCTAATATTTCCTCTTATCTTTCTGAACTTCCTGCCCTGTTTTTAATTTTTTGCCCTCCCTTCTTTTCTACTTTCTTTCTGTTTTCTGCTTTGAAAAGCCAACTTATATTGAATTAAAATTTTGTTTGTTTGAATTGAGTTGGAAGAACCAGAAAGCGTGATCTGTGATGTCATGAGCCCAAGTTTTGTACTATGCTTCCTTACAACTGACAACCAGCAAATTCTCATTTCTTCTTTATCTCTTCCTTTTTTACCTAATGAAACGAACTGGTTTAGATTAAGTCTGGCTATATTAGATGTGTAACTGCGTATTTTTATTTTATATTTCTCCTATTGCATGAGAATAATTATATGTATATTGTGTTTTTTGAATTTTTACAGTTGTTTACTTGCAAAGTTTGTGCACCGGATCTCGTGTCATTTTATACTAGGCTCTGGTGCCTCTAAATAAGTTATAAAGGGATAAAAGTGAAAGCAGTTGAAACAGTTGTCTGTCTGCTATTTTACGCTAAAAGCTGATCATGTCAGCCAGATCTTCCCTCAAGAAGATGCCACAGGCCAAGGGTCAATCTTCTGGTTGGGCTGCTTTTGATTTCAAGCAGAGACAGAAACAGGGTCTTGAATCCGAAGTTGCCCAGGACCCCTTCCCTGCTATAGCAAGCAAACCTAATTCTTTGCAACAGGGTGAGAAGTTGCTCAAGAATAACCATGCTATGGTCAAGCCATTTTCTTCAGTCCTCCATCCCTCTAATAATTTTCCTGCTTTGAAAGAGAATGGGAATGATAAAACTATGTTTTTAAGTGGTGATGCTGGTGGCAATTATTGTAGTGCTGTTCCTCTGAAAGATGCTACTTTAGCCATAAAGATGCTCAAAGAGCAATATTGTTGGGCTGAAAATGGCTTGATTGAAGATGTCTTGGCCGCTGTGAGTAATGATGTTTCTAAAGCCTCAACATTATTGGAAACAATGGCTCCTTCAGTTAACTTTGAAGAACAAAATATGGCTTCCACAGTCAATTCTGAAGATCAAAATGAATCAGTTGTTCCTCAATCAGCTACTTTGGTTGATATTCCACGTGATAAGACAAATAAGGGTCTCTCTTCAGAAAATCAAATTGACCTCGCTCCTTTTGCTTCTACTCTTACTGGTCATCACAAAGACTATGACAAATACCATGAAGGTGGGAATGCTTCCCTGGTCCAAGGTTTCACTGGCTATGGAAACTTGAGATTCAATACTGGTCTCTTGAACTCTGTTCCTGCTGAGCCTGAATGGGAAGAGGATGATGTTTATTTAAGCCACCGAAGGAATGCATTGCGATCGATGAGGTATGAATGCCGGCTCATTCCTTTTTCCCTGGTTCTTGAAAACTGTCTTTTGTGTATTAACTAAACTCATCCGTAGCCTGGAGTCTCTATTTGGTTACCTATGCCATGTATTTACAGCATACCATATTTATACTTTGTTTAGTCAACCTTTGACAAGACACTAAGACATTATACCATATTATTTTAACAGGTCTGCATCCCGTCATTCAAAGGGAGCCACTGATGCTTTTCTTAGAGGTGATCATTTTTCTGCTCAACAGCACTCGATGAAGGCTCAAGAGAATGTACTTACTGCTCAAGAACTTAATGCTAAGGCAGCCAAGGAAATTCTTAGGATCAGGAATAGTGAAAATGATGTATGGAGATTGGATTTGCATGGTCTTCATGCATCAGAAGCTATTGAAGCCTTGCAAGAATATCTGTATAGAATTGAGAGCCAGGGATTCTTAAAAAGTTCAAATGGAGTGAAGGATATGGATGGGATTGTAAATTTGAGTTATGGGTCAGTTAGTGGCATGGATAAGAAAAATTTGGATAAACAGCAGGCACCTATAAGGCTTAGATCATCAGCTTTGGAAGTCATAACAGGTATCTTTTTCTTTCTTGCTAGTACAACTTCTCATATGTGTGTGCTTATGTAGCTATTAGCTAATAGCCTGAGAAGGCCCTTGGAATCACTTTTTGCTTGTGCTAATACCAAGCAACATGGCAACCTTTATAGCCTTGAAAGAAACATAAGTGTTGGAGAAATATTTTGTTATGCATCTAACTTAAGTTGTTTTTTATTTTATTTATCTTGTTTTAATGAAGGGTTCTTTGACTAATTTTTTTTGCCCTTTAAAATAGATGTTTTTTCATTCATAGATTAAGTGTCTTGTTTTGATTAGGATAAGGTTAGTTTAAGCGTTCTTCTTTGGATTATGAGAGTTATTCTATATTTTAGAGTTACATTCTTTAATTGGAGTAAAAGCTTGCTTTCCACAAACATAATGTTATTTTCATCTACAAAAATAAGTTCAGACTGACTGGTCATTTACCATAATTGGTGCATGTTATTGGAGTTTACAAGTCATAAGTGACAAAATATGGGTCAGTAATGGCACAACACACTGAAATGGGGCCCATCCAACGAAATTGCCCATGCCCTACCTGCCAGCCTTAAATTGGATGAAAGTACACCTCTTCTTATCACTCGCTACTGTCTCAATGGGAATGATTTTCCTTAATGGTCCCATTTGATGCTAATGCTTGTAATTGGCCAAAGAAAGTAGGAAATCCTAACCTGTCTAGCTTGACCTCAATGGTCCAAAAGACCAACATTTGGCTGCTAAAAGTATTTTTGTTGTATTAGTACGCATTTCACATCTTATACAGGACCATAACAGGGATTTAGAAAGCAGAACAGAAATGATACTCGGTGGGTGAAAATTCAGTAATCTAAAGAAGGCAACACACGAAAAAAAAAAAAAAAAATTTCTTTTTCCCCCATCTGCACCTTTCGGTGGATTGATTTATTTTTAGAAAACTATCGACTATTTCCTTAATTACTGGACTAATTAGTAACTTCATATCTGTTGGATGCATCAGAAATTTGGATTCCGGACTCTTTTTTTAAAAAATAAAAATTACCTCATTTCTTCAGGCATTGGCAATCATAGTCGAGGACAAGCTGCTCTTCCAACCGCTGTGAGAAGTTTCCTGAATGAAAATGGGTGAGACATCTTTCTTCTTTAGTACAAGCTGCGGAGGACATATAATGTGTTATTGGAATCTAGTTCACTTGCTTCTTTCGTACTCATCATTTTCTTCTCATTTTAGTTTAATGATGTTACTATGCAGATACCGTTTCGAGGAGAGGAGACCTGGAGTACTCGCCGTGTGGCCCAAGTTTCGTAGAAGTTGATTGCTGCCCTTGTGGGATTGAGTTTTCTACATACAGAATGTCATTGTACCATTTCGATGCTTTATTGAGACCTCTGAGTTAGTTTTAGCAACACATGATTCTTTGTCCATGGAGATTTCCCTCTGTAGGTGGAAGTGTAACAAGTTATCTCTTTAAGTTCAGAAAGGGAAAACTCATTTAAGAATTCTGATGTCGAAGCATATGCTGCATGTATATGCTTTTTATGAGTTAGATTAATAAAACAGCGTCTCCTAGTAAGTTGAGAGCATGTCTTTTTTCTTTTTCTTTTTTGGTGTGAACCTAGAATATTTTTAAGTTATTTTGGTCTTAAGCCTAATCTTTATTGGGTCAAGAGCATTATGGCTATAGCTCTCTCAAATTGTCAGATTGGAATTTTCTGTTACAGGTTCTATTTTGTATGGATATAGTTAAAGGGATAGAACTACTAATTAGTGTTACTACCAACGTTCTTACTAATCTGTTTCATCGTTATTGAGATTCTGATCTAATGGTGAAATACACTGATAGTGACATTGTTAGTGACACTAGTTAGTAGTAACAACATCTTATCCTATAGTTGAAAATACAAAAAGCATGTGCATTGTATTTAAAAAGAAATAATTAAGATTTTATTAGTAAGGTGTTGTTAATATTTTATATATGCATGTAGTTCTTTTTTCCTCCTCCATTTTTTCTTAATTAAGTTTTTATAATATTCAAGGGAAAATTTCAGAAAAATAATTTCAAAATATCAAAAGCTGAGTCAGTTTTCTTTCCTACAATATATTAGGAATTGACTACAGTACTATACATAACTCGATCTCGGGATTTAATATTCTCAGGTTTTCTTTTTCCTTTTTTCTTTTTTGAATTTCCCAACATTGAATGTACTCTGTTTACTTTTTAATGTGCTAGATTTATTGATACATACATATAAATAATTGTACCATTTTGATGTGGAGATGGTTTTAGCATCACCTGATTTTTGTCAATTGAGATTTTCCTCTTTAGGTGGAACTGTAACAAGTCACCTCTATAAGTTCTGAAAGTGAAAACTCACTTCAGAATTCTGATGTTGAGGCATATATATGCTGCACATATATGGTTTTTTAAGAGTTGGATTAATGAAACAGCGTCTCCTTATAAGTTCAGATCACTTTTTATTTATATGATATCTGCAATTTCAGATTTTCAGATACAGTGCTGATAATAGCAATGGGACCAAAGAGATGCACGTCACTGCCTTTCACAAGATGACATGGTATGTGAATGGAATAAAGCATTAAGCAACGCCTGGCCCCAATAAACACTGTAGACAATTCAACATTCATGGCTCTTCCATTGCCAGATTGGAAATTTCTTTCAACCTATTATATTATGTACCAATATATACTTCAAAATACCAAAAAAAAAAAAAAAAAAAAAAAAAAAAAGTATGTGTATTGCCTTTAAAAAGAAATAATTAAGATCTTTGCACTCAAAATAGATTTTGTAAGCAAGGTGTTATATTTTATGTATGCACGTGGGGTGGTTCTTTTTCCTTCTTCATTCTTGATTAATTAATTTTTTAAAATATTCAATGTACTCATGTTTACTTTTTAATGTGTTAGATTTATTGAAGTATGCATACAAACAATTGTACATGTGTGTATTCTTTTATGTCCCATCTTAAAATTTTTACTAACTGGTTGGTTAGTGAGAGTTGGTGTTTTTCTTGAACAAGGTTAAGAGTTCAAAACCATGAATCTTGTTAAAAAAAAAAACATCACCCTAATTAAAAGATTTATCACATTTGAGTTTGATAATGGTTCAAAAACTTTAATAGTTTTCCTACTGCGTTGATAATTATGAGAAAAAAAAAAAAATCCAATGTTAATCTCTTCTTTAATTACAACTATCCTGACAAATCCTAAAATATCGTACATTGGTCTTTTGATTTTGAAATAGGGAGAGACTAGAGAACCTTGCTACTACCATTAAAACCTTTCATATGAAGTAGAGGAGTGTCTCACTAACTTCTCTCCTTGTTTTCTCTCCACTTAATATCTCAACAATTAGATATAATACTATGTAAAAAAATATTATTATTATGTTACATTAAAAAAAATACAATTATAATATTGTTAAATAGCATTAAATCATACCTATTAAAACGTGATCCAATAATTATAACATGTGGAGAGAAGGGCTAGTGGTGGAGACAACCCTCTCCCTCAATTGAAGCGTCTGTGTGTGAAGTTTTAGATTAGTTGAGGAGGGAAACAAATGACATCTTATAATTAAGAATTTAAATACTCCTTTTTTTGATACATTTTAAAACTTTGAAAAGTAGTATAGGGCTTTAAGCGGACCCTATATTACAATTATGAAAATATAGTTATCTAAAAATAGTGCAATAATTGAAAAACAAGTGTCCATCGGAAAAAATGAATAAATTCATTAATTTCTGATCCATTTATCAAAAAGAAAAAGGAAAAGATCATTTATCAAAAGGAAAAAGGAAAAGATGAATTGGAAAAAAAAGAAAAAAGAATAACCCTATATGACTATTATAAAATATAGATATTTAAATGGTGCAAGAGGTAGAAAACAAGTGTCCATAAAAAAAATAGATAAATTCATTAATTTCCATATGTCAAAATATATAGATATCTAAATGGTGCAATGAGTGGAAAACAAGTGTCTATAGGCAAAAAAATAAATATATTCATTACTTTCTATTTGTTAAAAGGAAAATAAAAATGACAGGGAATTGTAATATATAAGGAATGTGGTAAAATTATATTAAGTGAAAGCCGTTGAAACAATTGTCTATATGCTATTTTACGGCTAAAACTTGACCATGTCAAGATTAAACCATTGCCAACAATAATATCTTTATAGAGATATATCGACTGTAATTTATCAGATAAGCTAAATTTCTATTTCTTTATACACATGCTCACAGCTTGATAACACAAATCTTTAATTCATTTATGTACAGATCTCTATGTCTATGAATGTTATGTAAGTCATCCTTTTGGAGATGCTTCCCTGTAGCAAAATCTCACTGAGGAAATTCCTTCAAAGATCTTGATCCTTCATTTTTTTGTAAGTTTATGTAATTCTTTGGGGATTTGGAAGAGGACCTAAAAGCAAATATTTCTGGAGAAAGTGGAGTGATATGGGCTGCATATCCCAAAACTTTCCTTGACTAAGAAAAGTCATTGAAAACTTCAAAAAAAAAATTATAAACGAAAATAATATATTCTTACCAATCTTAACATATTATTAGTTTGAAATATTTCATCTTAATATGAAAAGATCTGTATATACCTCCCTTTTTTCAACTCCTTTTCCTTATTTGGATGGTTGATTCGATTATGTACCAATACCTTTTTAAATGAAAAAAAAAAAGGTATTGCATTTAAAAAGAAACAAAAAAAAAAAAAAGATTTTATTTGCAAGGTGTAATTAATATTTTACAAATGCATGTAGTGGTTTTTCTTCATTCTTGCAATATTTTTTAATTTATTCTATCTACTCATATTTACTATCTTTACTAGGTTAGATTTATTACCGACCGTCGTTAGTCTTAGTGGAAAGAGTTTTGGCCTCCTAAACACATAAATGATACTCGAATTTGACATAGGATAACCTAGGCATGTCCATGGACCAGACCAGATCGAGTTGGGGGTCGCCCCGGTCCGGTCCAGAGGGACCTCGGGTTGGAATATCCGGCCTCGAGGTCCGGTGTGGTCCGGGTTGGACCGGACCGTCCGGGGACTACGGACTAGTCCAGGGGTCCAGGACTAGTTTTTTTATTAAAAAAAAATTGCCACTTCCAGAACAATAATTAAATCAATGAAACATCTGTGGGACAATAAATAAACATGCAAATATCTTAAATCCAATCCTAAACCCATAATAATCTCCAACAACATGTCATTGAACAAGAATACAATATAAAATATAGGTAGTGGTTTTTTTTAAAAAAAATAAAATTAAAAAACATTTTCGGGCCAGACCGGACACCCATCCGATCTCGAATCCTTGGACTAAAGTCCACCCAGCCCGACTGCAGACTGCACGGCATGGGTGAACGGTCTCGGACCGGGTTGGTCAGATCGGACCGGGCCGGGCCACCTGGACTGTCGGATTTTTTTGGACATCCCTAGGATAACCCTATCAAATATACACACATACAAATCCTCTGCTTTTTGTGATGTTGTTGGTGTTTGAACAACACGATCTCTGAGTAAATGAAGATATTGATTGGTGTAAGGGTTAGGTTTCTCTCCTAATCTCTTTCTCATTATCCCTCATCATCTTTATATCATATCCGTCAATCAATCACAATACTACTTTAACTTATCTCTTGTCTTTCTAATCAATGGCTCAAATGGGACATGTGAGAGAAAAGGAGAAAAGAGATTATGACAAAATCCTCTCCCTTTTATTGGATGAGACTTTGAATATCTCTGGAGTCTATAGAATTGTCAATATTTTTGAATTTGAAGGGTGCAACAAAAATAGGCAGATGTTTATCGTCTCTAATTTAAGGAATTTGAAAAGATATGGGTGGAGGAAATTCATAATAAATGATTTCTCCATCAGAAGTTTTCCAATATCTTTTTATCATGTTTATAGTTTGAAAAAATGGATATTACAACTTTTGTTCTTGAGCATGTTGTCATGGCCTCACCATAACGAGTTCCACATTGGGAATGATGAGGGAAGTTTCTGGGGCATATATATAATATGGAGTGTGCATCTCTATCGCCTTAAGTTTTTAGCATAATGGTTAGTGGTCCTCAAGGTTAAGCGTGCTCGACCAGGGAAAATCTAGGATGGGTGACCCCTAGAAAGTTCCTTCTGTGTTTTTAGCACGATGGTTAGTGCTCCTCAAGGAGCATGCTCTACTGGGAAAATATCAAAATGGGTGACCCTTGGGAAGTTCCTCATGTTGGGACGCTTCGACGTGACAATATGCTACCATTCAAAAATGGAATATTTGTTTCAAATCTCTCAAGGAATTTGTAAAACCTTTCTTGAATTTGTTTTCTTTTAGATCCTTTAAATCTGTGAAGAAACCAATTTCTTTTAAGGTATATTTTTCGGAATAAAATTCCTTTTGCAAACTTTGTTCATCAATTTCAAATTGTTTTTCTAAAACATTTATAAAGTGAGGTCCTCTTAAAGATGTTCACATTAGATATGATTAGTTTTGATGATGTCAAATATAGATGCTAAATATTAAAAGCAAAAAATTTGCATAATATATTTAGGGTTTATTGTTTGTCATGTCACTTGACATAAGATTATGTCAAGTCACTCCAAAACTACGCCGTTTTTATTGTTAGGGAAATTAATAAATGGTGTTTTGGTACTTTTGTTTTTATATTTATTATATGAATTTTACCAAAAGATCTTTCATTAATTCCCCTAACTCCAAAACTACGCCATTTTTGAGTTAAGAAAATTAATCAAGGGTGTTTTGGTATTTTTATTTTTGTATTTATTATATAAGTTTGACCAAAACACCCTTCATTAATTCTCCTAACTCTCAAAACGACGTAGTTTTGAGGTAACTTGATGAAACTTTATGTCAAGTGACTTGATAAACGATAAACACATATATTTATCTCCTACATTGACTAACTACTATGCTTCATGTAGATTAGTTCAAGTTGAATTATAGAGAATGATCAAGAGAGAAGATTGAAGAAAGAAGAACTTGTCAAATATAATGAGAATATCAACATTTAAGTCTCTATGATCAAATAGAAGTTGAAATGATTTAATTTGGAGTTTAAATGAGTTATTTCAAGCTTGTGATTAACATGCTACAATGCTTGAAGAAATTGGATTAAAAACTAAGGAAAAGACAAATCAAGGTCATTTCACAAAGACTTAATTAAACTAGTGATTAGGTGTTAAAGTTGCTTGATTTGTTTAAATTGAGTAAATTAGAATTGTTTTCAATATGAGTAGAAAGGAATTTAATGAGAATAAGAAACTAATCCCTTATCAATATCAATGAGCGAATTCTAATATCAATAAGTACAACCTAGAGTTACTAATCCCTTATTTGTTTCTTAGATTTTATCCTCACTAAAATAATTTTGACTTAACTAAATTAGCTAATCTAGAGTATTAATGTCTATAAATGATTGTCGGTCCATTTATATATCTATCTCAATTAATTATACAATGTCTCGCACAACTAAATAAGATGCTCTTTAGATCTGGCTCACTCTAATTTGATTATCCGGAGCTTCTAGATATATGTCTATCCTAAACATAAATTAGATTAAAAGATAATTCTACATTATTTAATCCCAAGGCCAATTTAAGATTCCCTTTGTCAAGTTCAATCATAAATCGCCAAAACATGTTTAATACTGGCCAAACAAGTTCATAGATTAATTGATGAGAAATAAAATTAAACAAAATTAACTAATGGGAATAATCTCTAGAACCCAAACAAAAGTTCATAGATCCTCTAGATTGAAAAGAAAAATTAGCCACACATGCAGTGGCGGAGCCACATTTACGCAGGTGTACGCACATGCAGACACAAAAACCAGAAAGTCGTATGAGAGACAAATGAAGAAGGGGGAGAGAGAGAGAGAGAGAGACGGGGCTGTGCATGCTCGTTTCAAAGATCGGAGAACATAGTGAGGCCGAGAGAAAGAAGAGAGTGAGAACGTGAGGAAGGGAACCAAGAATGAGAATCATAGTTCTCATTCATCATCCTCATACTGATTCAAAACGAAGCAGAGAGCGAGAAACACCGTGAGATAAAACCAACGCCAATTTGAAATGCAAGAACGTTGACGGTGAGAATCAGTGAGTTCATATCGTGCAAGCCAGAAAACTAACCTAGGTGAGTCATCAAGCTTCTCTCCTTATGATTTCCATGATTCCCCAAGATGAGTTTCTGAGTTTGAAGCCTTTGGAATCTAGTTTCAATACAACATGCATACTCGTGTTTGAATCCCGAAACAGAAAGCTTGGCATGTGGCAACTAACAAAATCATGAAAAAAAGTATGAGTCCACTTTGGAAGCTCATATCTGCCTGTTATTGAATGAAAGTAGTGGCTGCCTGTATGATGTTACGTGTAGTTAGTAGATAACAGAAAAATGTTAGTCAAATGAGGGTTAGATAGGCATAACTAAGTAGTGTAAATACCCAAGCACCCTCATAAATTTAAATAAGGGTAATTAGGAGGATTGTACCAGCTTGAAACATAGTTAGAATTTACAATCCAGAGCAAGGGACTATTAATTGATTTGCTCTCTTCGTTCAACCTGTTTAATTTCCATCTAAAGGTGTGATTGGTCAAAATATCTAGTAGCATTCTTCATTACACTTCTAATTGTACACAAACAGCACAAGACTTTTGCAATATCGAACGTCTTCCTATACTAGAAAGGAATTCATCCCCTTTTTTTATCTATATATCAAGGAGAAAATGTTACGTAGATTATTTATTTATTTATTTTTTTTTTGAGATGACAGTTAAGCTAGACAAACATTTATTTTAAGAGAAGAAGATATTTCTAAATAAACCAGACATTACCTGATTAAGCATCCACTTTAAGCTAATATATATATATATATGTGTGTGTGTGTGTGTGTGTCTATAACGTTGTCTTGAAAAAGAGGAATTTCTAATATATATATATATATATGTGTGTGTGTGTGTGTGTGTCTATAACGTTGTCTTGAAAAAGAGGAATTTCTAATATATATATATATATATATAACCAAAACCTTGAAATCTTGCTACTTGTGTCAAACATATTCTGTATCAATTAACTCCATGAGTTTGATTCATCCATCTACTTGTAACTTGCAAAAAGGCAATGAAGCACTTTTCTTTTCTTATTTGTATTCTTTTGTTTTTTAATACATTTAAAACTTTCCTTTAAAAAAGGGGGCGTAACCCCACAAATTGTACGGACACAAACAAAAAATCTTGGCTCCGCCACCGCACACATGGCTATAATAAAATCCAAAACAGCAAAATAATATTCAGATTTAAATTTAAAGAACCAAAGGGAAGAACAAAACGAATTTATTCTCTGCTGTCGCAGAACAAATGCGCTTGTTGCTCGCTACCGTCCAGGTTTGTTCAATTGATTGCGGCTGTCCTTGTCTCCCCTTGTTTGCAACTCTCTCTTTAATATATACTCCTCCGGCCCTTATTATAAGGCATCAATTGCCCACATATTTTGGTCCTTATTATAAGGCACCAACTGCCACTAAACCTGAGTTTTCCCCATTCTACCCTTATTTTTAATGCACCTCGAAAAGTGAATTACAACGCTGAGTATCATCAGGTGCACTCTAAATATTTACACCCAATGGTTATGTTTCTCACTCCCCAATAGGCATTACAACGCTGCTCATACGTGCAGTAATATTTTGATTGACTTTTTCATCCAAACATCCAATGGCCATGTTTCTCTCTCCTTCAAAATTAATTTTTTATTTCTCTCTCCCCCAAAAATAACTTTTCATTTCTCTTTCTCTCGATGTTTTGCCTCCCAACTTCTATTTCTCCGATGGTTTCAACCGTACGTGCATTTTGCCTTCCATTTTTTCTCTTCTCGCCCATCTCTCCCTTTGTACTCATTGCTCATCTGATTTTTACGCTGGAAAATGGTGAACTTGATCAACAAAGTGCGAAATCTATGCTTACTCAAAAAACAGAGGAGGAAAAAGTTGAAGGTTTTGACTGTGATGGTGAACTTGATGATCGTACTACTAAATCTCTGCTTTCTCCAAAAACAGAGGAAGAAAAAGTTGAAGGTTTTGACTATAATGGTGACCTGTTTAATTTGGTTGTGGAAGACTCTCTTGAGCGTGAAGAGCATCGAACTCGTCCATTTGACTTGAACCGCATCGGAGGAAGAGGAAGTGGATTCAAGAAGATGACAGACATGGTTGATAGTTCTAGTGAAGCCATTTTAGATAGGAAAGACCACTCTCGTTTGACCTTAATAAATATCCAAATTGATAAATGTGATGAGGATAGCAATACAGAAAAAGAGCGAAAGAGATTCATAAGGTCAATGTTTAAAACTTTTTTTTCCGATTTTTATTGAATGTATGTCTATTTTGGGATTAAGAATCAGATAGATGGTTTTTGGTACATGAGGATACAGTTTGGTGCTGGCTGTTTTTTATTTCCTTTGTTGAAGTGATCATGATGTGCAATACAATTTGGTGCTAGCTATTTTTTATTTCCTTTCATTGGGCTGTTTTTTATCATTTTGATTGAAAAAATCAGACAGGGGGCGGGTTTTCCTTGCTAGAAATGAAGGATAACAGTGAATGATTAAAGCTAGGCATTAGAACGTAATGACTAGATTGTTGCTTCTATTAGAATGTTTGTTTAACTCAATCAATTGTTCAGAGATTAAAGCTTCTTAGGTTGAGCCTTTTGTTGATGATAATAATAATAGTGAATGATTAATTGAATCCCAAACTTGATGTAGTAATCATCAGGAAGAGTCATGGCTATTTTATCATGTTTCATTCACCTTGAAGAAAAGACATGGTGGTATTAAATATCCTGGAGCAGGTTCACATTTTATCATGTTTCATTCAGATCTACACAACATATTGTTTAAAAACACAGGCTGCATAGAATGCGAAAAAAAACAATTTGTGAAAAGATTGAAATAAGAGTAATTGCACAATATTATCATAAAAGTGGCTGCACAATATTAGAAAGAGTTTCTCAAAACATATTAAAACAAGGCAAATATCAAGGTTTGAAGGCACAAATTAATGCTTTAAAATCTCCTAATACAATCACACATCAACTTCTCTTACGTGTGCTAACACGGCCTCTACTATGGATGCATCACACTGCAATTGACTTGGTAGCCCTCCTTCTCTTTGTAGCACATTTTTGTACCAATGTGGGAGTTTATACTTATTTGAACCTCCAACCTTCATAACTTCTACCATAATTGCTTGTAAAGTTAAGAAGATTTTATTTGCTTCAAATGATGAGAGATTGTCATAAGACTTCTTCACAGCACTAATGAGATCATCAAATAGTCTTGGGTGCTTCTTTATGTTGTAGTGCTTGAATTGCATTAAAATAACCTAGATCTAGCACATTTAAATCAGAGAGTTTGGAGGTTGAGACATCACATGAATGTCAAATCCACTCTCACAAGCAGCCCGACGAAGTTCTTTGTCATTATCATTTACATGACATGTAGCATTATCTTGTTGTATGATAATGCTTTCCCCTACTGTATCCCTTGGCCATTTGGCTTTTATTGCCGGTAACACCAAGTTGCAAAGAAAATTTCTGCAGACTTCTTTGTTAATTGAAGAAATCGGCTTTGCTACCAAAGTGCCTGCCTCTCTATTAATACTCCTTCTCTTAGTGTGCTCATAAGTCACAAGAGGAAAAACTCCAATCTTACCTGAAAAGGTTTCATTACCTTCGTTGTCAAATCTAGGTCTTGCCAGAGCAACCAAGAACATAACTTTAGTAATGAAGTTCTTATTTTTGCATGTCTGATATGGGTCTTCCTCACTAGCTCCCAAGTAACGGTTCTCCTTCTTTTTTTTGTCATGAAGAACCATTTCTCATCAATATGTATTATGTTATGCATAGATTTAAATGTTGGAGAATTCGATATGCTATGATCTTCAAGCATTGATAAGCAAAACCGCAACCGAGCAACCATGTTTTCATTTGTTAAGAAGGGCTTTAGCGTATTGGTGTGCCGTCGTATAACATTGGCCTTCATCAATCTCACAAGGGAAGTTTTGTTGATATTCAATGCAAATGATAGAGATCTCAATGTGGTCCTCTACGAAGAGGGACCTCATGTAAGCGTTCCTCATCGAATTGAACTCTCTTACATCCACAATTTTTAGTCTTCCTATGAGATGCTTCCCTTGTTTCCTTTATTTGTTGTCAAATTTGTTGAATAACTCTTTCGGAAACACAATACATTGAAGCTAGCTTCTTTGTTGTACCCGCATTAGCATCCCATCTCTTATTGAGTTTACCAAAATATGGCCTATGCTTTTTCGTTCTTCATTAGTTAAAAATTTTCTACATGGTGGTGGACTTGAATTTCCATTTCCATGTTCTCCTATCCCATTAATAACACAAATACATGTATGACATGATGGCTTATGAAACACATGATAATAGTAGCTCATTTGTACAAATTTTTTTTTTTTTTTCCTTTCATGATCATGACAGTTAACACAAACATGTTTAGACTCAAACTAGCACAAAATCATGAACAGTTCAACTTTTTTTCCTTACAATTATGCACAAACTAATAATTCCCTAACTTTAATTAAAACTTAACATATATACTCCCAGGAAGTACGTCTTATACACAAACCACTCCTTTAATAAAGCAAATGTATTATAATTAGTGTTAAAAAAAATAAAAAAATAAAAAGCAAAAACTACACCTTTAATAAAGCAGAGTATTATAATTGGGACATCTATTATCACTTCCTCGCTTGCAAAGGTACATCTTATATATACTCCCTAGAAAGCAAACGCATGCTAGCAAAAGTGAACGTCTTATACTCCCGTAAAGCAAACGTCTTTTTTTTTTTTTGGCGTCACAAGCAAAAGTGTTTCATATCGAGGGCAAAATTGTCATACCTCTCGGTGAAGTGTTAGAGTAGTCTCTGCTACGTTCAGCTATCTCTGTATATGTGCTCTGTTCCTCCTCATACTCCATTGGAACTTCATTCAACTCTAGTAGGAGAACACCATCATCGCCGGTCATTTGGATTTCATTCAAGTTAGGGAGTGAAACATCATCGCCATCATCATCATCACACATACCTTTTATGTTCAAGTCAAGAGGTATGTGAGGATTGAAGTTCTCTGTTATAGCTTCTTCACAACAGAGCATGCTTGAATCACCCAACAAAACTGCACCTTCATTCTGTGAGTTTGGGCAAATATTTGAATTCATTATCTCATCCATTTCCTTTTCACAACATGGCAGTACGTTTAAGTCGAAGGATACTTGCGTTTGGTTCTTCATGGGAGCAATGAATGTCTTCACTCAACAATTAACATTTTGAGGTTCCATTGCGTTTTATCTTACATCAAGTTTAATTCTGTTTTTGAGCTTTGTTTTAAAAAAATCACTTCACCGCCACTTTTTCTGAAAAGTTTTTACAAAAAAAATTGGCGCCACTGCCAATATAAATTGAGAGAATCATAGCTTCAAAAAAATGGTGATGGCATCTACGTGGAAGAAAGCACATTCCGAATCGATGTGGTGAGAGAAGAAGAAAGGCAAGGTGTGAAGCGTGGCATGTGAGAGAGAGTAATAAATCTATTTTGGACGATTCTTTGTGAAAAAGGAATGGGGAGAGAGAGAAATAAGAAGAGAGAGACATATGGCAAATTTGAAAAATAAAATTTTTAATATTTTTAAATTTGTAGCATTAAAGTAGGGGTAAACATGGAATTGTTTCTCCATTGAACACTTTTTTAATGACTAAATTGTCCTTCCTTGGTTTAAGAGAAAAAGGCAGTTGGTGCCTTATAATAAGGACCGGAGGGAGTATTGCTTGGGCCGGGCCTTGGGCTTGCATCTCTCGATCTCTTTTTCTCGATTCTCCTATCAATCCCATAGTCCTCATTATAGGATTATTTTTATAATGTAATTTGCACTTAAAAAGGTGGTCTTATAATTAGAATTGGAAGTAGTAACATATTATTCATTCTGGTCTTAATTATAAGATATACTCCCTTTCGTTTTAATTATAAGACTTAGTTGACTTTTTTGAAGAGATTAAGGTAGCTAATTTAATTACTTTAGAGTATTTTTATATTTTTCTTCAAACTAATTAGTTTGACTAATAAACTAATATATAATTTAAGGATACACAACATATGAAATGATTAAGTCTCTTATTGAACTTCCTTAATCTTTCCAAAAAAAGTCAACTAGATCTTATAATTAGGACCGAGATAGTACTACTTGTCTAATTTTGAAGAGATTAAGAATAGTAGTTAAATTAATTAATTATATTTATTTTCCCAGAATGCCTTTATTTAAAATTTAAAATAACATCTAATTACTCTGATTCTCTGTTTTTGTCGAACCTCCTATCTCACATACGACTTCTCCGAGGTCACATATAGTCTCAAGGCCATTGATCTCCCTAAACAACTTTCTCGTATACTCTTGGAGGTTGAAAGGGTAATTTAATAATGATGTCATTATTAAATATTACAAAAGTTGCTCAAAATTATTTTATTAACAAATAAAAAAGTAGAATTGAGGTGTATGTGGCATGAATGAGTTACAAGCATTACTCAATTCAAAGAATATATAAGTGTATTATTAAATTATTATTGTATTTAATTATTATTGAGAAATTAGCAATAGCTGTAGTTTTGGAAAAAAATTGACAAAAATTAAATTTTATCCTATATTTAGGATCAAGACCAACTTTCAAATATTATCCTATAATTAGGACTAAAGGGAGTATATAATATTTAAAACATATCTTTTGGCAATGTGATATTGTATCACGTCGATGACAACTTAACGTTGGGTCCACGCTTCTCATCCGTGTTTCCTCCTTCATGGTTTATATAAATATATGGGATAAGATATTGTTACTACTAATTTGGGTCACTACCATTTTTTGCTAGTTTGTTTTGTTGATATCTCCTACAAAATAAGAATAGCATACGGGTAGATTTCATATCAAAATATCCTTTTGTCCTAATATCAATTAAAGGATATGTTGACCAAATAAATAAATAAATAAAGGATAGAAAAATATAAAAAATAATAATTAAATGAGTATAAAATATTATTAAATTTAATCCAATATATTTCAATCTATACTTATTTAATTATAAAATATATACTTATCATCTATCTTATATAGACTTGTCTTTAAGTCTCTATGTTCAAAATTCAGAATACTACAAGCTAGCCCGAGTCTAAAGTTTAAGGCTTTCTTTGTTTTTGTTTGTTTTTTTTTTTGGGGGGGGGGGGGGGGGGGGTTTGTTTAAATGGAGACCATTTTGGTAATTACAGGACAAAACTTAATTTGTTTTATTTGATCCAATTTTCTCCATTATATATTCCTTTTCTCAAGCTTAGTTTTCTTTCGTTGACCCAGCGTGCCCTTACAGATAACGAGGGATTATAATATAGAGATTGACTAATAGATGTGACTTCCCAACTTTTTGATTGGCAAATGGTTGCTCAAAACAAAATTATAAAAATAATAAATAATTAAAGAACACCACGTTCACCGGCAAATCACCCGGAAAAAGGTCAGAATTTGAGAAAATGACTAAAAAAAAGGGAGAATCTCACTTAACACCCCAGATGGTGCTTTATTTGAAATACAAACTAAAAGATTCTGTAATTACACTGTATTACCAAAAGACCAAAGTGAAATTATGTTTAGACTGTGAATGACTAAAATGATATTCCTTCACAGAGACACTTGTTATTTGATACTAGGGGTGTTCATCATGCCCATGCCTTGTCTCCGCCCGCTTCCGCGCCCATCGAAAAATCGCCCGCCCAAATTTCAAGGAAAAGCAGCCCAGACTGGGCAAGGCACAAATGGGCAGGGCATTTTTGCGGGCAAGCGGGCGGGCATCGGCATGGTATGCTACCCCGTCGTAGTTATAATATTTTTTTTCCATTACCGGCTTCTTCTTCTTTCTCATTCATCTCACTTCCTTCTCTTCTTCTTCTTCACAGCACCGAAGATGAGAACGGACCAGATCCTTCTTTTTCTTCAGCGACAGCCGAACATAGGTGGAGCTCTAGTGAAACTCGATCTGCTCCGGTGGGGCGTCGATCTACCTGAAGGCTCGACTGCTCCGGTGAAGCTTGAACTCGAGATAGTTGATGCACCGGTCGCAGATCTATTTGCAGCGGTGTGAAAGAACTCGCTTAGATTCTAGTTCAAACTCTCCGGCGATCCGGACTGTATTTTTTCGATTGATACATGCTGTCAGCTAGTGGGAACGAACACCTTCATTTCTTTGCTCTCCTTCGATCTGTGACTTTGGTGAAGAAGGACGGAGGAGAAATGGTGGTTTGATCTCGTCGGCGATCTTGGGCCGAGTCTCGGTATTCCTAAGAATGAGGTGAAGCTCGTCCGGCAAGATATGTTGCTCGCTCCTCCTACCTAATGTGGACTTCGGGCATGGTTTGATCTCGTTGGCGATCGTGGGCATGTAAGGGCCGCCCTGCCCAGCCCATTTTTGCCTTGCCCAAAAATGTTAGGGCTTCTATCGGGTAGGCCAAGCACGGGCTGCATTTTGTCGCCCGTGATCTTTCGGGCGTAGGCATCGGCAAGGGTCTCGCCCGCCCAACCCCGCCCATGAACACCCCTATTTGATACTATGAGTTATTAAAATACTTATACACACCAAGAAATGCACTCATAAATATAAATTTTTATATCATTTGTTATAATGTGAGTTAAAAGATGTACAATTGAACATATAAGTTTATAAATTTTACATTTGTTAGTTGTTGAAAAATGTATATATGAAGTTATAAAAAAATAAAAATAAAAATTGAAGGGCATTTTGATCATTTAATCATTGAAAGAAAATTTCAGTTTAATCTTTTTGATATTACCATGTAATCTAAAGATGTTAGTCCTAAAGTGAGAAATTCTCCCATTTGACTTTCCCTTCTCCCCTCCTTTTTTGACCTTCCCTTCTGGAGCCCCTCCTTCTTTCCACATCCAGAATTTAGGAGCTGGTTTTCCTCCAATTCCCTTACTCACCGTTGCCATCATTTTCTCCGAAAATAGTGCCGCTTTTTTGGTGCCAAATGGCACTCGTTTAATTTTTTATTTTTTATTTTAAATGGCATTCACCATCTATCTCAAGTATTTTTTTTTTAGTACCAATCGTACTTTCAAGTATCGTTTTAGTACCATTCAAGATCTATAAACATTTTTAGAACTATTTTTTTTTACTATTCTGAAATAATTTTTTAAAATTATTAAGTATCTTTTTTTTAGTCAAGAATTGAAATATCTTTTTTAGTAACATTCAATATCCTAAAATATTTTTTAAATACCAGTCAGTATCTTAAAAAAAAATTTTATGGTACTGACTAGTACTAAAAATAAATTTCAAAATACTTATTGGTACTAAAAAAATATTTTAGGATACTGACTGGTACTAAAAAAAATATTTCAGGATACAAACTGCTACTAAAAATATACTTTCAGGGTACTGAATGTACTAAAAAGATACTTCAGGATACTGATTGGAACTAATAAAATACCTTGAGATGTGAATGCCATTTTAAAAAAAAAAAAAAAATGGTTGAACAATGCCATTTGGCACCAAAACGGTGCTGTTTTAGGAGAAAAGGAGGGCAGCGGTGAGTAATGGAATTGGAGAAAAGCCAGATCCCATAATTTAAGGCCATCATCATCGTGTCGTCTCATCCACAACTCCAATCTGTTTGGGAAGAATTGGAGAAATATTATTTAGAAGATGAGTTCCCAAGTCGCTTTTCAGATTCCTGTTATAGATCTCATAGACGAAAACTTAAAACCTGGTACAGAGACATGGTTTTCAGCTAGCCAAGTCATGCGAAGTGCACTAGAGGCTAATGGTTGTTTTTATGCAATCTAATAAGGTTTCTACAGAGCTTCACAACTCAGTACTTTCTCTAATGAAAGAACTGTTTGATCTTCCACTTGAAATAAAAACTCAAAAGACCACTGATAAGCCCTACCATGGTTATTATGGAGATATTCCGATGGCCCCTTCATATGAATCCGTTAGTTGGAATTGACTTTGATGGCCCCATTAATAAGGAAGCAATTCAAAAGTATGCCAACATCATGTGGCCGACAGGATATGATCATTTCTGGTCCTCCTTAAATTTTGCTCATTGTTTTCTGGTTTGTCATACTAGTTATAACAAGCTTTTACTTCCCCGTGCGTTGCACCGATGATAGTATTTCATAGGTTACTTAAACATATTTTACTTTCAAAGTGATATATATTTTTTGTTTTTAAAGAATATTAAGACATCACTATCAATAAATTACTACCGATTAGAAATGAAACCTCAACAATGTTAATTAATAACATCCTCCAATCGATTCAAAGTACATATTATAAATGAAAAGTTGGAAAGTGGGGCAGATGGATAGATGAGGCTTTCACTAACTTAATGAAAGCCCTTCTTCGAGCAAAAAAAAAAAAAAAAAAAAATGAAAACCCTTCAAGCATGAGGCTTTCATCTATTCTGCATACATTATAGCCCTTCAACCATGAGGTTTTCATTTGAATCATTTTTGTTTTTCTATGGGACGAAAATAAAGACTTGATTGATCCTTCTTGCCAGATAGTCTCATTTGATACAAAAAGTTTGGAGGGTTCGACATCGCCTCCCCACGAGCAAGCCGTGGCATCATATGAGCAACATCATCCTCCTATATGGAATCTTTGCTTTGCCACATAGGCTTTCTTATTTTTGCTTGGCCTATTAAGGCTTCTTCCTTAATAACCGTCACTTTCAATGAATTTTATCTATCCAATTGCCCCACTTTTCATTAAATAAATATTCAGTTCTTTTTCTTTCAATAACTTTTCCTTTATCTTTTGCATTTATGGCATTCCCTGCGCCATTTCCTTTCTTCACCCATCTGAAGGATAAAGTGTCCTTTTGTTAAAATATTACTTCACTTTGAGTTGATAATTTCTCTAACTTTCCTATCAATAAAAAATTATTCACAAAAGTGGTTCGATTCTAAGCCTTATTCATTTGGTAATTAAAACTTCAGTAGTTTCTACATTTTTTTTTTTTTTTTTTTTTTTTTTTGTCAAAGCTTTTATACTTCTTTAATGAAAGCTTCTTTCTTGTTGTCTTTACCATAGCATCAAATTTCTTAATTGCGGAATTTGACTCTAGCCTTTGTCTCTATTTATACTTTTGTGCCTTTTCCTGTGCTGGTTTTCCTTCCTCAGCCTTATTGTTCTCCTTTCTACTGATATATGAAATCTGACAAATAAAAAGAAACTATTAAATCTGACAAATAAATCCATCAAATGCAACAGTATGTAAGTAGGCATGAAATAAGGTGTAAACTTTATTTTACATTGTCCAATGAGGGCAATAATTTTTTAAAATTACATTTTTCACAACTATTAAAATAAACGTGTTTAAATATATACATTGGTATCCTCACTAATATTAGCTAAATTTGACTGATTGTTTAAAATAAATAAATAAACCTAATTCAAATGCTGCTTTCTTCTTTAGTTGCCCATGACTTGGTGCTGACTTGGTGCTTTCATCTTTATTGTAAAGATGTTTTAATATCTTTGACATAGAGTCTGTTTATTGGAAAGGGAGATGACTTTTTCTTCAGTTGCGTAAAATTGACAATTTCTTCATATCAACATCACAGGTTTTCAACTTCAAAGTACTCGAGATCATTCATGTTCAAACATTACCTACAAGAGAAAAACACAGAAGTTTCTAATCCATCTTTCATTTAGTAGGAAAAGGGAAGATTTAAAAAAATAAAGTAGTATGTTTATTGAATCAGACGGTTAGAAAATAAAAGCTAAAGGTAATGAGGAAAAAGTTTCCGGACATAATTTCACATTTTGGGTGCTCCATACTCAAATTTTGAATGATCAATAGTCAAGTTAAAAGCACTCTCTGCACATGGAGCTCTCCTTGGAAAACATAATAGGAGGAGGAGGAGGAGGAGGAGGAGGAGAAATGCCTACCTGTGATTCCGTGAAGAAAACAATTTAATGCGAGAAAACCAACACGTGATTCCGTGAAGAAAACAATTTAATGCGTAAAACCAATAGAAGCAAATGTAAACCTAGCAGTTGTCTAGTAATGAGGCACCGTCGCTGAACTGTGCATAGAGTAATTTGAGAGAGAGAAAAAGAGACTGAAAGGATTAAAAAATTCGTGACAAAAGGATTTGACACAATACACACATTTACGGATTTCCATTGCAACATATTCTTATCAAAAACACCAAAAAATTGAAGAAGGATCCTATCAAAAGAAAAGGGAAGTTAGAGGGTCCATAAGCTTACAAAAAGGATTACCAAAGAGGAGAAGAGGAACCATGGATATAGATCTTCAAAACCTATATGGCTATATGTCAAATCTAAGAGATTGAATCTTGAACAAACTTTTGGACAATACTAAATCTTAAAAGAAAAGAACTACACTTTATTATGGTTAGGTGGCAATAGATTATAAAATGAAAAATGGCAAAGCATATTTTAGGCACTCACATTCAAAAATTAGAAAAGAATTATAGATTTATAAGTAGGTAGCTCTTTGGATAATTTATGTTCCTAAAGCCACATGAGGCACCATATCATTCAGCTTACATTCCTTGAACATGAAAACAAAAATCCAATGGATAAAATGATGGCTTACAATGAAATTATAGCCAAACAAAATTAAGCAACTTGTCTATTTATAATTCTATTTTTTATAGTAAAATCCATGTCATTAATCACCAACCATATAAAAACAACAAAATACCTCACACACGCATAATATAAACGATGGAAAAAATAGAGGCATAAAGATGCATATATGCACTAAAAGTAAGATATTTAATTTAAATCATTGTATATTTTTTAAAAATAATTAGACAACACAATAATGAACCTTTATTTGTGTTCGTCAATGTAATATAAATTTTATAGCACACTTTCAAAGATATGTAAATTTTAGAGAGGAAATTGTCACCAAACACCATTACAATCGGGGCAAAAAGCTCCATGTTGGATTTCGTTTAAAACAACAGTAGGAAATCATCAAAGCATAATATAAAGTTTTAAAGTCTAGAGCCAACTAAATCACTCACATCATTTAAAGAAGGCTGATTGGGCAGCTTGGAAGCTTGATAGGAATCAAGAATGGGCCTCACAACTGCTGGAAGGAATAGGCCTGACAATTTTAAATGGCAAAGCAAGTTAATGAATAGCATATCACGTATAACAATTAAAATGAAATCAAATCTCTTTCTATTTCTCTCCCATCATTAACAATTAATTTATACATCGAAACTGAACTAACCTGAGCCTGTAGCTATCTCAAACTAAAGCATTGAAGAATAGTTGATCCAACAATGGAGGTGAACTTTGCTGTGAAAGTAAAAACGTGAAGAGGATGAGCATGATCACCGACAGGGAGGCAAGGAAGGCAAAAATAAAGAACTGATAATAAAAAGCATAAAAATAAATTTGAATACAAAAAATCAAAGAAGACAGAAAATATAGCGGAGAAGAATAGTATGTTTGGAGGACAAACCATAAAGCCGGAAAAGACAGAGCTTTCACTGGTCTGCCTATAGTTAAAAGGTGCTTGCCGAGTTTGGCTATAGACGATTGCATTTGCAGAAAAGCCCCTAGCTTCCTCGCTGCTGCTTCTTCCTCACCGCTGCTTCTTCCTCGCCAAGAAAATAGAGAATGGATCTGTTCGGTTCGAATCTGATGCTCCAAAAGGTGCACCCCCTGGTCCGAGGAAGATGAGTCCACTTCAAATAAGAGGCCCAAGCTTCGTCGACGATGCTTCTTCGCCGCCGTCGTAACCACCATCTCTCTTAGAGGTATTTAATCAACTACTTGTGAGAGATAGGAAAAGACGGATAGTGGATATAGATGAAGAAGAATTGAAAAAAAAAAAAAAAAAAAAAAAACAGAAGAAGATAAGCACTCGAATCATGGAGAAAGAGGGTAGGGAAGAGACGGACAAGTAGAAAAGAAAAGAAACCCTTACCTCTAGATCCTCTTTGTTGCTTCCCGTCGTCATATATCCACACTACCCATACACCTTCAGGGTGCTTCTTCGGATGCCAAACTCATGATACCAGGAGGAAGATTTTGAAATTTTGAATTTTGAATCTGAGGACAGACGAGGATCTTCACATTTGAGAGAGAATAGGTATGGGGAAGGGAAAGACGAAGGGAACATAAGGCCGCTGAATCGAGGAGAAGAACGAGAAGCAAGGAACATGCACGGAGCCCGATGGCTGTGTGGGGTGAGTAGAAACGGCTTATGAATAGTGAATTGTGTCTAGAGCCAACGATAAGCCATTTAAGAGATGGCTTGAAGAGATGTGTTATCATATATATATTGATTGAATTTTCTCTCTTGGCTTAAGGTACAAGCATTTGGACAATTTTTTAGGAGCTATTTTACCTTGAAAATAACCAAATTGTGGGAATTTTACCTTTTCTCGTTAAAAATATGGATGGTCAACATCAAATTTTTAATGTTAAATATTACTTTTTTTAATGGTTAGGACAAATTTACTCTTTTTTAACACTTCCGAAGTGAAATTGCTCTTCGGATACCTAACACTCATAAGTAGTTACTTTCAGAGCAAAGGGGCACATTAACCCTTGTTTCTTTCATTGTATGATGAGTAGTGAGACCATCAATCTGTGCGCCAAGTTGCTAGAACAAATGGACCAAACCGCTATAACATTACCGTTTGATGCTTATGGCTGCTATAATTCAATCTAGAGTATTAATGTTTATAAATGTCATCGGTACATTTATATAATATCTCAATTAAGTATGCAATGACTTATACAACTAAATAAGATGCTCTTTAGATTGGGCTTACTCTAATTTGATTTTGTGGAGCTTCTAAGTATATCATAGACACAAATTAGATTAAAACTTAATTCCACATTATTTTTTCCAAGGTCAATTTAAGGTTCCCTTAGTCAAGTTCAATCCTAAATCCCTTTAACATGCTTAATAGTGGTCAATTACTAAGAAATAAAAATAAAGACAAGATTAAATAAATTGAAATAAAAATAAGTAAAATTAATTAATGTGAATAATCTCTAGAACCCAAATAAGTTTATAGATCCTCTTGAAAAGAAAAATTAGCCACACATGATTATAATAAAATCCAAAACAACAAAATAATTTTCAGATTTAAATTTAAAGAACAAGAGGGAAGAAGAGCAAACGAATTTATTCTTTCTGCAAACGCTTTTTGCTCATTGCCGTCCGGTCTATTCAATTGTTCTTTAAAGTTAAATCTGAATATTATTTTGCTAGTTTGCTTTGTTGATACTTCCTACAAAATAAAAATAAGATATGAGTAAATTTCATATCAAAATATCCTTTAATCCTATGATCAATTAAAGGATTTGTTGACAAAAAAGAAAAATTAAAGGATAGAAAAATATATAAAAAATAATTAAATAAGTATAGATTTCAGAATCTATACTTATTTAATTATAAAATATATACTTATCATCTACTTTATATAGACTTATCCTCAAATTTCTATGTTCAAAATTCATAATATTACAAGCTAGCTTAAAGGCTACATTTGCCACGATAAGGCTTTCTTCAAAAAACTAAATGGAGACCATTTTGGTAATTGCAGATTAAAACTTAATTTGTTTTCTTTGATCCAATTTTCTCCTTTACACATTCCTTTTCTTAAGCTTAGTTTTCTTTCGTTGACCCAGCGAACCTTATACATATGGATTAGAATATAGAAAGTGACTAGTGTATGTAACTTCCCAACTTTTTTATTGGCAAATGATTGCAGCAGCGTCTGAAAACATAATTCTAAAAATAATAAATAATCAAAGAACACCACGTTCCCGACAAATCACCTGGAAAAAAGTCAGAATTTGAGAGAATAACTAAAAAAAGGGAGAATCTTTTTTATATTACCATGTAATTTCAATATCTTAGTCCCTAAAGTGAGAAATTCTCCCATTAACAGAGCCTTTTTGACTTTCCCTTCTAGAGCCCCTACTTCTTTCCATCTCCAGAATTTAAGGCCATCATCATCGTGTCGTCTCATCCACAACTCCAATCTGTTTGGGAAGAATTGGAGAAAAATCATTGAGAAGATGAGTTCCCAAGTCGCTTTTCAGATTCCTGTTATAGACTTCACGGATGAAAACTTAAAACCTGGTACACAGACATGGTTTTCAGCTGGCCAACTCGTGCGAAGTGCACTAGAGGTCAACGGTTGTTTCTTCATAAGGAGTAATGAAGTTCCTATGGAGATTTGCAACTCAGTGTTTGCTCTATCCAAAGAGCTCTTTGATCTTCCCCTGCACACAAAAAAGCAAAAGGTTAGCGATAAGCCTTTCCATGGTTACATTGAAAGAAATCCCAAAATCCCTTTATACGAAGCTATTGGAATCGACTTGGATGGCCCCTCCAACGAGGAAGCAATTCAAAAGTTCGCCAACATTATGTGGCCATCAGGAAATGACCATTTCTGGTACTGATCCTTAAAACTCACTTATCTTCTTTTCCTGATTACCTTCCTATAATGAATTAATTAGTTTTCTTCTATTAATTAATAACTTTATTTCATTGTTTGAGCAGTGAGAAAATCAATCTCTATGTCAAGTTCCTAGAGGAAATGGACCAAACTGCTAAAAGATTACTTTTTGATGCTTATGGTTTGGCCAAAGAAAGCTGTGATTCACTACTTGAATCAACCAATTACCTATTTCGTGGCTTCAAATACTCAGCGCCCCAGAAAACAGAGAGTAATATAGGATTGATTCCTCACACAGACAGTACATACTTCACCATAATACAGCAGAATAATGTGGCAGGTTTGGATGTTAAACTGAAAAATGGTGAGTGGATCACTATTGATCCCTCACCCTCTTTGTTTACAATCCTAGCAGGTGATGCGTTTAAGGTAAGTTATTTTCATATTTACACGATCTAATATAATTGTTTTGAAAATTTTTGTGAATAAATGAGAGATTTTTTCCCCTTTAATATTATAGGTTTGGAGTAATGGCAGAATAGCAGCTTGTGAACATAGAGTTATCATAAGGGAAGAGAAGGAGAGGTACTCCATAGGATTATCTTCATTTAACAGTAAGATGGTTGAAACACCAGAAGAGCTAATTGATGAAGACCATCCAAGACTATATAGAGCATTTGACCACTATGAATTCGTAGCCGTCCGTACCACGGTTGAATCGCTGACACAAATTCCAAAATTTTTACTACTTTGAGTGTTGATTATGGCTATGGATGTTGTTGTTATTAATTGAAATAAACTTCTGTTGAGTTATGTTAAAGTTAATATTCAAGTCCATGACTTGTTGCAAAAGTTGACACTTCTCTAAGTATTATGCTTTTATTTGTTAACAAATACTACATATATCCGTGTAATTAATATGTTTAAATAACCATTTTATTGTCTCCAAGCATAGTTTAAGCTGCTTAGCATCTAGAGGCATTAAACATAAACTTCAATTAGTTTCTAGCTTCCAAGTTCACCCATCACACCATACACAAGCATAGATATATGTACATCTCATGTTCATAGCATTTAAGCACTCTCTAGGCAGAGTAAAGCATCTAGCTAGGATATTATTTAACATGGAGAGGCATCAAAAAAGCAAGCTTCTTACATATACTTTCAACTTCCAACTTCAATTTCATCAACATAATCTCCTTATTCACACATACGAGCTCATGTGTATATATCCACTAGCTTTTAGTATATTATTCTCATAAGATAGCAAACTTGATTCTTTCCTTGAGACCTCAACTGACCGAATCATTTAAGATCTATTAATTACACCAGAACCATATATAACTTTATCAAATAGTGATAGCACAAGCCCAACCAGTGCCCATTCGGAGTGTACTTAAAAATTTAACATTTCGATTTACTTTTGGTTACCTTGTATGTTGCGTACGTTCTCATCTTGTGTTATGTTAAAAGTTAATACTCAAGTCCACCCCTTGTTGCAAGAGTTGACGCTTCAGCTCTAAGTATGATCATGTTTTTACTTGTTAACAAACTCATTGTATATCTGTGTAATTCATATGTTTAAATAACCACTTTAATGTCTCCAAGCATAGTTTAACCATCTAGAATAGCTGCTTAGCATTTAGAGGAATTAAACAGAAACTTCAATTAGTTTCTAGCTTCCAAGCTCACCCATTTGTGTGGTCCAGATTAAAAAGCCATTTTTTTTTAATATTCATTGTCATGCCGATTCCATTTGCGGGCCCGGATTAATTTCGATTATTTTACTCTTTCTCCCTCATCATAACGACTTGATGCGACATTCTCTCTTCATAATTACATGACAAGATATTTTCTCTCTCTTCGGGCCCACTAGAATTTCGCCCCTATCGGTGTCCCGGGCCCGGGCCCGACCGGAAATCCTAACCGCCCGGCTCAGCCCCGTCGGCCCCACCTTACCTCGTAATGCTTGCCCTTCAACGGACTTGTGTGGGCCCGGATCATGATCACTTTTCCCGGCCACAAGTGGACGGGGCATACTACCTTGGGGATCAAGAAACATTTATTCCAGCACCCTAGATCCACCTCGTAATGCGTGGTACCCGATAATCCAACTTCTGGCCCCGAAATGCCACGTGTCTGACGTAGCACTACTATTACTAACTTTTCCTTCCCTCCTGGGTCCCGATACACCTTTTCTCTCTTCCCCTCTTGTTTCCTTCAAAAACGCAGGGCTCCCATGACTACCCTGAAAATACCGTATACTCACCCGTACTGTCATATTTTCGCTCAACTAAGCGTCCTACACCTCGGGACATAGTTGGGCGCGTCTTTCCGACGACTTACACCGTATACATCTTCTCGTGCCCATTTTACCTTAGCACCTTAATCCCATGACTTGTACATACTAGGTCCACCACCCGTATGGCCGAGTTGCTTAGTTTCAAAGAGGCTTCCCATGCCTCGACCTTCTTGGGACTCTTCCCGATTGGGCCTAGTCGTCCGCCTATTTCGGGCTTATTTTCACTTCTCGTGGTCCGAAATTCGGGGTATTACAATATTGTTCGGTTCTAATTGAAAAGTTGTTTAAACAATTTTTGGTTCGGTTTGTAAGATCAAATAATTAAAATTATTTTTAAGTAAATATATTATTTATAATATCAAATTTCAAATGCATAAATACTCATTTATTAATTATTAATTCAAAAATTGAATAAGGATTTTTAAAAAATAAATAAAATAAATTATGAAAATAAAATTTTTACCATTTTTACCCAATAAATAAATCCTCCTAACCAAAATGGTAAATCGAGAAGAAAAAATTTGGTCTCCGGGAATTATATTCTTAGAGAAATAATAATTTTCCTTTAATTGAAATAAAATTATTAAATTAAAAAATATATTTGGTGTTAGACGCTGTTTTGGCCAAACCACATGTATATTTTTGCATTTTTGAAAAGCCACATCATCATATAGTCGGGAAAGAAAAAAAGTCAAACTTAATGGTCAAAGTCAAATTCAACGGTAAGCGGTATTTTTGTACTTAATTTGTAAGCACCTTGTCACTTTTGCACCTAAAAAAAAAAATACTTGGTATTGGATACTCTTCAAGATAAAACACATATAAATTTTAATACCTTAAACCTAATATATATTGCTTGGGCTAGGACCTTGGGCTTGCGTCTCTAATCTCATTTTTCTGATTCTCCAATACATTACTCCCTCCCTGTCCTAATTATAAGAGAACTTTTTGGAGTTGGTTTTGGTCCTAATTATAAGAGCAAGTTTTAACTTTTATCAATTTTTTCCTATAATACCCCTATTTATACTTTCTCAATAAAAAATTGTCAAGTCATTTGCGTAACTATTTAAAATAATTTATTCTGTAATTGACAACCGCTGACCGAATTTACTTGAGCATGTTAATTATTTAGGGCGGAACAAATAATATGTCAATGACATTTAAAATTAAATAAAATAATAATAATGGACACCGACGCTTTTAATTAAGTCACTAATTCGTAGTAATTAATAACAAACGAAACAATGCCCGTGAGGTTTAGTTTGTCAAAAACAGGAACTTGGTCTATTCTCCATCTAATGTGACAGTAATGTAATAGAATTAATATATAATGGAATAAAATTTTAAACCATGATGACAAAATTAAAAATTGATGAGTAGAATTGTGCCAAGAAAAATTATAACATGCCCAATAAAAATAAATCTTTTTTCAATATTTTGATCCATTTTGCAAAATTTCCTGAAAAATATATTATTACAAAATTTATTACTCAAAGCTACCTAACACTAGTGCAAAAAAGGCTTTTAAGAACGGACAAAAGAGGCATCGTAGGATCGGACCATGACGGTCTTGTTCCAAATGCGGTATTAAAAGTCTACATTTAAGAGGACTACGATCGGTCTTAAAGAAAATATTTTAGATTTGGACATTTAAAATATTGGGTCTTAAAAGTCGTACTAAAATAAACCCGAAATACTTTTTTTAGGTCCTAAAACTCAACTTTTAAGACAGGCTAATAATTAGGCGCTCTTAAAAGATAGAATTTTAAGAGGACAAAAACAAATACGGTCTTAAACTTTGCGGCTCTAAGACCGACTAATTATACGTGGTCTTAAAAGATTGACTTTCAAATTTGGATGATAAATAAATGCGGTCTTAAAAATTTTATTTTAGACCGCATGTATAAATTTACGGTCTTAAAAAGACCGACTTTTAAGACCGAGCGCTTTCTGACCTTTAAGACCGCACATATAAATACATCCGGTCTTAAAAACTCACCATTTAGGACCGACGCATTTATTTACGGTGTAAATTTTCCTGAATTTTTCCCTGTTGATCTGTTCTTCCTGATTGTATTATACACACAAATCCACCACCCAATCCAGCACATAAAAGTCGATACTTTAAGTTTGTAAGCTATGAACAATTATTTGAATAAATGGAATTGGAAAAAGAATACAAATATTATTCACCATGAGTTATTTGGCCTCTTAATTAATGATTATACTATGACTACAACACCCAAATTAATTCATACAATAAGATAACTTACTTACAAATACAATAAGTTACAAATACAACACACATGCCCAAAATAATATTCACCATGCCTTCATCGATTCCCACCCGACAAAGTAACATCCTCTTTAATAACATGCCCCTTTGGATCGGATCCATAAAAAAATAAAACAAGAACAAACTTCATAGTCAGTGACATTGTTTATGAACATAGAAGGAATATAATATAGTTAAAACCTTAAAGTTTCAAAGAAATCTGCATATGAATATTACCTTATGAATTGACTCTTTTATAAAGTGATATCTTCCCATATCCCTTCTTGATGATCACTTCTTATGCCAGGTTTATTATCCGCTTCATCTTCTTCGTTGATGTCGGTAGACCCCTTGAAAAGGAGTACTCTCGGGAATACCATAATTCGAATTCATTTCCTCATCAATATCAATGACCCTCTTTCCTTGGAGAGCTACGTGACCATATTTTATTTTCTTGATCGGTGATATAGAACACTTGTTTTGCACAGTCTGCCATGATAAAAGGTTCATCTCCAAAACTTCTACCATGGACATCGACTAATGTAAATCCTAGCCGATCGATTCGAACACCATTATTGACATTGACCCACTTGCATTTGAAAATGGGAAATCTAATTTTCACATAGTCCACCTCCCAAATCTTTTCAATAACCCCATAATATGGCATGACCGCCAATAAAGGGCTCTTGTCTTTCGAACGGAGAAGTGCATAGATTGACCTCTAACATAACACCTTTGTTCCGATCGTGCTGCTCTATCATCTAGGGACTTCGTGTAAAATGTATAACCATTGATCACATACGAATTCCAACTTATGACATCGACCTCAGGACCACGTGCTAACCATTTGATTGTATTAGAAACACATTCCTCTCCCTCGACCTTTTGTTTGAACGGAGTTTGCAAAAGTTCTGTTATGCTCCCTAATCAACCTTTGTTCAGTCATTCGATGATTTTCTTTCCTTACAGTTTCTTTATGTTCAGCTATCGGCTTGAACTTCATCAACATTATTCAAGATGTATAAGTGGACTTGTGACAATTCATCAGGATCCACACTCTTTACGAAAGCCCCTCGTCTACCCCTTCAAGATGCGACGTTTTGGAAGCCCAATATGTCTTACTTTGGCCAAATAATTTTGACAAAATTCCATGGCTTCTTCGAAACATATTTCGAACAATCGATGCTTCGCGGTATGCGTTCTTCACGTACCCTTTTAGGAATTTCATAGATCTTTCAATTGGGTACATCCACCGTAAATGGATAGGGCCGCACATCTTTATCTCCTCACTAGATGAACAATTAGATGAACCATGATGTCAAAAAATGTAGGAACAAAAGCTTCTCAAGGTGGCACAAGATAAGATATCATTCATTCTCCAATTCATCCAACTTTTCAATCTCAAAAACTTTACTACAAATGGCATTGAAGAAGACACAAAGTCTAGTCAAAACGACCCGAAGATTATATTCGGCGATGCCTCGAATAGCTATGGGAGGAGTCATTTGTTGCATCAAGACATGACAATCATGAGACTTTTGACCTACTAATTTCAAGTCCTTCATCGATACAAGCCTCTTCAAATGTGAAGAATACCCCATGGGAACTTTTGTGCCATGTAAACACTCACAAAACTTCGTTTCTCATCCTTAGACAAAGTATGAGAAGCTAGGGGGACAATAAGTTCTCTTCCCATCGGCATTGGATGTAACTCTTCGCGTATTCTCATTGCTATCAGATCCAATCTTGCCTTCACACCATCCTTGGAACTACCTTGTATGTTGAGAAGCGTGCCGACAATACTATCACATACGTTTTTCTCCACATGCATGAAATCAATACTATGTCTCACATCAAGATTGCGCCAATATGGAAGATCGAAGATCGAAGAATACAGATCTCTTTTTCCATATATTTGTTTCTTTTCTACTCTTTGCGAGTCTTACCGAAGACGACATTGATATTTTTCACCTTTTCATAAACTTGCTCCCGGTCAATGCCACGGAGCATCTTCATACTTTTGGCCACCAAAAAAGGCTTTCTTTAATCGACGATATGGGTGGCCCCGTCTAAGAAATCTCCTATGTCCAAGATAAACCGTCTTTCTTCCATGTTGAAGTTGATGGTAGTGTGTGCCTTCTTCACAAATCGGACATGCTTTATGGCCTTTTACACTATACCACGACAAGTTCCCATATCTTTGGGAAGTCATTTATAGTACAAAATATCATGGCTCGCATTTTAAACACCTCCTTCTTGGAAAGAGTCAAAAACATCGACACCTTTCGCCCACAACTCCTTCAAGTCTTCGATTAAGGGTGAAGGTAAACATCAATGTCATTTCCGGGTTGTTTCGGTCCGAAATCAACATAGACGCATGATGTACTTTCGTTTCATGCATAACATTGGATATAAGTTGTAAATAATCAGTAGTACAGGCCATGAACTATGTATGCTATTAAGGCTTCCATATGGATTCATGCCATCCGTGCTAAGGGCAAGCCTAAGGTTCCTAGGTTCTTCGCGAGAAGTTCGGAAATAATTGATCGATTTTCTTCCATTGAGAAGAATCGGCCGGATGTCGAAGCTTTCCATCAGAAATCCTCTCATCTGCATGCCACCTCAAATTTTTTGCATCATTTTTATTCGTAAACAACCGCTTGAATCTTGGTATGATTGGAAGATACCACAACACTTTTGCAGGCCCCTTATTTGACTTGTACCTTGGGGTTTCACATTTCAGACAATTTTGCTTCTCTTCAAACTCTTTTCTATACAATACGCAATCATTCGGGCATGCATGGATCTTTTTGTACTCCATCCCCAGTGGACAAAGTATTTTCTTAGCATTATAGTATCAATGCGGCAACACATTATCATCCGGAAGCATGTCCTTAAAAGTCTTAAGCATTTCAGAAAAACTCTTGTCGCTCTATCCATGACGTGCCTTCAAGCTTACCAATTTCAATACGGCGTTCAACAATTGGTATTTTTTACACCACGGTATAGAGGGGTCTCGCATCACTTTGCACATATTACCATATGCATGTGATTGATGAAAAGCCTCTTCTCCTACATCACGGATAATGTCCTCATGCGATCATCCATATCCGTGTCATTATCATCAAAGGCCACTTCCCCATGTTGAGACCCACTTGGTATTTTTTCACCATGCCATACACATACTGTATAAGTCTTACAAAATCCTTCACAAATTAAATGTGTGTGTATAACTTCAACACTTAGTTGCCTCTCATTCAGACATTTTACACAAGGGCAATAAAACTTCCCACTATCATCATGAGCATTTTGTTTAGCAAATTCAATAAAGTCCCTCACCCCATTCTAATATTCAACACTCGTCCGTAAAGCATTTATCCAACTGTGGTCCATAGTAGTATTCCTATAAATGGAAAGATTTAACATATACATAATCTGAAAAAAGGCAGAGACTTGCATACAAAATAAGCCAACTCCAAATGCATATTTATGCTCAATGTCGGTTATGCATGTTTTTTTTTTTTTTTTGGTTTTACGGAGAAACTGCCCATTAAATGCATAACGAAGAATCACTTTTGGTCATAAATGTATCATAGTGAATCCAAGAAGCAAAATAAATACATGACGAGGAAATTAAATGCATCGAATGAAGGTCTTGTGGACTCACCTGTACCATATAAATTCAAATGCGTTTCTTGAGTCGTTCTTCTCCGTCACGAACGTTGATGTTGCGACAACAAGAGTAACCTAAAAACATTTCTTGGTCAGTTGGGTAGGTCTAAAGTGCAAATATAATCTTCAAAATACAATATTCATTAACAAGAGAAACCCACAATAACATTTCATCGATTTCGTTCAACCCATTTTAACCCCAGAACCATTAGAAGGAAAATCATAAAGTTATATAACCGAAACACCTCGTACAGCTTGGTCTATAGACGTTTAGCTAAGGAGCGAGAGAGTTAATCTCGAGAGAGGAACGCGAAGCGCGACGACGCAACACACATTGGAGACAACTGTGTAATCACTTTCGCATGCGACAAGAGAAGTTACGAGAGAGAAATTTAATTTTTCCCTGCGACATAGACATGTCTTTATATTTTATATTTTAATAAGACCGGTTAATTTTACGAGTATACGGTCCTAAAGATATAATTCTATTAATAAATTTTTAAGGCTGGAGGTTAACAATACTGCGGTCCTAAATTTTAGTATTGAGTTAATTTTAAGGCCGGAGATTTATAAAGCGTCCGGTCCTAAAAGTCAAACATTTATTAACTAATTTTTAAGACTAGCGATTAAGAATACTCCGGTCCTAACTTTCAGTATTCATTTAATTTTAAGACTAGAAGTTATAAGAACTACGGTCCTAAAAGTATTTCGTTTATTAATTAACCAAAAAAAAGAAGAAGAGGTTTGCATTTGGCGAGCTCATAAACCGAGTTAATAAAATAAATTAAAGGAAAAGCTGGAGAATATGAATATTAGAAAGACACAAGCTTAGTTTTACCGCTTCCATACATAACTGGAGAATATGCACGTACACAAGAAAATTAAGAGAGAAAAAAAGCAGAAAATTATCAAAAAACAAGAATCTGACTAAACATCCTAAAGCTTATTATCCTCCAAAGCCTTGGTGATTTCGGCGTGAACAACATTAATTTCCGTCAGAGATCAGCAAGTTTCTGTCTTACTCTTATCAGACACAATGCTTCATTAGAGGAAAGAGGAGAGGGGTCAGTAGTAGTCGCGGTGGGACCAAGAGGTTGGGGAGGGGGATCGGGAACCTCTTCATCATCCGAAGAAATAACAATGGGTCCAACGACCCGAGACTCTTCTGCAGCAATAGGACGGACTCTTGATGGAGGAGGCGCACCGTATAACGATCGACGGAAGGCACGAGCATCACGGTAAGAGCACCCCTACGAGCGGTTCTCTTGTATCTAACCATGGTTTGAGTAGTTGGGAGCGAGAGGTATGAGGAGTTAATTAATAAAGGCGAAGAACTGTTCTCGAGATAACCACGTACGTAGTTTGGAGTTACGAGGCGGTGATGAGGAATTAATAAGGAGTTAAGGACAAAGAGGTATGAGGAGTTAATAAAGGCGAGAGAAACTTTTAAGAGCGGGATTTATAGGTACGCGGTATAAAATTCTATCATTTAATTTTTATTTTAAGACCAGACCTTTTATAATATGTCCAGTCTAAAAGTCTATTTATTTTTAAAATCAATTCTATTACTTTTAAGACCGACCTTTTATAATATGTCCGGTCCTAAAAGTATATTTATTTTTAAAATATTCAATTCTATTACTTTTAAGACCGACCTTTCATCATTTACCCGTACTAAAATTCATTCTTTTCAAATTCGGATAGCGGGGTCGTATCCTACACTCTGTTCAAATGAATGATTCGTAGTCTCTTCGCCTTCCGAGATAAACTTCCCAACTAGGCGTCTCCTCGTATTCGATGAACTATGCATCTCCTCATTAAAGTTTCTGGCGTTTCACATTGTTCGGGATGGGTTCTCTATTTAAACCCGTTGTTACTGTACTTTCTTCACATTCTTTTTCATCACTTCTACACGGCTCCTCCATTTGCCTAGCCTCCATTTGTAATGGCTGCTCCCCCAGGTCCTCCGTTTCCTCTTCCTCCTCTTCAACCTCAACCCCCTCCGCCATTCCCTCCTCCAATTCCGACTGTGAAGCAGTTGGTGCAGTCGTTGGTGGCCCGCGTCGATCAATGGGCCAATTGGTTCAGCTTGTTCATACCGTGAACAACAAGCTGAACATGGTACTTCACGCCAATGACGTGGAGTACGATAAGGCTGAAGACGATTCCGACTCCGACGACTCCGGCTCCCCCTCCCTCTCCGTCTACGAAGAGGATTAGTTGTTTTTTTTAGTTGTATTTTTTTTGTTGCTTTTTTTTATAGGGCAGCGATAAAAATTAATATATAAAATATTATGCACTCTTTTTGTTCTCGTGCGAGTTTAGTACTTTAATTCGTTAGTTTATCCATTATCTGAACCTGGAAAGCAATAAACAAGGCAACTATGAAAGATGGATAATGGCAGACTCAAAAAACTAAGATGAATAATTCAGAACAAAGACTTTTAGGACCGCACACTTAGTAAATCGAAGGTCTAAAAAAACACCCTTTTTGTCGGCTTTGGTTTTCATATTCGATCGCCTTGTCCTTTTCATTATCGTCTTTCTTTTTCGAGAAAAAGGAAACAAACAAAATATTGTCCTCGTGTAAATCAACAATAGAAATTCACGAGAATACGTTAAGAACATACAAAAAACAAAAAACATATTTTACCTTATTTGAATAAAAACAAACACAGTGACAATTCTTCTCAAGGTTGGACCGTTGTTGTCGTCGGTTTTACCTCCCCGATTTGAAACAATGTACCTTTTCAATACCTTCCTTCTTTTTTTCGACAAAAAGAAAAGAGACAAAGAAAAGGGAAAGCGATAATCTTGCTCAAGATCAAGAGAGGTAACATCGACTACAATGAAGGACCTAGCTTGAGCGGAACGCCAGAATCTCAGTTGTCTCAAACCATAATGATTTTTCTGAAAAGCGAGTGAACATTTCTATTTAAATGAAGACTATTAAGACCGGACATTTAACAATTACATGGTCCTAAAGGTTAACCAACTTCTAAAATTAAAATAAGAGGACTTTTAGGAGCGGACAGTAAAATAATATATGGTCTCATAATACTTTTAGGACCGGATGTTCACAATATACGGTCCTAAAAGTCTCATATTTTTTTAAACAAACACTTTTAGGACCGGATGTTTATTATGTGGACTTTTAAGATCGCACTTTTAATTAATATGCGGTCCTAAAAATGTCATATTTTTTAAAACGAACACTTTTAGGACCGGATGTTTATTATGCGGACTTTTAATTAATATACGGTCCTAAACTCGAGATCTTTCTCAAATTTGAAGCGCTAAATAGCTTTATCCACCATCCAATACATTCAGAAACCCAAAATGGACACAAGAAAATTGTTCGAAAAATTAAACAAATTTATTTATTGAATTTTACATTGCCTATGTATATTTACAAATGAATATTGTTCGGAAAAATAAACAAATTTACATAATATTATTGTTGTACGGGATATATTTACAAATGAATTTAGGGCATTAATTATTGTCCTGACTTTAAGATCAGGTCATACAGATATTTACAAAATAAATTGCGTATGTGCTCCAGTTCATCATCAGAAAAGGGATCAGGGCAGTCAAACATCTGTAACATCAAAGATTTAAACTGAATTAACTTGCATGCATATTTCATATGTAACATTAAGCCACACACTGAATTAACTTGCATGCATAATATGTAACATCAAATACATTTACCTTTACAGTTAATTTAGTCCTTCCTCCCGTGATAATATCATACATATGTTTCATGACGTCGCCACATAAGTTGGACCCGGTGGTTCTTGCCGACGGGTCTAAAAAGAACAAGAAATATATATAAGAGCATATATAGCTTAATGACCAACTTCACAAGGCAATGTGCCAGTGTACAAATATTGTACCAACCTCTGGTGTGTCCCAGATGGGGTCTTTGGCCCGACGCCTTTTCTTTACCTCAGTTTGGAAGGTCTTCATGGCACTATCATCAAAATCACAAATTTATCAACAATGTTCACTGAAAATTCACACCTGAGATTTTAGACAAGAGAATCAAAATGACATGCTTACTCGTTGATGGTCTGCGTCAACGAAGGCAATGGTTCTCTGTGAGTGGAGCATAAGAAGATAACTTTATGCTCCTCCATGCACATGAGGACCAATTGCCGATGGCGGCTGAAAATTCACAAAGCAGTAAAGTATACTCAAAGTGATATATGTAGCAGAATTAAGTGAATTGCGAGACAAGATTTGTGATATGTACTGTGGAAGAATGGCAACAAGTACACCTTTCTTCTCACTTCACACACTCTCTTTGATATGTACACATGTCTCTCCTACATGGATGTTTGACTTGAATAGACAGGGCACAAGAATCCAAAATCGTTGCTCCTGCCCTTTTGAACCAATTCTTGATGCAATAACCTACAATAATGACATCGATCAAGGAATTAGTATATATGTATGTGTGTCTAAACGATGCATTTAAATTATGTACTCATAGACAGAAGATACTTACTTCATAAAAATTTGAATAATTGCATCAGTAAGCTCCTGTCGAGGAAGCAGCAGGGACTCAATATCAACGGTATCAACTTGAACGGGAAGAGGATGAGGGACACCTAATACTTCATTGACAGGCCACGATTTATCTTTAAAATATCCAATCTTCACCAGATCAGATATTTTTTCCATGCCAATCAACTTAGCAAGTAGGGGATAGAGCTTGAGGAGGGGATGGAGCTTGACGAGGGGGTGGAACTTGAGGAGGAGGGGGTGGAACTTGAGGAGGAGTGGAGACATGTAAAAGCTTCATTGGCCAAGAGATGAAGGTTCCCTTGACATCACTCACAAGCTTCAGCTGATTAGTTGGGAGAGGGAGAGGTGCATCAATGATCACCTTTTCAATTGACACTCGACTTCATCATCACCAATTGTTGGTGGTGTACGGTTGATCCCAATAAGTTGTGGGGTCCCTTTTGCAACTAATCGTGCACGACTATCACGATCCTCCACATATAGGTCACAAGGTTGCTCGACTCGTCCAACAATGCAGCTCCCTCTAGTGCTATTCTCGCACAGTGCGGTGAATGTGTGAAGGGAACACGGTGTCTCGGACGATTGCTCAAAGCAGCTTCATCGATTCAATTCCTCCTCATCCGGGCTCATCGATTCAATTTCTCCCTCATCCGGCTCATCTCGGATTGATACCTTGCTTCTTTAGCCGCATCCTCACTTAATTTGGCCACCGTCTGTTCCATCTCCTTCCAGGGTAACCATACTTTGTCTATGGCGTTTGGATTTACCAAAGTATTCCTTCGGAGCCTACCCGTCCTCCAATCCCCCTTACACGCCCACCATGATCCGGTTTTCCGGTAGCAACGGCCGAACATCACTCCTCCCGTCCGACACAAAAGATCCCTCTCGCTTCTTTCTTTTTAAGATCTTCCAGTAAGATACAGATAACGAGAAGCTTAGTAATGAAACATGTTTAGTAACTAAAAAATAACAATAACAATACTTATAATTCTTTCAGCAACTACACGAGTTTGTTCACTCGTGTAGGCACTTTTTGGCTTTTTCCGAATGTGCAACCACAACTCCTCGCGAAGTATTGGAGATAGTGGATCATGCCTTGAAGGATTGGATTCCCGCTTCATCATCCAATCTCTTCCGCTTGGCCGCCATCAATTCTTCTTGACCTTTTCATATCGCGAGAAGCCCTATGCGGGCAATCATTCTTTTTCCTATCTCCGTGCTCGTTCCCTTCTTTCCGTGAATCGGCATTGAAAACAACTATTAATTATGAATTCCAGCCATCTCACTAACAGAAATTAGAGAACTTACGCTTGATATGAACCTCAAACACTAGTCAAATTCAATTCATCAAGTTTCAACATTTTATGTAAGGAAGATGTAGAATTGTAGAAGAAATTGGAGCTATGTCTTGTCTTGCTAGATAGATAGGTTAAGAAACAAAAGAGAATTATGCTTACTGAGAATAATACAAACTTGATCCTTTTAAGGCATCCGAGTAGGATCGCAGTCCTCATTAGATAGTAAAGAACTAAGAGCAATAATGTCTAACCACTACCTACTATAACGAGAACTAAGACTATAATAATGGCTTGACTCTTATGCCATTATTATTTCCCTAATTACCTTCTTAGTATTTTACCTTTCAAGGGTTTACATATCAGACTTGCATAGACAAAGGTAGGAAATGTATACTTCTATTCACACACCAAACAATTTAACTAACAGGATTAGATAAACACAATACCATTCACATATCGGCACAAAGTTAATAAGCAAACAAAAGGGCAAAAAAAACTAAATATAAACTCACCGAGCTTCAGAGTGGTCCTTGTGGTGAACAAATTGTTGCCAAGTTTGTTCATCAATAAATGTGTACTTGTCCCAAGGATTTTGGTCGTCGAATTTGAACCTTGGCAAAAAATATACTTGTTAGCGAGAGAGGTCTTAAACTTCCTCCATTGATCGGATAATAAGACAATGTCTTGTCTTTCAACTTCTCGAGTCGAGACATTATATGTAACGGATAGTGTCCCAAATAGGTTGCTTTACTTTGCCGAAGTCCACATTTTTCCACTCATCGAGTCAAGATGCTAACCTTGCGTGCAAGACAAGACAAAACTAGTATATTTGCTTTTATTAGGACCAAAGGGTCGCAACTTTTCATCAAACTTGAATCTCAGCTTTGACCCAAGTCCGACTTAGGGTTACATCCATCATTCTTGTGCCTCTTCTACCACGGCGTCTTTGGCGGTTCGAGGCACATTGTCGTATGAAGAGGGTTCGTTCGACTTACACCAAGAATGGCGTTCCGAACACGAATGGAATCGTTTTTACCGTTCATTTTCGAGACGGGAAGAGAGGAATGCTCGAGCAAATGAGAGCGTAACGAGAGACTAATGGTACGTGGGCAGGAAGAGAGGGAATGTAACGGGAAGAGTGGTTTCACAACAAGAATAGGGGTTTCAGAGTTTAGAGGGACAACGGAAGTCGTAAGGTAACGTTTCGCGTGGGCGAGGAAGAGAGGTAATGCACAAGGAAGAGTGGTTTCACAACAAGAAGAGGGGTTTCGAGTTTAGAGGGACAACGTAAGTCGTAAGGAACGTTTCGCGCGAATAAGAATATATTTGGCACTTTATTTTTAAGATAGGATGAACTAAAAAGACGTTCTTAAATGTTAAGTTTTAAGACCGTCGTTTATTAAACTCCGAACTTAAAAGTAATAAACTATTTAGTACCGGTCACAATTTATGTCCGGTTTAAAAAATATAATATTTAAGACCACCTGTTATATATATCCGGTCTTAAACGTTTATTTAATTTTTTCCTCATTATTTTGGACCCATGAGAAAATATAAAGTCGACCCCTGTTGAGATTTCTCTATAAAGAAATTTGAACTTTCAGTTTTTTTTCAATAACATTTTTAAGACCGTTTGTTTTGTTAAGCGGTCTAAATAATATATTTGAGACTCATTGATAAAGGATGCGGTCCAAGAAGTTCTTTATATTTACAAAACTGCCACCGGTGATGCTCATTAGGATGCGGTCCAAGAAGTTCTTTATATTTACAAAAATACCACCGGTCATACTATTAAGACCGGTGCGTCATTACTTCGGTCTAAATGAGGCGGTCTTAAAGCCCTTTTTTCCACTAGTGTAAGTACTTAGATTTGTCAGTGGATGTAACTCATCTTCAACAATTACAATTCTTTTTTAGTTAGACGCAAATGTCTTTTGGTCCTAATGTGACAGTAATGTAATAGATCAATTAATATTTCCACGTAACTACCCAGTAACAAAGTGATTGATTTAATGCATAGGAGATTGAGCCAAAATGTGGAACCTGGTGGAATCTAATTGCCTACGGGCTGCCTCGGAATTATCTATTGTTAATTAGGGGTATTTTCGGAAAATAATTTTAATTAGCTAATTTAACTTCCTTCCTTAATCTCTCCAAATTCAGTTAAATATCTCTTATAATTAGGACCGAAGGGAGTATATAATATCTAAAACATATCTTTTGGCAATGTGCTTTTGCATCACGTCCATGCTGACAACTTAACATATAGGGTCGACGCCTTCTCATCTGTGTTAGTTTGCTTTGTTGATATTTCCTCTGATCAATTAAAGGAAATGTAGACCAAAATATATATATATATATATATATATATATAAAATAATTAAATAGATATAAAATATTAATAAATCTAATTTAATAAATCTTAGAATCTATACTTATTTAATTATAAAATATATACTTATCATTTACCTTATATAGGTTTTATCCTCACATTTTTATATCCAAATTCAGGATATTACAAACTAGCTTAGAGGCTAAACTATAGTACATTTGCCACGATAAGGCTTTCTTCAAAAAAAACTAAATGGAGACCATTTTGGTAATTGCAGAACAAAACTTAATTTGTTTTATTTGATCCAATTTTCTCCTTTATATATTCCTTTTCTTAAGCTTAGTTTTCTTTCGTTGACCCAGCGAGCCCTTATAAATATGGAGGATTAGAATATAGACATTGACTAATGGATGTGACTTCCCAGCTTTTTCATTGGCAAATGGTTGCAGCAGCGTCTCAAAACAAAATTATAAAAATAATAAATAATTAAAGAACACCACGTTCACCGGCAAATCACCAGGAAAAAGTCAGAATTTGAGAAAATGACTATAAAAAAGGGAGAATCTCACTTAATACCCCAGATGGTGCTTTATTTGAAATACAAACTAAAAGATTCTGTAATTACATTGTATTACCAAAAGACCAAAATGAAATTATGTTTAGACTGTGAATGACTAAAATGATATTCCATCAGAGACACTTCTTATTTGATATTATGAGTTATTAAAATACTTATATACACCAGTAAATGCGCTTATAAATATCACTTATAAATTTTTTTATCATTTGTATAATGTAAATTGAAAGATGTAAAGTTCAACATATACGTTTATAAATTTTACATTTGTTAGTTATTGAAATGCATATATGAAGTTATAAATAAAATTAAAAAAAAAAAGATCATTAAAACAAAATTTCAATTTAATCCTTTTGATATTACCATGTAATTTCAATCTTAGTCCCTAAAGTGAGAAATTCTCCCATTAACAGCCATTTTGACTTTCCCTTCTGGAGCCCCTACTTCTTTCCATCTCCAGAATATAAGGCCATCATCATCGTGTCGTCTCATCCACAACTTCAATCTGTTTGGGAAGAATTGGAGAAAAATCATTGAGAAGATGAGTTCCCAAGTCGCTTTTCAGATTCCTGTTATAGACTTCACAGATGAAAACTTAAAACCTGGTACACAGACATGGTTTTCAGCTAGCCAACTCGTGCGAAGTGCACTAGAGGTCAACGGTTGTTTCTTCGTAAGGAGTAATGAAGTTCCTATGGAGATTTGCAACTCAGTGTTTGCTCTATCCAAAGAGCTCTTTGATCTTCCCTTGCACACAAAAAAGCAAAAGGTTACCGATAAGCCTAACCATGGTTACATTGGAGGAAATCCCGAAGTCCCTCTATTCGAAACTATGGGAATCGACTTGGATAGCCCCTCCAACGAGGAAGCAATTCAAAATTTCGCCAACATTATGTGGCCATCAGGAAATGACCATTTCTGGTACTGATCCTTAAAACTCACTTATCTTCTTTTCCTGATTACCTTCTTATAATGCATTAATTAGTTTTCTGGTATTAATTAATAACTGTATTTCATTGTTTGAGTAGTGAGAAAATCAATCTCTATGTCAAGTTCCTAGAAGAAATGGACCGAACTGCTAAAAGATTACTCTTTGATGCTTATGGTTTGGCCAAAAAAAGCTGTGATTCACTACTTGAATCAACCAATTACCTATTTCGTGGCTTCAAATACTCAGCGCCCCAAAAGACAGAGAGTAATATAGGATTGATGCCTCACACAGACAGCACATACTTCACCATATTACAGCAGAATAATGTGGCAGGTTTGGAAGTTAAACTGAAAAATGGTGAGTGGATCACTACTGATCCCTCACCCGCTTTGTTTATAATCCTAGCAGGTGAAGCGTTTAAGGTGAGTTGTTTTCATATTTTCATGATCTAATATAATTGTTTTGAAAAATTTTGTGAATAAATGAGAGCTTTTTTCCTTTAATATTATAGGTTTGGAGTAATGGCAGAATAACAGCTTGTGAACATAAAGTTATTATAAGGGAAGAGAAGGAGAGGTACTCCATAGGATTACCTTCATTTAACAGTAAGATGGTTGAAACACTAGAAGAGCTAATTGATGAAGACCATCCAAGACTATATAGAGCATTTGACCACTATGAATTCGTAGCCTTCCGTACCACAGTTAAATCGCAGACAGAAATTTCAAAATTTTATCTACTTTGAGTGTTGATTATGGCTATGGATGTTGTTGTTATTAATTGAAATAAACTTCTGTTGAGTTATGTTAAAGTTAATATTCAAGTCCATGACTTGTTGCAAAAGTCGACACTTCTCTAAGTATCGTGCTTTTATTTGTTAACAAATACTACATATATCCGTGTAATTACTATGTTTAAATAACCATTTTCATGTTTCCATGCATAGTTTAACCATCTAGAATAGCTGCTTGGTATCATTAAACAGAAACTTCAATTAGTTTCTTGCTTCCAAGTTCAGCCATCACACCATACACAAAAAAGCATATAGATATATGTACATCTCATGTTCACAGCATTTAAGAACTCTCTAGGCAGAGTAAAAGCGTCTAGCTAGGATATTATTTAACATGGAGAGTCATCAAAAAAAGCAAGCTTCTTATATACAATTCCAACTTCAATTTCATCAACATAATCTCCTTATTCACAAATATGAGCTCATGTGTATATATTCACCAGCTTATAGTATATTATTCTCTTAAAAAGATAGCAAACTTGACTCTTTTCATGAGACCTCAACTGACCGAATCATTTAAGATCTATTAGTTACACCAAAACCATATATAACTTTATCAAATAGTGATAGCACAAGCCCAACCAGTGCCCATTCAGAGTGTAATTAAAAATTTAACATTCCGATTTACTTTTGGTTACCTTGTATGTTGTGTTCTCATCTTGTGTTATGTTAAAGTAAATACTCAAGTCCACCCGTTGTTGCAAGAGTTGACACTTCAACTCTAAGTATGATCATGCTTTTACTTGTTAACAAACTCATTGTATATCTGTGTAATTCACGTTTAAATAAATTTTTTGAAAAATAAATAGTTATAGAAATAATTCATTTATTCTATAAAGAAAATAATAATAATTCATTACTTTGAAAAGTCAACTTTATAACTATAAGTTTATAACATTCCTTGATTTACTTTCAATCATTATATAAATAGAAACTCATTCAAAGTTGCAAACATTTACAATGCATATTTCTTAATGTAATAAAAATTAAATAATATTGTTTGGTTCTAATTGAAAAGTTATTTAAACAGTTTCTGATTCAATTTGTTAGATCAAAAAATTTAAATTATTTTTAAGTAATATATTATTTTTTTTTTGGTAAAAATTGGGGCTTAATTGTGCATTACTTCACTAAAAAAATTAACTAGGATTTAGGCATGGGTAAACAATTCCACAGTATCCCTGAACAGAAAATCTACCACCCCTGTTAGAGGAGAATCTAAAATAGTAAAATCATCATTACAAATAAAGCTATGCTTGGCTAACCCATTTGCCACAACATTGCCTTCTCACAGAATGTGAGAAAAACAAATTTGTAGCTCATTGCTACTTTGTCTCATAGCCATGCATTCAGAGTTTTGTCTCTCACCCTTCCTTGGCTCCAAGCATCCTAAATCATGTGAAAAGCCATCGCTGAGTCTCCTTTTGCAATGATCTTGTTGAACCCCAAACCCTATGCCAATCTAATACCCTGTACGAACCCCCAAATCTCAAAGTAGCCAACGCTTGATATCGTCCTAACTTCCTAGAACCCACAAATCCAGCTACCATCACTCCTCCTCAATACCCCTCCTCCACAACCGCCAAGCCTAGACATCCCCTAGCAGCACCATCAAAATTTAGTTTCACCCACCCTCTTCCGAGAAATTCCATTTAATTTCCCTTGGTTTCTTTACCAACCCAAAGTCATCAAATCTGTTTAGCGAGGTGACACACTCTCTAACATAACTCTAGATAATAAACTCAGAACGATCAGACATATTAAAACCTTCTTCAAATAATAACTTGTTCCTCCATCCCCAAATCATCCAGTTGCACACCGAAAATACCATACTCCATTCTTCTCCAGTTTGCAGATTATTTAGAAGCCAACAATTCTTGTGCTTTGTAAAAAATTGCAGACGTACCTTTAACACTTTTAAGGCCAGCCATATCCGAAGAGATTCTGGACAGCTTCTCAATACATGATCCAGGTCCTCAACTCCTCCACCACACCTGCTACAAGTGGGTGCACCTCCTAGGAAACGTGCTCTTCTAATGGCCGTGAGTAGCCGATCATGTGCTGCCAACCACAAAAATACCTGAATCCTTCTTGTGGTTTTCACCTTCCAAATAACCCCTAGCTCCATGTTCACATCTCCTCTCAACTGCTAATACATTTGAGATACCAAAAACCTGTTTCCATGTCCCCCTCTCCACACAATTATGTCGTCACCATCCTCGGGACATGGTGGGGGAATGACTTTTAATAGTTGAGTAACCTCATGTGACAAAACCCCTTCAAGCCATGCCCAGTTCCAATTCCCTTCTCTGTTTAGGGTTTGACTTACAGTAAGAGTTGGATTTAACATTCCCAACTCCCCTACAAAATAGTTTCCCAATTTATCCACCCCATTCAACCATCTATCCTTACAAAATTTCACACTCCTACCATCCCTTACTTCCCATTCAATACCCTTAATGATTTCGAGACCATAATCTAGCAACATTTTTCAGGATTTATAATATCAAATTTCAAATGTATAAATACTCATTTATTAATTATTAATTCAAAAATTGAATAAGGATTTTTTTTTTAAAAAAAATAAATTATGGAAATAAAAATTGTACCGTTTTTACCCAATAAATAAATCTTCCTTCCCAAAATGATAAATTAGAAGAAAAAATTTGGTCTCCCAGAATTATACCTAGAGAAATAATAATTTTCCTTTAATTGAAATAAAATTATTAAATTAAAAAAATACTTGGTGTTGGGCATTGTTTTAGCCAAACCACATGTATATTTTTGCACCTTTGAAAGCCATGTCATTGTACAATCGAGAAAAAAAAAAAAAAGTCAAATTTAATGGTCAAAGTCAAACTTAATGATCAAATAGTATTTTTACACTTAATTTTTAAGTACATTGTCACTTTTACACCTAAAAAAAAAAACTTAATATTGGACACTCTTCAAAATAAAACATATGTACATTTTTATACCTTAAACCTAATATATATTGCTTGGGCTAGGGTCTAGGGGCTTGGGCTTGCGTCTCTAATCTCTTTTTTCTGATTGTCCTATCAATCCCATATAATATATTATATAAGGGTTTATATTTTGTTATGTCACTGACGTAAGGTTATGTCGAGTCATCCCAAAACGACGTCGTTTGAGAGTTAGAGGAATTAATTAACAGTTTTTTTTTTTTGTATTTATTATATAAATTTTTCCAAAACACCCTTCATTAATTCCCCTAACTCTCAAAATGACGTCGTTTTGGGGTTAAAAATTAATAAACTTCCAAAGCGATGTAGTTTTGGAATGACAAGATAATTTTATGTCAAGTCACGTGACAAACCATAAACCCATTATATAATATCTAAAACATATCTTTTGGTAATGTGTTTTTGTATCACGTCCATGCTAACAACTTAACGTAGGGTCCATGTCTTCTCATCCGTGTTAGTTGGCTTTGTTGATATTTCCCCTGATCAATTAAAGGATATGTTGACTCAAAAAAAAAAAAAAAAAAAAATCAAAGGATAGAAAAATATATAAATAAATAATTAAATAAATATAAAATATCAATAAATTTAATTCGATATATCTCAGAATCTATACTTATTTAATTAAAAAATATATATACTTATCATTTACCTTATATAGGTTTATTCTCACATTTTTATATCCAAATTCAGGATATTACAAACTAGCTTAGAGGCTAAAGTTGAGTACATTTGCGACGACAAGGCTTTCTTCAAAAAACTAAATGGAGACAATTTTGGTAATTGCAGAACAAAACTTAATTTGTTTTATTTGATCCCATTTTCTCCTTTACATATTCCTTTTCTTAAGCTTAGTTTTCTTTCGTTGACCCAGCGAGCCCTATACATATAGATTAGAGTATAGATAGTGACTAGTGGATGTAACTTCCCAACTTTTTTATTGGCAAATGGTTGCAGCAGCGTCTGAAAACAAAATTCTAAAAATAATAAATAATTAAAGAACACAACGTTCCCCGACAAATCACCCAGAAAAAGTCAGAATTTGATGAGAGAATAACTATAATAAAAAAAAGGGAGAATCTCATAAAAAATAAAAAAATAAAAAAGGGGGAGAATCTCACATAACACCCCAAATGGTGTTTTATTTGAAATACAAACTAAAAGATTCTGTAATTACATTGTATTTCCAAAAGACCAAAATGAAATTATGTTTAGACTGTGAATGACTAAAATGATATTCCTTCACAGAGACACTTGTTATTTGATATTGTGAGTTATTAAAATACTTATATACACCAGTAAATGCACTTATAAATATCACTTATGAATTTTTATATCATTTGTTATAATGTAAATTGAAAGATGTCAAGTTCAACATATACGTTTATAAATTTTACATTTGTTAGTTGTTGAAATGAATATATGAAGTTATTAAAATTAAAAAAAAAAAAAAAAAGAAAAAATCAAGGGCAATTTAATCATTTAATCATTAAAACAAAATTTCAATTTAATCTTTTTTATATTACCATGTAATTTCAATATCTTAGTCCTAAAGTGAGAAATTCTCCCATTAACAGAGCCTCTTTGACTTTCCCTTCTGGAGCCCCTACTTCTTTCCATCTCCAGAATTTAAGGCCATCATCATCATCGTGTCGTCTCATCCACAACTCCAATCTGTTTGGGAAGAATTGGAGAAAAATCATTGAGAAGATGAGTTCCCAAGTCGCTTTTCAGATTCCTGTTATAAACTTCAATGAAAACTTAAAACCTGGTACACAGACATGGCTTTCAGCTGGCCAACTCGTGCGAGAAGTGCACTAGGGGTGAGTTTGGATTGAGGGAAGCGGAGGGGGAGGGAAGGGAAGGGGGGGAGAGAAAAAAATAGGGGGAGAAGAAAATGGATCCAAAATTTAGTGTGGTGGGGCCCACAAAATTTTCCTCTCCCCCATTTTTTTTTCTCTCCCCTCCCCTCCCCTTCCCTCCCCTTCCCTCAATCCAAACTCACCCTAGAGGTCAACGGTTGTTTCTTCGTAAGGAGTAATGAAGTTCCTATGGAGATTTGCAACTCAGTGTTTGCTCTATCCAAAGAGCTCTTTGATCTTCCCCTGCACACAAAAAAGCAATGGTTACATTGAAAGAAATCCCAAAATCCCTTTATACGAAGCTATTGGAATCGACTTGGATGGCCCCTCCAACGAGGAAGCAATTCAAAAGTTCGCCAACATTATGTGGCCATCAGGAAATGAACATTTCTGGTACTGATCCTTAAAACTCACTTATCTTCTTTTCCTGATTACCTTCCTATAATGCATTAATTAGTTTTCTTCTATTAATTAATATTTAATAACTTTATTTCATTGTTTGAGCAGTGAGAAAATCAATCTCTATGTCAAGTTCCTAGAAGAAATGGACCAAACTGCTAAAAGATTACTTTTTGATGCTTATGGTTTGGCCAAAGAAAGCTGTGATTCACTACTTGAATCAACCAATTACCTATTTCGTGGCTTCAAATACTCAGCGCCCCAGAAAACAGAGAGTAATATAGGATTGATTCCTCACACAGACAGTACATACTTCACCATAATACAGCAGAATAATGTGGCAGGTTTGGATGTTAAACTGAAAAATGGTGAGTGGATCACTATTGATCCCTCACCCTCTTTGTTTACAATCCTAGCAGGTGATGCGTTTAAGGTAAGTTATTTTCATATTTACACGATCTAATATAATTGTTTTGAAAATTTTTGTGAATAAATGAGAGATTTTTCCCCTTTAATATTATAGGTTTGGAGTAATGGCAGAATAGCAGCTTGTGAACATAGAGTTATCATAAGGGAAGAGAAGGAGAGGTACTCCATAGGATTATCTTCATTTAACAGTAAGATGGTTGAAACACCAGAAGAGCTAATTGATGAAGACCATCCAAGACTATATAGAGCATTTGACCACTATGAATTCGTAGCCGTCCGTACCACGGTTGAATCGCTGACACAAATTCCAAAATTTTTACTACTTTGAGTGTTGATTATGGCTATGGATGTTGTTGTTATTAATTGAAATAAACTTCTGTTGAGTTATGTTAAAGTTAATATTCAAGTCCATGACTTGTTGCAAAAGTTGACACTTCTCTAAGTATTATGCTTTTATTTGTTAACAAATACTACATATATCCGTGTAATTAATATGTTTAAATAACCATTTTATTGTCTCCAAGCATAGTTTAAGCTGCTTAGCATCTAGAGGCATTAAACATAAACTTCAATTAGTTTCTAGCTTCCAAGTTCACCCATCACACCATACACAAGCATAGATATATGTACATCTCATGTTCATAGCATTTAAGCACTCTCTAGGCAGAGTAAAGCATCTAGCTAGGATATTATTTAACATGGAGAGGCATCAAAAAAAGCAAGCTTCTTACATATACTTTCAACTTCCAACTTCAATTTCATCAACATAATCTCCTTATTCACACATACGAGCTCATGTGTATATATCCACCAGCTTTTAGTATATTATTCTCTTAAAAAGATAGCAAACTTGACTCTTTCCATGAGACCTCAACTGACCGAATCATTTAAGATCTATTAGTTACACCAAAACCATATATAACTTTATCAAATAGTGATAGCACAAGCCCAACCAGTGCCCATTCGGAGTGTAATTAAAAATTTAACATTCCGATTTACTTTTGGTTACCTTGTATGTTGTGTTCTCATCTTGTGTTATGTTAAAGTTAATACTCAAGTCCACCCCTTGTTGCAAGAGTTGACGCTTCAGCTCTAAGTATGATCATGTTTTTACTTGTTAACAAACTCATTGTATATCTGTGTAATTCATATGTTTAAATAACCACTTTAATGTCTCCAAGCATAGTTTAACCATCTAGAATAGCTGCTTAGCATTTAGAGGAATTAAACAGAAACTTCAATTAGTTTCTAGCTTCCAAGCTCACCCATCACACCATACACAAACAAGCATAGATATACATACATCTCATGTTTATAGCATTTAAGTACTCTCTAGGCACAGTGTAAGCATCTAGCTAGGATAGTTATTTAACAAGGAGAGGCATCAAACAAAGCAAGCTTCTTATATATACTTTCAACTTCCAACTTCCAACTTCAATTTCATCAACATTATCTCCTTATTCAGACATATGAGCTCATGTGTATATATATCCACTAGCTTTTAGTATGTTATTCTCTTAAAATGATCAGCTAACTTAACTCCTTCCTGGGAACCTCAACTCGAAATAGGGAAAAGAAAATCTCACATCATTTATGCTCTATTAGACCCAGACATTCTCTAATATACTCACTTTCATCCTTAATATAAGACATAATTACTAATTTGAAAATATTAAGGTAGTTATTATAGTTAATATAATTTTCTAAAATTAAATACCCTAATCATCTTTCCTAATTTCCTCGTTCTTATGAAAAATATGTCTAATGTTTAGAACAAATATCAACTCAAAAAATAGATCTAACCACAGGAGGGAACAGCAATAATAAGAGCCCAACCAGTGCCCCCGTGAACGCTGAAATTTTCCAGGTTTGGGAGTGTACTTAAAAATTTAACTTTCTGATTTACTTTTAGTGAGAACCGAACAGCAGGCTATCACAAATAAAACCAAGCAACACACGCAAAAGACTCAGAGACACACAGGCGTACATACATTCCTTTAAATTTTAACTCGTTCCTTCAGTTTCCGTCACTAATCACCTGCCAATCTTACAGCCAGGGCAGAAACTGAAGAGAAAAAGAGTTTTAGACAACTTACTTTCAATTCAAAGTGAAGCTTGCATGTGATTCCGAGCTTTCTTCTTCACTTGTTCCCCTCATTCCTTCACGCCGGCCGCAACAGCTCCGTCTCTCTCTCCCCTCGTGGGTGTCGAAAAGAGGAACTCTGCGGGTGACGGGATCGAGTTTCCTGTGGGGCGAGCGCCTCTGGAGATATGGACTGTCCAGATCTCCAGATAAGATCTGGACCGTCCATATTTGTTAATAATATTTTTATTTTTATTTTTTCAATTTTTTTTCAATACCATTCATTATCTTTAAAGTTTTTTTCAATATCATCTAGTACACTGAATAATTTTTTAAGATTATAAAGAATTTTTTAGTCTTGTAAAGATTATTTTTTAGTATGAGTAAGTATTTTGAAATATTTTTTCAAAATCCTTAAAAAAGTATTTCAGGGTAATGATTGTTTTTTCACCAATCAATATCCGAAATATTTTTTTAATATTAATCGATGCTAAAATATTTTTTCCAGATCCTAAAATAATTTTTCAAGATTATGAAGTATTTTCCAAGTAACAATCAAGTAGGGGTGAGCATGGTGCCCAAATGCCCAGTATGTCGCCCAAGCCCGGTAAAAAATTGCCCACCCCCGCCCTAAAAAAGTGGCCGAAAAAAAAATTTGGACGGTTTTGGGTCTGGGAAAGACTTGGTCAATTGGGCATTAGGCGGGGTCCACCCCGCCCATTTGGCCGCAACGCGAAAATTAAATATATTTAAAGAAATATTGTTCTACATATATTATTTTATTTAAAATATATTATATTATTATGTCTAAGTATATTATAAATACATTATATTATACTTCAAATTATCTCCAAAACTTTAAAATTATGTCAACTATAAATTAAAATATTCAAGGAACAGGGTAAGACGTTACTAGTTGGGCAAGGAAAGTTTTACCGCCACGCCCGGCCGTTCTTGCCTGACCTAAAAATAGTTAGGGCTTTTATCGAGCGGTTAGCATAGGCGTAATGCAAAATACTGACCCATTAATTCTTTTTTGGGCATCGGGCGGGGTCTCGCCTTGCCCAGCCCCGCCCACGCCCACCCCTAACAATCGCACCTAAAAGTATCTTTTTAGTATTAGTCAATTCCTTAAAATATTTTTTGAAGATCTTAAAAAAATTATTGTTGGAAGAGCATCAATAATGAAAAATTAGGAAAAGATTGGTAAATATAAAAACTATCTTATATTTAAAATTAAGACCAATATCAATTTCTCAAATATCTCTTTATACTACCTTCGGTCCTAATTATAAAAAGTAGTTGACTTTTTTTGGAGAGATTAAAGAAGCTAAATAAGTTACTTAATCATTTTATATGTTATATATTAGTTTATTAGTTAAACTAATTTAATTTGAAGAAAAAAATAAAAATTCTCTAAAGTAATTTAATTAGCTTCTTTAATCTCTCAAAAAAATTAACTAGCTCTTATAATTAGAAACGGAGGAAGTATATATTATGGACCGGAGGAGTATTATATTTCTAGGGAGAGGGTAGTGATGTATTTGTACACATCTAAACTAAATGAATCAAGACATTGATTAAAAAAATAAATATTTCATTGAGAAGTTAATGGAGGATAAAAATCTCTCTCCTTCTCTCACTTAAAAGATTTTTGTTTCTAGAAATTTGCAAAAAGTTGAATAATCTAAATTCCTTAAACCCTAAACCAAAAACAATAATATCTTAAGTATGCATATATATAACTTCAAATTTGTTCTGTTATTAATATTTAGGTGATTATTTATATATACTTCTTAGCATGAGAACAAAGATTTCAGGATTCTGTATTTGTCAACATATGCTTGTAATTTCTAGTGAAACAACGGCGGCTTAACTTTCAATGTCGGCCTACCGAAGCACAATAGACACTTCATTATTTAATTTTAAAACATGACCTGTTGTAATTCGTCTTGTTTTAGCAGCCTAGCTAAATTACACAAAAACAAAAGGATCTACTTCAAATATTCTGTATATTCTCTTAGTTGGTGTCGTTGCCTCAGCCATCACGATCTTCATTACGATACAACCAAAGGCGAATTGGGGGACCCCTAAAATTACAGAAAAAAACCCATATTTTTATGCAATCATATTTCAAACTCATAAAAATTTCAATATTTTCATCCTATTAAGAGGGTTAGGAGTGGCCCCGCACCTCCCAAAATTACAAAAAATAACCCATATTTTTATGCAATCATATTTCAAACTTATAAAAAATTCAATATTTTCATTTTAGTCCATACGAAGGTGGTTAGGAGTAGCCCCGCACCCCTAAAATTAAAGCAAAGAACCCATATTTTTATGCAATATTTCTGACTCATAAAAATTTCTATATTTTTACTTTAGTCCCCACTAAAAGTTTCATAGAGGGACTAAAAAGAAACTATTGACATTTTTATGGGGTTCATATGTAATTGCATGAGCATTTAAGTTCTATTTTGTAATTTTCGCCCCCAGTTTATATTATATACTTTTATATGTATATGCATCAATTTGCAAGATACATTAGCTCATTTATAGCTCCTGGTGCTTGGGGAGATTAGAGAAATATTTTTGAGAAGATGAGTTCCCCAATAGTTTCTCAGATTCATGTTATAAACTTTTCGGATGAAAACTTAAAACCTAGTACAGAGACATGGTTTTCAGCTAGCCAAATCATGCGAAGTGCACTAGAAGCTAATGGTTGTTTTTACGCGATGATCAGTAATAAGGTTTCTACAGAGCTTCACAACTCAGTTCTTGTTCTAATGGAAGAACTGTTTGATCTTCCACTTGAAACAAAAAGGCAAAAGACCAGCGACAAGCCCCTTCATGGTTACTATGAACGAAGTCCTATAGCCCCTTTATACGAATCTGTTGGAATTGACTTTGATGTTGGCCCCGTTAATAAGGAAGCAGTTCAAAAGTATGCCAACATCATGTGGCCGACTGGATACGATCATTTTTGGTACTCCTTAAAACTTGTTTACGTTGTCGTTTACCTTTCTAATTATATACTTGAATTTTATGTGGTCATTAATTGTTGATATTTGATATGTTTTGTTGATATGATTTGATTTGTATTTATTACTCCCTCTGGTTTTTCAATATAGGATATAATTAACGAATTGATCTTGATCCTAAATATATTTTTTATTTCTAATTTTTGTCAAATTTTTTTTTTTTTTTTTTCTAAATTGCTCATTTTAATACATCCTCAAAAATAATTAAGTACGAAGAGAGAGATGAAGAGAATAAAGAAGATAATTAGGATTTTTTAGAAAGGAAAAAAGTAATATTAACTAACTTTCTTCATCTCATTAAATTAGGTAAACATGTCTTATGTTAAGGAGGAGTGTTTTTTAAGGACTTATTAGACCATTATATTTTACCTGTATATATTGGTATACTTAGTTCATTCTCAGATATAAAATATTTTTCTCTCCAATATCTCTCTATTTCTTACCGTTTCATTCATTGTTTGGGTAGTGAGACTATCAATCAATATGCCAAGTTGCTAGTAGAAATGGACCAAACAGCTAAAAGATTACTGTTTGATGCTTATGGTTTGGACAAAAGACACCGTGATTCACTTCTTGAATCAACCAGTTACATGCTCCGAAGCTTTAAATACCACATACCTCAGAATAATGAGAGTAATTTCGGATTGCCTGCTCACTCAGATTTATCATACTTCACCATATTACATCAGAATAATGTGAGAGGCTTGCAAGTTAAACTGAAAAGTGGTGAATGGATTGATGTTGATCCCTCACCTTGCTTGTTTCTGTTCCAGGCAGGTGATGCATTAAAGGTAGGTTATTTAATTTATTTTTGTATCTAAATATCAAAAAACTTTTTTTTTTTTTTTTTTAAAGTTCCATTTTTACAAGTGGATGATTTTTTCCTTCCTTTTTTTGTTTTTTGTTTTGTTTTTAGGTTTGGAGTAATGACAGAATACAGGCTTGTGAACACAAAGTTATTATAAATGAGAAGATGAAAAGGCGCTCCATGGGATTATTTTCATTTAATAATAAGATGGTTCAGATACAAGAAGAGCTAATTGATGAGGACCATCCAAAACGTTATAAACCATTTGACCATTATGAATACTTGAGATTTCGTGAAAAGTTTCCGACGAAGGCTGCCACCAGTTTTCTTCAGGTGTGATGTAATAATGCAAGATGAAAGGAATGCGCATGGAAGTGAGTGGTTCAGAGATCCTTGCAGTATACTAATAAAGATGCTAAACAGAAAGGGTGTGGATAAATTATGATGAAGACTCTCTTTCACACACACACACGTTTTATTACTCTTCCCTTGTGTTTTGTTCCCCTCCCCTTCTGCTAGTTTCTTCTTCTTTCTGTCAGCCTCTTCTGTTATATCATTTTCCTTTCAATAATTGTAATTTGGTTTGAGTGGCATATCTTGTCCTGATTTCAGTCACTAGATCCGAGTAATTAATATGTTTTTACTATGAGTCTGTTACTATATGTGTGTGGTTCGTCTGAAGTACTACTTCCAGTTCTAAATATGACAAGATGTTTATTTTAGTTCTAAATATGATACTTCAATTAACTTTTCCCCTCAAATTTTATGATAGTAATTTTTTTCGCAAAGTGCTAATGTGGCATTAACATTGTTAAGTAGACTGACATGAACTGTTAATAACCAGGGACTGATTAAGGTAAAGATTGATTTCCATGGAAGAAGGAAATTCTGAATTTTGTATTATCCAGTGTGGATCATAGCTATAGATGCTCAAAACGAAAGAAATTAACCAACGAGGCCTCATAGATAAGGACCAAAATATAGAAGTGCGTAACACAGGTGACTCCTATATTTTATAGTGGCAGTTGGCAAATAACAGCTGTCTCAAATTTTTTACTGTTGTGATGCTTAATGCATCGAGGTTTTAGTCTAGGTACTGATCCAGATCTAAAATGCACCTCCCTCATTCCCATTCCTTTTGAATATTTTGTCACAGGAGAACCTTGAATGCTTGAAGTAGACATCTCTGACAACTGCGCTGAACTTAACACAACTCACTCTTAGACACTCATCATCATCTTCAAACGATAAATTTCTTGGCTTGACTAAACTTGAGAAACTACCAGTCTACAAAGTTATCATGAACTCTGAGATTGTATCTGTCTTTCCACCAGATCCACAAGACCCTTATGAGCTGACCACACAATGTCAAGAAGATTACCCTCCTATAACTGCACCCAAAAAACGCATGAGCAGATTGAATCAGAGGGTTTAGATCAAGCTGAAAGTATGGCATGGTAAGACAAATGCAAGTGCACTAAAAAAGGAAAAAGAAAAGGATAGAAGAAAAATGATACTCTAGCTTGTCTTATGACCAGAAACCTTTTTACCAGTCTGATTAGTAATTTATTCTTTTGGACAAGTTTCCGCTATCACGAGAAGTATCATAAGAGTTGGTGTAGTGTGAAATATCATGCGTGTGGAAGCTTGAAAATTGAAAACTGTTGGTGTCATCATTATGTTTTGTCTTCATATAAAACACGATAAATATATCTTTGACTTGCCTTTTGTAACTCATAAGAGTGTATGTTGGTCATGATTATATTTTGTATTAATGTAAAATATGATGAATGCCTTGTAACTAGTCTTTGGTAACTTGTGTGTGTCTAGTAACTTAGATAGTTAGGTAGATACTTTTTGTAATTTGTGAGTAAAGAAGGGTTGTTACTTGTTAGAGTTGGAGACAGAACGAGTTTGTATGAAAGTTTCATGGGAAAATCCTTCTAAAGGACCATTTTGGCAAAAAAAACCCAAAAAAGGACCTAAGAATTTGACCATCTCAAAAAGGTCCCGGGTCCTTTTTGGGTTTGTCGATTTTGGTGAGTTGTAAATGAAGGATCGATATAGTTGTTAATCGGGACCGATATTGTTGTAAATGAGACCGATTTAGTTGTAAAAAAATTGTTGTAAATAAGACGATTTAGTTGTAAATGAGTAAAAAAATTGTTGTAAATGAGACTGATTTAGTTGTAAATTTTTAATGAATTTATCCGAGAAAAGGACCAAGGGGCCTTTTCCGGGATTGTCAGATTCTTAGGTCCTTTTTTGGGTTTTTTTTTCCAAAATGGTCCTTTAAAAGGATTTTCCCAAGTTTCATGATAAAAGTTCGGTGAGTTTTTCCATCATGAATTCTTTCTAAAATTTCTTCATCCTCCTGAAAACTTGAATTGAATAGGACTAGAGGAAGTGCCTTATGACTATCTATGTACACAACGATAAGTGAGGGGTAAAATTGTGTTTTTATGTAAAAAAAATTAATGTATCTTAGAAATATGACCAAAAATATATATTTTATTTCTACTTTATAAATAGGACAAGATGAGTAATCCTTTTGCCAACAAATAATGCTTATAGAAATATTTCCTCTAAAAAGGACCCCGAGGGAGAATTATTTTATATTAATTGGTGTAATCTATAATTGTCAATTTTTATTGGGTTTTTTAAATGATTAATTTTTGGAATTAAAGGTAATACATTGTTGATTTTCTTTGTTCATTTTAGAGAAAATTACAGGGCTTGGCGGAGTTGATTGTTCTCTCCACTCACCACCGTCTCTACTCACCACCGGCATCCCCACCTTCACCACTGTCACCGTCAACAACACCACCATCATTGACATCACCTTCACTGTCGGAAATCACACCTTCTTCCCTCCACTATCGTTGCCGTCTCTGTCACCGTCGGTTCTTCCCCAACCTTCATCATTGAAGCTGTCAACTTCGAATAGAGGAGGGGTAGAGTGAAATCGGTGTCAGACCACCAACCATTCACCATCGCCGGCTCCTTCTTTACTGTCATCATTGGAATTGGTTACCCCAGCCGGCGCCTTCCCTCCTTTGGATCCTCTTTTTGCTGCCATAGCCAACAATTACAGAAATTAAACGTGATGAGTGATTGGAAAAACAGGAGTGATTGGATTCTGTCTTGAATGAAATTAAACGAAAATTTGAAACTCACCTCTCCCACCATTTTTCCCGCTAAAATTCTTACAACATAAAAATTCAAAAACATAAGACAAATAGTTATTAAAACACTCGGGTAAAGATTTAATATATAAACCAAAAGCCTTGTAATCTAATGATAGGAAAGCTCCCTTCTAAGTGGAAGGTCGTGAGTTCAATACCGCTTGTAAGTTCAAGTCGTTACACGTAAGGATTCTCCACCAAATTCTGATTCAAAATAAAAACAAAGTACTCCTCAATTCCTCTATTGGGAGTCAACAGCATCCTCCAATCCTTGAATTCAAATTCAGATAAAATTTAAAAGATTGGCTTTGAAGTGCAATTTCCACTCAACATATATGGTTCTTTCTTTCTCTTCTCAATTATTTTGGAGGGAATATCAAAATCAGCCATCCAATCATATCCTGAGGAAGTGATTGGGGGAGCAATTCTGTTGATCTTTCTTGCAGAGTGAGCTGTGCATGATAGATTACTGTTCTTTCTAGCTAAATGGAAGAAATTTAATGTGCTTCTTTTCCTCCACGTTATTATTATATTCATCCAACCAAACGTAAACTTTACTTCTTGAATCGTTTTGCATACAAAATTTTACCTTTTGTTTCATTTTTTTAATTTGATCCGTTCTTCTCTTTCTTATTCCTTTTATTTACCATGATTTTCTTTAGTTGAATCAACAAGGCCTGATAGAAAAACATATGACTCTCCAACTTTTTGTCGGCAATTGGCAAATGACAGCTAGAAAAACAGAGCCTTAACTTAAAACAGAGCCTTTTTTATTATTATTATTATTATTATTATTATACTTTTCCTTCCCCACTCTCCCGTCTCATCCTACCAAACATCTTGACCCCCAATTTCTTTTTAGCTTTCAAATCAAAGGTGATAATCCCAAGACTGATCGTTTAGTTCCTCCCAAGATTTACCCGCCCGCGATAAGTCAAAACCATGGTAGTAAAAACGCCGTTTTAAAACGTAAAAACGCAGTTTTTACGTTTTTATTTTGGGTTAAACGCGTTTTGTTGTGGAAAAAACGGTTTCAAAGTAAAAACGTAAAAAACGCCGCGAAAAAAAACGTAAAAAGCGTAAAAACGGCGAGTTTTTCCAAAAAACGCAGTTTTTACTAAGAGACTTAAGTGAAATTTTTAAAAGTTCTGAAGAGGGACTAAAGTGAGAATTTTCAAACCATTTTGAGGCAGAACTGAAATTTCAAAAATATCTGGCTCCTTTTCTGTAATTAATAAATAAACATCATTTTACCCCTAATTACACTTAATTCAATACAAATGTTCCTAACTCAACTTAGTACTTAATCATACAATAATGTCCCAGAAAATGCATTAAAAATCCTAATTTAATCATGTAAAATCATATAAAAAATATGGTTTGATCAACGACAACGTTGGACATTTTGATCGATATCGCATTGATAAGTATATGTGTGTATGATGACAAGTACCTTACTTTTCTCGAATTTTTTATATATACATATGCAGGTAAAAACTCTGTTTTATTTTACGATTTTACGTTTTACGATTTTTCATTCTCCTTCCGCTTTTACGTAAAAACTACGTTTTCACTACCATGGTCAAAACTCAGGTTAGTCCCTCTGTTTTCTGCTCTGTTAGCTTGTTTGAATCCTCTGACTTTGTCTTCACTTGATGTGGTCATCCTAGAGATTAGTTTCACGTTTACTTTTTCCATTTTTTTCAAATTTTAGTGTTATTAACCATTGATGGACGAAGTTTTATAATCTCCTATCGGTTTCAACTCTCAAGCAATTTTGATCTCCCCCCCCCCCAACCCAAAAAAAAAAAAAAAAAAAAAAAAAAAAAATATTTTAACGCGCTTATCTCTGACCTTTAGCAGTATCTTTCTACGAGTCCTAGTTGCTTGGGGAGGTTGGATTGAGACTATGAGTTCCCAAATGGTTCCTGAGATTCCTGTTATAGACCTCACGGACGAAAACTTAAAACCTGGCACAGAGACATGGTTTTCAGCTAGCCAAGTCATGCGAAGTGCACTAGAGGCTAATGGTTGTTTTTATGCAATAAGGTTTCTACAAGCTTCGTAACACAGCCCTTTATCAAATGAAAGAACTGTTTGACCTTCCACTTGAAATAAAAACGCAAAAGACCACCGATAAGCCCTGCCATGGTTACTATGGACAAATTCCGATGGCCCCTTTATATGAATCCGTTGGATTCTGTATACAATAATATTTTATATCTTCAAATTTGTTCTGCTATTAATATTTAGGTGATTATTTATACTTCTTAGCATAAGAACAAACATTTCAGAATTCTGTATTTGTCAACATATGCTTGTAATTTCTAGTGAAACAACGGCGTCTTAACTTTCAATATCAGCATACCGAAGCACACTAGACACCTCTTCATTATTTAATTTTAAAACATGACCTGTTGTAATTCGTCTTGTTTTAGCAGCCTAGCTAAATTACCCAAAAAGAAAAGGATCTACTTCAAATATCCTGTATATTCTCTTGGTGTCGTTGCCTTAGCCATCACAATCATCATTAGCATACAAATTCCAAAAAAAGTCAAAAGATTCTGAAAATCCTAGATATAGTTGTTAGGATATAGACATATAGTTGTTAACGGGGCTGATATAGTTGTTAATGACCTACCCGTTAACAACTAACGTTTTAAGAAATTATACCAAAAAAAGCCATGTGATCTTTTCTGGGATTTTCAGAATCTTTGGGTATTTTTTGGATTTTTTTTTTTTTTTTCTGTTTCTGTTTCTGTTAAACGGGCCTGATGTGAATTTTCCCCAAAAAAATGCATTGCGTGTCACTAATTATATATACTTTTATATGTATATGCATCCATTTGCAAGATACATTAGCTCATTTATAGCTCCTGGTTGCTTGGGGAGAAATATTATTGAGAAGATGAGTTCCCTACTAGTTTCTCAGATTCCTGTTATACTTTTCGGATGAAAACTTAAAACCTAGTACAGAGACATGGTTTTCAGCTAGCCAAATCATGCGAACTGCACTAGAAGCTAATGGTGTTTTTATGCGATGAGTAATAAGGTTTCTACAGAGCTTCAGAACTCAGTTCTTGTTCTAATGGAAGAACTGTTTGATCTTCCACTTGAAACAAAAAGGCAAAGGATCAGCGATAAGCCCTTTCATGGTTACTATGAACGAAGTCCTCAAGCCCCTTTATACGAATCTGTTGGAATTGACTTTGATGTTGGCCCCGTTAATAAGGAAGCAGTTCAAAAGTATGCCAACATCATGTGGCCGACTAGATACGATCATTTTTGGGACTCCTTAAAACTTGTTTACGTTGTTGTTTTGTTGTTTACCTTTCTAATTATATACTTGAATTTTATGTGGTCATTAATTGTTTCTGTTGATATTTGATATGTTTTGTTGATATGATTTGATTTGTGTTTATTACTCCCTCTGGTTTTTCAATATAGGATATAATTAAAGAATTGATCATGTTCCTAAATAGATGGCCTATTTCTAATTTTTGTTAATTTTTTCTTAAATTGCTCCTTTTAATACTTCCTCAAGAATAATTAAATACGAAAGAGAGTGATTAAGAGAATAAAGAAAGATAATTATAATGTTTTTTAAAAAAGTAATATTAACTAACTTTCTTAATCTAATCAAATTAGGTAAACAATTCTTATATTAAGGACTAGAAGGAGTGTTGTTTTAGGACTTATTAGACCATTATATTTTCTCGGTACATATTGGTATCAGATATACAATATTTTTCTCTCCAATATCTTTCAGTTTCTTACTGTTTCTTTCATTGTTTGAGTAGTGAGACTATCAATCAATATGCCAAGTTGCTAGTAGAAATGGACCAAACAGCTAAAAGATTATTGTTTGATGCTTATGGTTTGGACAAAAGACACTGTGATTCACTTCTTGGATCAACCAGTTACATGCTCCGAAGCTTTAAATACCTCGTACCTCAGAAGAATGAGAGTAATTGCGGATTGCATGCTCACACAGATTTATCATACTTCACCATATCACATCAGAACAATGTGAGAGGTTTGCAAGTTAAACTGAAAAGTGATGAATGGATTGATGTTGATCCCTCACCTTGCTTGTTTCTGTTCGGGGCAGGTGATGCATTAAAGGTGGGTTTATTTTTGATTTCCGTGGAAGATGGAAATTCTAAATTTTATATTATTGAGTAGAGCCGTCAAAACGGGTCAGGCCCATCGGGCCGGCCCGTTTAAGCCCTGACCCTTTAAGAGCCTGGCTTAAAAAATGGACGAGATATTGGAAATTAGTCCTGGAGAACCGGCCCTAACGGGCCTCGGACTTAAATGGACCGGCCCTGGAAGGCTTTGGACCGCGTGCCCTTTTCATCGTAGCTTTTTCTTTTTTTCCTTTTTAAATTTATTAATATATATATATATATATATTGTATTTGTTATAGAGTTATTTATCCATTTAACTACAAATACATAATAATTATATTCTAATTTTATGATTTGATTTATTATTTGTTGCAAATAAAAATTATGAATGTGTTCATGATGTGGGAGAAGAATTTCATGATATTTTTACTCATGAGAGGAGGCTATTACTCAAAGTGAAGAACAATCAAATGTCGTTAAAATTGATGATAGTGACGAAGATGACGACAATAATAATAGTCATCGTACTAATGTCGCTAAGTGATATACTTTTTATGTTTTATATGAGTTATTTGTGAACATGGTTTGCTTTTGATTATGAATTAGTGACTGTGCTTATTTATTGGATGATTCGTGTTGTAATTTACTAATTGTATTTAAAAAGAAAAGTGGAGGAAAAATAGTTAAAATTTGGAATAGTAATTTCCGGGTCCTGTGGGCCGGTCTTGGTGCTCTCGGACCGGGGTTTGAAAAACATGTGTTTTTCTTACTCCGCGCCCTGGAGGGCCGGCCTTGTTAGGCCCTAGCCTTTCACGGGCCAGCCCTGATTGACAGCTCTAAATATTGAGTGTGGATTATAGCTGCAGATGCTCATAACAAAAGAAACCAACAGCTAGGCCTCATAAATGAAGACCAAAATATAGAAGTGAGTCACACATGTGACTCCTATATTGTATAGTGGCAATTGGCAAATAACAGCTGTCTCAAATTTTTTACTGTTGTGATGCTTAATGCATCGAGGTTTTAGTCTAGGTATTGATCCAGATCTAAAATGCACCTCCCTCAGTCCCATTCCTTTTGAATATATTATCACTACCATTTTTTATTACTACCAATGTCACTATCACTTTTTCACTGTTAGATCAGAATCTCATTTACCTTTATCATTTCTCTCTCCTATTGAGATTCCAAGATATTTGTGTTATAAGAAAAATATTTTTGAATGCAAGACGAGAAATTAATTAATTTGAGATACTGGATGTAAGAAATATTTTAGGATGCAACATATAATTTAATCTAAATAAATAAAAAATAAAAAAATGCCACATCTCTCTTTTTTTGTTTTTTTTGTTGCCCACTTGGTTTACCGGAGCTTCGCCCCATACTTGGCTATGGTAGGAGAGTCTCCCAAACGAAGGTTTTTGCATTTACAAGGCTCGAACGGATCTTTACTTAAACGACACAAGCCGTTTACTACTTGAGTCAATCCTCGTTAGTAATGCCACATCTCTCTAATTAGAGGATAAGCATATAAGAAACACCTAAAGAAAAACATATAATGAGAATCCTAGACCCACAAGACATTCCCAACAGTACCATCTCCACCACCCAGGAATCGCCTTTACTATAAATAAAAAAACAATTAGAAAATGGAAAATAATTATCTACATCAATTCACATAGAAGAGAAGACTAAAAATCTGTGTTTATGGGTTTGTTTGATTTTGTTTTCAAAAATAGTTTTTTGTTTTTAAAAACTGAAAAACTGTTTTCAATAAATTGTTTTTAAAAGCAAAAAGTTCTTTTGAAAAACAAAAAAATTATTTAATTGTCTATTTTTCTTTTTTCATTTTTTTTTTGAGCCACCATATATCTACTATCAACAACATCTTACCGGTGACGACCACCACCTTGTCAATATCACTTCAAACACAGATCTTTTTAAACAACTATTCAAACCAATCTTTGTTTTTTTGTTTTCAAAACCTTTTTTAAGAACAATTTTATAAAACTGTTTTGAAAAAAGAAACAGAAAACAGAAACAAACAACCCCAATACTGTAGAAATTCGATGATCACTTACAGGTCGTGGGATGACGAATCCGGAGAAGAGATTCCGGATTCCATAGAAAGCAGCAGCAACAATGACAGCAACATGGTGATTTGGTGTGACAGCCACAGCCATGATGCCATAGAAGGTGAAGTACATCAATGTGAAGAACAGGTACCAGAAGAACTTCTCCGTGGTCCAATCAAATCCAATCATGGCATATACGACTATGATATCATATGTTACAGATTGGAGAAATACATAAGGTATTTCTATTAAAACCTGAAACAAAACGCCAAAAAAAGTTTGACTCTACTAGATTTGAGAATATCATGATTAAAGAGGGAAACAAAGTACTCTGTAAAATAAGGATTTTAAATTTTTAGTTACCTGTGCAAATGCATAAGGTATAGCAGAGTACAATCCAGCGACTCTTTCTCAATCAAACACAGTTCTTTCAACTGCTAGCACTGGTTGTACAGAAGAAGAGTTCTGAACACCAAGGAAGAGAACAGCATTACAGCAGTATATATAGATCCCATGGCATTAAACAAGTCTTGTCTCTTTGAGCTCTTGAGAGTTGCAAAAAAGAACCATATCAGAACTGAAGTGAAAAATATATAGATTTCTAAGATTAGCAAGTAGTTTTTTTTTTTTTTAAATAAATAAATAACTTATGTTTTGGTTGTGAAAATCAAGGCTATGAAAGTGGTGAAGAGAAACCTCACAGCAGTATATGGAGGATTTCTCTAATATGACCAATGTTGTTTCCATAAGCACGCCAAGCATTGAACCATAAATGACTCTGAGTACTGGTTGGGGAAATAAAGATCCTATGAACCTGGTGGCTTGCCAAGTTCAATATGCTGCTAGTTTCTCCTGAAAAGTCATACATTTTATGAATTTAGAATATCAACAATATGAATGTCACAGTAGTCAATAGCCATTGTAATCATATTTATGTATGAACTCACCTATACAGGGAGTCCACATTCTATGCTTATATTTACATGCTTCTTACATGCTTATATGTGTAAGCACTATTTCCAAGAAAGAGAGAAGTCTTGGATAATGAGAAATTTGCAAGTATAAGAATGTAAGAAGCATATAAATATAAGCATGGAATGTGGAGTCCCTATATAGGTCAGAGCTTTTATAAATATCAGTAAAATCAACTCCTAAAGAAACCAAGTTGCCCAATTATAGCCGTCTTTGATTTTGCTAAAGCCGTCAATGCCCTACAATATAAAAATATTGGAAAATTAGTAACCAGCCCTAATTATGGCTTGCTCATTGGGAAAGTAAAAAGTTGATTTTTTAGTTGCATCCTACCTCAAAATACTTGACTAGATGGCTAGAATGACGACCTAACGGCCCTACACATATATCTCCTGTCCTTCATGCTTCATCAAGAAAGGCCAAGATCACAGTAGCATACAAATGTCAGATACCCAAGTCTGATAAAGAATAATAGTACCAAACGCAAGCTTCATTGATTACTATGATTTCTTACTTCATCAAAAGCTTCAAATATGTCAATACTTGGCTGATGGATCGTGCACAAAATAGTTCTTCCGGTGTCCACCTTGTTTCTAACTGTTCTGATAACAATTGCAGCAGCTCTTGCATCTAATCCAGAAGTAGGCTCATCCATGAAAATAATAGAGGGATTAGCCACTAGTTCAACTGTGATCGTTAACCTCTTGCGTTGTTCGGTCAAAAGACCACTCACGCCGGGCAAACCAACCTGTAAGTTCCTCAATGGGTTCAATTCCACAAGTTCCATGACTTCCTCAATAAACATCTATAACAATTCCTCAAAAATCCAACAATAAGGCTAATCAGCATTTTATGTCAAGAGAAAATTTTAAGGTCAGGACCAAAAACAGGAGCAAATTTAAGGAAATGTACTGCTTGGCTTTTCATTCTAACCTCTCTGGTTTTAGAATCAACTTCTTGAGGCAGACGAAGACATGCTGAGTAGACCAATGATTCATAGACAGTAACATGTAGCGAGTGGATATCATTTTGCTCACAATAACCAGAGACTCTAGCAAAAGTTTCTTGCTTTTTAGGATATCCTGAAATCTTGAAGCTCCCACCAATATATCCACTAGTTTTTCTACCAGCCAAAACATCCATTAGAGTAGTTTTTCCAGCACCACTGACACCCATTAGTGCTGTGAGAATGCCGGGTCTAAATGCTCCACTCACACCCTTTACAAGCACCAGTCTGTCCTCAAGTACACCTTGATCTTTTATTTCCTGCCATTTTGATATCCAATGAGTTGGAGATCAAATAAAACACTCAAACCACACTACTAGACTTCAAGTTTACTAATGTTCTTTTTTTTTTTTTTTTTTTTTTTAAACCTGTGGCATGTCAACAGAGTATACTACTTCATCAAATGTGATAGAATGTGGCTCAAAAGGAAGAACCATCCCTCTTTTCCTTCCATGGCTGGAATCCGCACCATTTTGGGAACTCTCTACAAGGAAAAAATGAGATCTTATTCAGCATCAAAGGCGTACTATATGTTACAATTCAACTACAGCATGCGCTTGCACACATAGTTACCTGTGATGTATTCTCTTCTGGTTCTTCATTTATTGTTGCCTGTGGCTTCTCAAATGCTGCAAAATCACTCATATCAATTAGTAAAAGCTATGCATCACTCTGATAAGATTTTTTCCCCTCTTTTTTCAATGCGGCAAATTGATGTGAAGATACTTACGGTTTAGGAATGATAGAGCCAGTGAAAATAGAAAATTGAAAAGCAGAGTAAATCCAGCCAATGCCGCATGTCCAAAAAATAGAGCACCAGTGTAAACTCCTCCATCGGTCAGCGTATCCCGATGCATATTGGTTCTAAAGAATAGCGTCATTGCTATAAATGCCATGATAGTGAGCTAAATAGAACCAAGAAAAAAGTTTACCAGTCAAAATCATGTATAAAATAAACAAAATGATCTTTTTATTAATGATAATAGAGAGCAAGTACCCACCTGTGTTAGCTTGAAGAGGTGGAGAAACGAATTCCTTTTCATAAGCAAATAGCAAATATTCTCTAGAGAAGTTAGCCTTCAGAAGCTCCTCCTTGTTAACACCAAATTAGTGGTTAAGGCAGCTGGATGGTTCTTTGACTTATCAAATGGAGCTCCAAGTTCATCTCCGATTCTTCGATCAACGTGGAATGATTGAAATGCCTCAGCAAATTGAGCAACTGTTACAAAACTGTAAGGTTCATCTCAACGCACCCAATACTGTTCCTGATCTTTTCTTGAAGTCACCTACAACAAGAGAAGATTATATGAACAAAATCACAATAAAACCATTATATTTGTGGAAATAAGAGATGACCTTTGACTTACTTCTTGAAGAAAGTCAGCTACAGCTTTCCTCTCAGGACATCTAAAACCCATTGATTCAAAGAAGTCAAGCACATATTCACGGGGTCCTTGGTATACTATTTTTCCATCAAAGATCAGAATAATGTCATCGAAAAGTTTATAAGTCTCTGGCGCCGGCTGGAGCAGTGAGATAACTGCAGTTCCATTCAGAATGTGAACTAACTGGCTGAGAGAGTTCACAATTTGATAAGTTGTAGAGCTATCCAAGCCAGTGGATATTTCATTCATGAATAAAGCATTAGCAGGTCCAACCAACATCTCCCCCATGGTAACACGCTTCCTTTGTCCTCCAGAGATACCACGCAACATTTCATCCCCCACCATGGTATCATCACATATATCCAATCCCAAAACCTGCAAGTTGTAAGAAAAACAATTATTAATCTGTTTCCTTCACATAGAAAATTTTAAGAAATTATTAAGCAGGAAAGAAGCTGATATTGGTATTAACTTTTGATGCATAATCTGTTACAACATTTACCTCTTGGTCCTCAGTTGCTGCTGCCTGGATTATCAGAAACAAATAAAACGTTATGATATTCTTCACTCTACCCATCACAGTGAACATTTATAACTTAATTATATAGGGAAAAGTTATAAAAGGTTATTAAAGCGTCTCTCTTACCTTCAGACATCAATGTCTGGATCAGGTTTAATATTTACTTCTTTCTCTCTTCTTGACAATTCAGCTAGCAAGTCTGTGATAACACACCGAATTAGACTATCAAAAATTAGAATAAAAGGAAAAGGGGAAGATGTTTATGTGAAATTCTACTTACCATATATGATCCCACCCCTTGGCACCTTGCAGAGAAAGCCAAGGTCTCTCTTACCGTCATTTCATCAATATGAACATCATGCTGGCTAATGTCAGCTGCAGTTTGTGAGGAACAAACTCTTCCATTTCATGGCCATTATAAGTCACTCTCCCAGATGTCTGTAAGACACAAGGGTATTTAAATTAGATGAGAAAAATTAAGAAACCACATCTGTTAATTTACCATTTTAAGAAAAAAATGATCTTTAGCTTTCATCTTAAGACTTGGATCAAGCTTTCTAGACAAAGCCAAAAGAAGTGTGGGTTTTCCAGAACTTGGTGTTATACTTGGCCCTATATTTCTCGTACCCATCCTCCTTAATATGAGAGCATTTCTTTTGCTCAATTCTCTGCTTATTCTGTCTTGGGCAACTTCAGGCACTTCCTTATGTAAATTCACATACTTGTGTAGTTGGATTGGGGAGGGTGAGATTCAAGGGAATCTCAATAGCAAACAGTACTAACAATGCATGTAAGATGAATGCTAGAACAAGATATGCTTAGCTTACATAGGCTCATGTTCACATGATGACATTTTTGCATGCTCAATGTTTTGTGCACATACATATGGCCATTGTATAAATAGAAAACAGAGTTTCAATCATTCATACATGGTTCACATATTCCAACAAAGCAATACCGCACATCAATAAATGACATACACATCAAATACATGCAAGTTAGGTAAGTTCACTATCTTATGGACTAATATCCTTTCTTGGTTTCCTCTTCTTCAATACGTTTATGCCTTTAATTAGTTAATATAATTACTCATTTTTGATTTTTTTGAGAAGTTCTTCCTTTTTCATAAACGTTGTTTTGTGGATGTTGTGTTTGCTCTTTTGTTTTTATGATGAACAACTCAATCTATTTTGATTTTATAAAATCCAATAAATAATTCTTTTTATCATTAAAAATTGAACATTATGTTATGGACATTTTTAACAATTTAAGTTGGATGTAGGCTCGTTTTAGAGTTGCAAATACATACTCATATAAACAATGGAGCTTCAAACTTGATACAGGCAATTAACTTTTTTGTGGCATAAAATTCATTTAATTTAAAACTGTATAAATAATAATTGATTTAGTAAAATCACAAAAACTATCGCCTTTTGAAGTTGAAGAATTTTACAGAGAAGACATAGATGAAAGCAAAAAGTACAGCAGAGGCAACAGTAACAGCGGCAACAACTCCAACAAAATCATGTCTAAAGCTAGAATAACTATGAAGAAACTCGTTCACATGTTGACTTCTCTCAAGCGTTGTTGTCACATCTCCATATTGTGTAGCAAGCAATCCATATAAAGTCCATGCCACTGGACATATCCAGTAGTAAAATCACAAAAACTATCGCCTTTGGAAGTTGAAGAATTTTACAGAGAAGGCAAAGATGAAAGCAAAAAGTACAGCAAAGGAAACAATAACACCAGCAACAACTCCAACAAAATCATGTCTAAAGCCATAATAACTATGAAGAAAGTCCTTCACAGGTTGGCCTGTCTCAAGCGTTGTTGTCACATCTCCATATTGTGTAACAAGCAATCCATATAAAGTCCATGCCACTGGACATATCCAGTAGTACCATCTCCACCACACCGGAATCCCCTGTTCCATTTGATTTCACACTCTTTAATCAATCTCCAACAAAATGCTAAATCACTTCTTACTCCTTTGTTAAACTTAAATAATCAGCATAGTTACATGTTTTATGTAGATACTAGTGCAAAAATAACATTTAGACAAGTTAAAGCATACATTGTAGATCTCGCCTCGAGTCAATTTTAGATAAGAATGTTTTATAAATTCAAACACATTTTAAATTGGGTGGAGAACCAATCTAGAAAAGTATTTTATAGAATGGTTCCAAAGATCAAGTCTAGAAATTCATACATTTTAAACCAGAAGTGTCCACATCTTAGGTTTAAAAATGTGTTACTGTTATAATATGTGAATACATCAGGTCTAAAAGTCATTCTTTTTAAACCTTATCATCTACAATCAGTTTAGAAAGTCAGACACTTTCTAGATTAAGTATAGAATTAGATGTGCTTAAGTTAGGTCTAAAAAATGTGACCAAAATAGAATGTCAAGTCTAAAAAGTAACTCTCTTTAGGCTTATTGTGCTCATGTGAGGCCTAAAAAGTGACTTTTACAATATGTGGGGGCATCAAGTCTAAAAAATCATACTTTGTAAACTTCATCTTCTACAATCGGGTTGGAAAGGGCAGTTTAGTCAACCTATTTTGTACTAGTGAGAGTTTGAAAAATGAGCTGCACAGTTTATAACTCATAGGACAGTTAGAGTGTTTGTATTATATGTAGGTATAGATAGATTGTTTTACTTACTGTTCTTGGGATGAGGAATCCTGAGAAGAGATTCCACAGCGCATAACATGCAGAAGCAATAATGCCAGCAATGTGATGATTTGGAGTTACAGCCACAGTCATCATGCCATAAAAGGTGAAGTATAGGAATGTGAAGTACATAAAGAAGAGATACCAAAAGAATTTTTCTACCGTCCATTCAAATCCCATCATTGCATATACTATCACACCATATGTCACAGCTTGTGCCAGAATATAAGGTAGCTCTATTGCAACCTGGAAACATAAAAACACCAACTTTTATACCTTAGTACACAGTCCCATCAAACTTACAATCACCTCCAATCCTTAATATAAGAGCTAAATAACTAGTTTATAGATATTAAGGAAATTAGTTAAGTTATTTATTTATAATAAATGAGTGTTAGTTTTCATAAAATACCCTCTTCAATCATGTGTATTGAAACAACCCTTTGATAGAAACACTCTTATTATGTGGAGTTAGTAGGGATTGAAGTCTTATATTTAGGAGTTAGGACCATAGTAAGCTCATTGTCTAGCTCTTATATATTTAGGACTGAAGGGAGCATATAAGAATTGCAGCTTTCAGGTTGTTGTTGTGTAATAATTGGTCAATAAATTACCTGTGCAAATGCATAGGGGAGTGCAGAATACATTCCAGCAGCTTTTTTCTCTGTAAAACACAGTTCTTTCAATGGCCACCACTGGCTGAACTGCAGATGCATTTTGAATTCCAAGAAAGAGTACAGAATTGTACATTGAACCCATGGCATTAAATAGGTCTTGCTTCTTGCTTCTGCAAGATTTAAGAGGGGGAAAAAAGGTTCAAAGTGAACAAACATGGGGGGTATGAGGAAAGAAGAATATATAATGTAGTAGTTTAAAGAGGTTTGTGAAATGGAGCGTACATTTTGGATCCAAGATCCCAGAACATTGTTCCAAAGATCAAAGCTATGAAGGTAGTGAACAAGTATCTCACTGCGGTATATGGAGGGTTTCTCCAATAAGACCAATGTTGTTTCCACAAGCAAGCCATGCATTGCACCATAAATGGCTGTGCATATTGACTAGGAAAATGCAGATCCTTTGAACCAAGAATTGGCTTGCTCAATTCTCCTATAACTTCTTTGTTCCTCCTAAAATAAGTCACATTTATGATGCTTTTAGAATATGTAGTCTCACTAATTGTATAGTTAGTTAACTTATACTAAGATAGGAATCAGATTTACCTATATAATTCTGAATTTTTGTAGAGATCTGCAAAATCAACATCCAAAGCCATTTCTTGTGCTTGAGTTGTAACTTCTAGCATCCAAGTTGCTGGGTTGTACCCATCTTTGATTTTGTTAATCCCTTCAATCCCTGGATATAAAACCAAAGCTATAAATATTGCAGTATCAGTAAAAACTATAAAGAACCAGAATTTTTAATTGAAACATTGATCGAACTTAAAAGATCAGTATGATTTTTAACTACCGGAGTCAAATATTAAAGTGGACTTATTGTAGTTGAGCCCAACCTTAACATCTCATCAAGAATATAATCTGCATGACTTCAACCAAATTCAGCTTAACCCAAGAATGAGTACAAACACAGTATTTTACCTCAAAATACTTGATGAGGTGGCAAGAATGACGACCTAGTGGCCCAACATAAATCTCTTGGCCACCTCGCTTCAATAGTAAGAGCTGAAACCACAGTTTTTTTATAACAGGAACAAAACATTGTCAGTGTAAATTAATGGGGAAACAAATTTTCAACCTTAAAGTCATTTCTCACCTCATCAAAAGCTTCAAATATGTCAATGCTTGGTTGGTGGATTGTGCAGACAACTGTTCTTCCTGTATCAACTGTATTTCTAACTGTTCTCATAACAATTGCAGCAGCTCTTGCATCCAATCAGAAGTAGGCTCATCCATAAAAATTATTGACGGATTGGCCACTAGTTCAACAGCTATAGTTAGTCTCTTGCGTTGTTCGGTGGAGAGACCACTCACACCAGGCAAACCAACCAAAGATCTCCTTAATGGATTCAACTCCACCAGCTCCATCACTTCCTCAATAAACATCTGTAACCATTTATAGGAACCAAGAGAAAAACATCATCAACTTTGGGATCAAAATCATATATTTATTGACATGTTAAACATTCTTTTTTCCCCGCCAGGGGAGGGGGTTCCTATTAGGATATAAGAGTCCCCATTGAATAATTAAACAAAGGATTGAAGGTATAAAATGTCAATGCAAGTCCTACCAAATTGGCTTAAGCTATTTTGATAGAAAGACAAAACCTAATATATGCCACATTCACTAAAAAAAATCTAACATGATATCAGAGCCATTCGACTTAGGAACCAAGAGCAAATATTATAAGCTTTGGGATCAAAATCAGACAAAACTTTAAGGGTCTATTAGAATATAAGAGTCCCTTATCGACTAATTAGAGAAAAGATTGGAAGTATATGATGTCAATGGATGTCCCATCAAATTGGCTTGAGCTATTTTGATAGAAAGAAAAACCCACTATGTACCCGATTCACTAAAAAAAAAAAAAAATCTAATATGGCATCAGAGCCATTCAATGGAACAACCAAAGGAAAAAATGAAGGTTATGGACATGATGCCTCCGAGGGTAAAAAATAATAGATACAAACCCATGGGAAAAAATGAAGACTATAGAATTGATATAAACCTAATTCACTAAAAAAAAAAAAAAATCTACAAGGATCAAGTGAAAACCTTTCGGGTTTTGGAATCGACTTCGGGGGATAAGCGAAGGCATGCTGAGTAAAGTAAGGATTCATAGACGTGACATGAGGAGAGTGGATATCATTCTGCTCACAGTAACCAGAGATTCTAGCAAAAGTTTCTTGCTTTTTGGGATATCCTGAAATACTTATGTTTCCCTCAATATATCCACCAGTTTTTCTTCCTGCCAACACATCCATCAATGTCGTTTTTCCTGCTCCACTCACACCCATCAAAGCTGTGAGAACACCTGGCCTGAATGCTCCACTAACACCCTTTAGAAGCACCAACTTGTTCTCAACTACACCTTGGTTCTTCATCTCCTACAAGTTCAAAAGTTAGAGTGAGTGTGTTTGCAACTATAATAATACAGGTCCTACGTACATTTAGAACCGAAGGTGTATTATTTTTTCCCAATCAATCTAGTTTCTTTTGTTAATAAAGAAATTTAACAAAATCAGTTTACCTGAGGCATGTCAACAGAGTATGTAATTCCATTAAAGGTGATTGAATGTGGTTCAAATGGAAGAACCATTCCTCTTTTCCTATTCTGGCTGGCGCTATCTATCCGCTCGGCCCTTAAGGGCGCAGCGTCTGAAACTCTCTCTCTCCCATCGCCATCATCCATGTTCCCTGAAATGACCAATTGAAAGCTTGTTAATAATCTATAAGACTCAAGAACAATTATAATGACTAAACTTCAATCCATGCTCATAATATAGTATAGCTTTTGGAAGTAGAAAACATATATTAAAAATGTTTGGTGCACCTCCTATGCTTGTTAACTCAATGCTTTCTTGATCTTTTTCAGGAGATTCTTCAGATATTACAGCTTTTGGCTTCTCAAATGCTGCTCATTCAAAGTTTAGATATCAGTTATATAATGCAAAGTATCATCACACAAGACAAGAACAAGTACAAAGAAACATTGGAAAAGATACAGACAGACAGATAGATACTCACGACTAAGAAATGTGAGTGATAGAGTGTAAGCAATGTTGAGTAAAAGTATGAATCCAATCAATGCTCCAACACCTATCCAGTACCAATACTCTTGTGTGAAGAAGCCGCGGGACTTGAGAATCAAAATTCCTAGTGGCTCAGATGAACCTGGAAGGACCTTTCATTGCAGACAAAAAAAAAAAAAAAAAAAATTATGTGTCAAGGATCACAGTAAGGTTTTTATTTCAAAAGAAAAGAAAATTTTGGGTTGATAGAAGAAATTACGTGTTTCCAACTGCTTCCAAGGAACTCGTTAACCATTATAGCATTCTGGCTATACATCAAAGGTGAAATCCAGTAACCCCATATCCACCATTTCTTGATATCCTCTGTTTTAAGAGGAAACAAAAGAAAGAAGCATTATGCAATATTCAAATTCAATAACTTGAAGTTTCAAGATCTTGTAGTATGTGTGTGTGTGTTAATCTATGAATTATTCATGTTCTACCTTTTGACAAGATGAAGCCTCCCAGTGTTAGAAGAGTGACTATTGCAAATGCTCCAAATGTGTTTGCAATTATCATGTTCCTACATGTTGCTGCAATTGTTCTGAACATTCCAGAAGCCATTTGTCCAAGTACTAATAGCAAAAGGCATTGCTTGAAACACCTACATCATCAACACCATCAAGTTTTCCACTATTTCAAGATAAAAAGTTGAGTTTACAAGTTATTTTAGTGATCAAGGAATGATAAAAAAGACTAACTTGTAAGGATTCTTTTTTCTTTTTTTAATACCTGCCAATATTAGGGTCAAATCCAATAACATAATAGGTGAGGGCAACCCAAACAGCAGCTTCAGCCACAGTAAATGGAATCTGTAGGATCCAACTAGGGATAGAATATGCCCACGCGGGATAGAACAAGAGGTCTCTTTGCTTGAAGAAAACAGGAAGCTTCCCAATAGTCATAGACATCTCAGCCATCCCATTGAACATTAATATAATAATGGCATAAAACAAAGCTCCCACATAAAAGCTTCCATGGTCTGCTGAATCTTTGTGCATCTCAGTTCGTAGAAATAAGGTCATTGCCACTATTGCCATTATTGCAAGCTATTAGCAAAAAGAGGGAATGAGATCCCGAATCACATGATTGTATGTGTCACGAGTCCCACATTGGAAGAATCACATCTCAAAAGCTAGCTATTGGAGTAGAAGAGCCTAGGCCTATCTTTAAAGATAACTCTTTCAATGTGGGACTTGTGACAGTATATCTCTTTTTTATGAATTGAACTTAGTAGCTTACCTGGGATAGCTTGAATATGTAAACAAATGAGTTCCTTTTGATGAGCAAGAACTCTCTTGAGAAAGTTGCTTTGAGCAATTCCATCTTGCTAACACCATATCTCTTGGTAGTTAAAGCAGCTGGATGGTTCTTGCTCCTATCAAATGGAACAGCAAGCTCATCACCAATTGTTCTACCAACATGAAATGATTGAAATGCCTCAGAAAACTCAATTACTGTTATAAATCTGTATGGCTCATCTCTACGCATCCAATACGCTCTTGATCCTTCCTAGAAGTAACCTACAAAAACAGGTAACTAAATATGACTTGAAACTCGAGTCATATTTAGTATCTTAGAGATAAAAGGTACTTCCTCCGATCCTTGATGTAGAACCTATTTGAGTTGATTTTAATTATAAATATAAGACCTATTTCAAATATTTATCTGATTTACCCCTATTGATACTTCCTTAACAATAATCAATTAAGAAGATGATAACATAACTAACTTTCTTAATCTAATTAAATTAGGTAAGTAGATATTATATTAAAGACTAGATGGAGTAATTAAAAGTGGCTTACCTCTTGAAGGAAGTCAGCAACACCTTTTCTCTCGGGACATTTGAAACCCATGTACTCAAAAAACTCAAGGACGTGCTCACGTGGTCCTTGGTACACAATTTCACCATCAGAGAGCAAAATGATGTCATCAAAAAGCTCATAAGTCTCAGGTGCAGGTTGTAGCAAAGAGATAACAGCAGTTCCATTCATAATGTGAACAATTTGCCTTAGACATTTCATTATTTGAAAAGTTGTGGAACTATCTAAGCCTGTTGATATTTCATCCATGAACATTGCATTTGCTGATCCCACCATCATCTCTCCTGTGTCCAATAGCAACATTAAAATTTCCAAATTTTAGGTTTAGATAAATAAAATCCTAATATAACCATAATATTATGATATGTCAATTGTTTTTGAGCTTGGCTTATCTAGATGCACATAAAATAGGACTATTTCACCTAAAGTGAGTGAGTTCAACAAAAAAGCAGACAAAATTTGCTTAGTTACTTTGTGCTATACACAAAGTGAGTTTAATATGTTCTACTCAGCTGCTCGATTCGAATTAATTTGGACCCTCAATTAATTTTGATATCCGATATGCCACGCAAGAAAAGTGAGTTTATGTTTGGGACAGGAAGTTGAATCCTTTTTACCTGTAGTGACACGTTTCCTTTGTCCACCAGAGATACCACGCACCGTTTCATCTCCTACCATAGTATCAGCACATATTTCCAGCCCCAAAATCTACAAGTTATTGTAAAAATGAATACCTTTTTTGCTAATTATAATTGCTTTTAATTTAATTTACAGAACTTTGAATTAAAAAATTGACATTTGGTTGATATTGTTATACCTTAATCACATACTCAGTCATCATGTGGTTTGCTTCCTTGCCTTTAGATGCGGTTGTCTGGGATATTATTAGAACTATTTTAGTGATTCTAAATTGAAAGGGATCGGAATATATTATAAAATATTAATAGTTCTAAGGCACAATGTGAAATTAAATAACAATACATATCAGTAAGTCCCACCAAATTAACGCTTATATGTTTTATTGGCAAAACTATATATGTCAGGGGTAGGTGCCAACGTACCTTTATTGAGTTTGAAAAGAAGAGAAAACTATATCTGGAATCTTAAAGATTACACTTAATGTCAAAAACTAGTTATGAAAAATCTCAAGAAAGACAGTACTAAATATTAGAAAATTTACTGCAAATGACTAAGAACTCTAATTGGCTTTAAAATTCAATTATAATTTTTATGATTCTTTGGAGCAAGTTCCATATACAAAAATCTAGTAGCAACTTTAATATTTAAAAATAAAAAAACCTTTTAATTTCAATTAAGTGGGACCTACATATATCTGTCCCAAACATAAGTAAAAAATTTCACTATTCATGATTTGTAAACAATTGATATTATTATAAATCTTACAATATAATAATATACATAATACTACACAGATGAATGTCTAGATTAAAGAAAAAAATCTCAAGTAACAAGTCTGATGAGAACTTGTGAATAAGTTAGACGGAGATAAGTTTTAATAGTGCATATATATATATATATATATATAATTAGTATGAGGAAAAAAAATACTACGTAAAAAGGAAGGCTTATGTTATGACCTTCATGTAGATATCAATATCTGGATCAGGCTTAATATTTGCTGCTATCTCTCTTCTTGATAATTCAGAAAGCAAGTCTGCAATAATAATAATTCAAATGCTTAATTAGTAGATTAAAAATATATAAGAAATTAAATTAAAAAAGAGAGAGAAAGAGACAAAAACTATTAATAGACTAACCATAACGTGATCCTACCCCTTGGCACCTTGCAGAAAAAGCCAAGGTTTCTCTTACTGTCATTTCTCCAATATGACAATCCTTCTGACTTATGTAAGCTGCTGTTCTTTGAGGCACAAATTCATTCATTTCACGTCCATTATAACTCACTTTCCCTGAAACCTGCAGGATTATATACATATTGAATAATTAATTAAGAGTAATTAATTAATTAACTGATAATGTGATTAATTTTAAATTAACCTGAAGGGTTGGATCAAGTTTTCCTGCTAAAGCCAAAAGGAGTGTGGTTTTTCCAGAACTTGGAGGACCCAAAAGTAGTGTCATCCTTAAAAAAAAAAGGAAAAAAAAAAAATTATTCTTAATTAACTATCATGAGACACAGATATAATTAATAACATGAAATAATAATAATAATAATTTGGAGCCTTCCTGCTTGCTTCTCAGTTTCTCACCTACGAGTTCTCACAATTCCACTCACTTTTTTAAGGATATTCACATGCTTCTTTTTGCTTGGAAGAAGACAATTCAAGCAATTCTGGATTGATCATCAAGAGAAGATACAAAATTATTAGAATAATTATTAATTATTATATATTTCGCCTTCAACCTAAAAATGAAACATACCTTCTTATATGGTAAAAAATTTACCTCAAATATATTAAACACGAAGTTTATGAATGTCGGCATCGCTCTACTTCCCACATAAGCCTCTGCCTCGACATTCAAATGCTCAAACCGAACTTCAATCGTTGGAATCTCAATCCCAACTCTTCAGAAAAACAAAAAAAATGGGGTTTTGATATATTTTTTTAGACTAAAATCTCAGAAAAATTATAGGTTTGAAAGATTGAAGGTTATATATTATTACCGATCGATTCTTTGCCTGAGTTTCAGCAAAAACTTCTCATTATCTTCTTCGGCGACTCGAACCAATCTCTCGAGAATTTTCTTTCTTTCTTGTGATCCAATATCAGAGACATTGATTTCATTAATCTCACCATGTGAAGATGTTAACAAACCTTTCCTTAAACGATTATAAGTAGGAAGCTTCTCAAGTGCAGCCCATTTTAGAGCCTCTTCGTCATCTACTTCCCTGAGGCTAGAAGAAAACGAAAAAGCATCCATGGACGTCCTCCTCCATAGTGAAGAACTGTTTGCTCGTAGACTGATACTGGCTTTGTGCATATCACTGCCCTCCATCATCATTTTTTGTAGTTGTTGTTGCAGCCAAACACGTCTTAACTATTCTAGTGAAACTAAATTGTAATGGTGTGTGTATGTGTGTATCTAAATATAGAAAATTTATGGAACTGATGAATAGCCTAAGAAAGCTGCAACAAACTTTTAGGTGAGAAAAGGAAGAGTCAAAACATATATATATATATATATATATATATATATATATATTTATTTATTTTGGTGAGGTACGAGAAGAGAAGCCATAAGAGAGTGTATTTGGTAAGGTTCACCCAATTTGTGTACCCTATGATTATGTCCAAATATAAACTCTTTTCCCCCTCACACAAAGATGATATCAATTTTTCTCAACTGAACTATGTATGTATTTATTATGGATTTGTGCTGTATATTTAGATGTTGACCTTGTCCTCCGCCTATAAAATAAAAGTGAAAATATTATAAGACAAATAAGTATTCTTGTATATGTTTCCTCAAATATAGTAACTAATTAATGGAGAGAAAAAGTAGTGGATTCGGTTGTAAGAAAAGTATTATTCATTTTATTATTCAGTGGGTTTATAAGTAATTATACTTTATTATGTAAAGTAATTAATTTGGTAAGAACGTAAATAATACGAGTCTATAAGCAAATTGATTTGAACTCAATTTTGTTACCTAAGAATGTAAAGTCATAAACTTAGTAAGTCAACTTGTGAGTTTTATTGTAAATACTGTATAAGCAGGTGTTTTAGAATGAAATGATGTGTTTATAAATTAAAGAATTTATGATGGTTTATAAATCAATATATGAGGTTCTTATATTTAACATATGGTTATGACTTTTTAATTGAGAGCGTTAATTATTTATTAAAATGTATGTCAAGATACTTTGCTTGTTTTGTTATAAAGAAAAAGGTCGAACAGATACATTGATGACGTGTGGCTAAAAGTCCATGATTGAAAAATTATTTGGCCATAGGTACCTGGAATCTGTGGTGGTTTGGAAGAAATAGATATGTAGAGAAAATGACAAAATTGCACACCATGAAAGCTCAGGTGTAATTCGTACAAAGTCATTTGCAACACTCTAATTTAATTTTCACACCATGGAAGATTATTTGCAATTCATGGAAGGTCATTGGCAATTTGTGGAAGGTCACTTGCATTTTAACTTATTTACACACCATGGAAGATCAGTTGCAATTCTTGAAAGTTTAGTTGCAATTCGTAGAAGGTCATTTACAATTCGTGAGAGGCCATTTTCATTTGTACTCTAACTTAATTTTCACATCACAGAAGTTCATCTGCAATTTGTGGAAGGTCACTTGTATTTTAACTTAATCTGCACACATGGAAGCTCAGTTGCAACTTGCGGAAGGTCATTCATAATTCATGGCAGGTTAATTGCTATTTTTTGTTCACCTTCTATTCTATCAATTTATCATGATTCACCTTCATCTCCATCTTTGTCTCCCTCCATCACCAAATATGTCATGTCTTGCCACTGCAGAAGGTGTATTATTTTTCTGTTTGAAATTTTATTTTTGTTTTGAACTAGGTTAAGAAGGCAGAGGAGGGAGGGAGCAACATCAGAGATTGAAGAAATAGGGGGAGTGAAGAAGGCAGGTGCAGAGGTGGCAAACAAGGTTGCTAGATTTGATCTGGTGTTGCAAGATAGAGGTCGTTGTGATATTAGTTTCCAGAGTCACCATTGTTCATTGTTGGAGTTTACTTACCTACATCTAGTCGCTTAGGTTTTTCTTTGGATATGGAGATTGTGAAGGGCGAAGTAGGAAAGCTGAAGGAGACAATGACGGAATCGATAATAGTGAGGGAATAGATGGGTGGAAAAGGTAAAATGGTAGATCTTTATTTCATTAAGGGTAGAGTAGGGTAGAGTAGTCATTTCATATAGTTACTTATTTCTTCCAAAGGACTTCAAGGCATTACTTTTTCTAAGTCCTATTCCCCCATTGGTTCCTCAAATGGGGATTTATCCCCAATTCCCCTATTAAAAAAACACTTTTAATAATATAAAAATGAATAGGTTTGATCTCTGCTCCCCCTGGATAAAGGACAATATATGAGATAAAATGAATAGGTTTGATCTCTCTCTCTCTCTCTAGTTTAATGTAAATACTATTTTTAACTTTAACTTTTAATTATGGGAGAAAATTAAATGGTTCATTCAATATTTTAGGTGGAGAAAAAGTATATAGAAAAACAAATGAACACAAAATAAATTTTACCAAATTTTGATATATATTTTTTTCCTAATATTGATTGATCAAGGAAAACAAATATTTTTCCATGAGAAAAAATAATTTTGGTTTTGCATTAAGGTTGGACCAAATTGGGAATGACCAGTATAAAAAGGTTGGTTACTGTGTGAACATGTTATTATTATAATATTCTCTCTATCTTGGTATGCTCATTTCCTTCGTGTCACATCTATATATTCTTTTACACATTAATATTTTAAAAAATATGAATTTTGAGTTTTGTGTAAAAGAAAAAAATATATAAATTCATTCTAATTGTATAACGATGGTTTAGCGGAACTAAATTATAATATCAGACGCTTACGGTATCTAAGCTGTTATCTTCTCATACCCCAGAGGATATATTTGAACAATTTAGATTAAGCTTTCTCAATTTTATAATCAATAACTTTTATATTGTATTGAACTGGTTAGTTGGCTTTTTTATCTCAATTTTTCTCATTATCAATGTCTTTTTGTGTGGTGTATTATAAGGAAAATGCTATCAAAATTAAAATTTGATTATTCGATCACTTTACTATTCTTGTATTAATATTAATGTCCATTTTTTATTTGTGTTGATTAATGGAATGATGTTCATATCGTCTTACTTCATAGAGAAGCAATGATCTATGTCGGTAAATTAAAATTTGTGAAATTAAAGCAGCAAATAAATATGACTAAATTAGAGTTGTTGTTTGTTCAGTAGCCTGTAGGTATCTAAATAAATGTTCTTTGAGATATGATCAAATCTAATTTTTTTATATGATTATCCAGCTGAGTCAAATTCAAGTATTATCGACTCCACTGGAGATATGAATCTCTTGGTATTATTACTCTTCTACATTCATTTCTATTTTGTCCCTTTTTTTTTTTTTAAAAAAAGTTTGGTTAGTTTTATGAATTAGTCAACTTAACGACAAAAGTATTTTAATTGAGTAATAATGTCTTTGTTTTAATCAAGACTTTGAATTTGAATATACCAAACTGATCATGAGTAAAATTATGCCTACGCAGCCACAACATATAGTTATGTGTGTGTGTGTATTTTTTTTTTTTTTTTTTAAATTTCTTCCCCACTTCTTGTAGTCAAAGAAAAGATTGTGCAAGTCTTAGACGTCCATCTTGCAGTGCTGTATCTTTTTCTCTCTAATAATCTTGCTTTTTATGTTCATGTTTGTTTGTTGTTTGCTTTTGTTTTCTTCTTGGTCTGCAGCAGTTGGTTGGCTTCTGCTCAATTCCTGTCATATGCTTCTAAAATAAAATAAAAAGGGAATAGTGATAAAGACATAAAATTAATTGGAGAATATATTCCGGGAATGTGTATCTATTATTTTCAATATTAAAACTGATTATAGTAAGATCCTATATATAAGGTGGATCCACGATTCTGCTCCCCACAGTTTTCTCCAAATATCTCACACACTCCCCATTATTTAAATAAAACAAATAGATGAAGCAAAATAATAGGAAACTAACAAGAGCATTTATCGGACTCACTGTCGTGAACAATCCTTAAGTTATCTACTTGGCAGATTATTCAAATAGAGTTAAAATAAAATAAAATGAAGGACCATAGTAAATATCAGCAACACAATAACGTTGGCAATTGATTCCTAAAGTCTCGCACTGATTTTCACAGTCTTCACCTCATGTTATAAAGTCTATGGTCTCTGATATCAGAGTTTATTTCAACATCCTAAAGGATGTAGATGTCGTGAGACAGGACATAAGGATCAACCGATGCCTCGTGGTGGCATTACTTATTCGGGATGGCTCTACGAGTGCGTTCGTAGAATGGTTTTCGGCGTCAGAGCTTACAGAATGATCATGCGTGGAGATTCAAGGGGTCGTGCAGATTGAATCATGGGTTTTGGGCTATCATGAACTCCTCATCGACATTGCCTCTGCTTTCTTCCAAGCTTGACTCTAGCTGCTACTGGTTTGTTTTGCTTTCATTTGTGTTTCTGTGTAACTCACAGTGGGGCCTGGTGCTTTGCTAAGATGTTTTAGGCTAAACCCTACATATTTTAGTAGACCCAGGCCTTTTTTTCTGTAACTCGTTTTATCCGTATAATACAATTGTGCATTTTTTTTTAAATGATTGTGCAAGTCTTTGAAAAGGTGAGCCATGAGAATTAGAAACTAGTGTTATCACATTTATAGTCAAATACTATTATATCATCCATAAAGTTTCGATCTTTAACTTTATTTATAAAAAAAAAAAAAAAAGAGCTCATGCTATATATATATATATATATATAGTTACTTATTTGGATAAGGAGATTGTGAAGGGTGAAGTAGGAAAGTTGAAGTGAGGGAACAGATGGGTGGAAAAGGTGTAATGGTAGATCCTTATTTTATTAAGGGTAGAGTGGTCATTTCATATAGTTACTTATTTCTTCCAAAAGACCTCAAGGCATTACTTTTTCTAAGTCCTATTCCCCAATTAGTTCCTCAAATGGGGATTTATCCCCAATTTCCCCGTTAATAAAACACTTTTAATAATATAAAAATGAATAGGTTTGATCTCTACTCCCCCCACCCTCCGATAAAGGACAATATATCAGATAAAATGAATAGGTTTGATCTCTCTCTCTCTCTCTCTCTCTCTATATATATATATATATATATAGTTTAATGTAAATACTATTGTTAACTTTTACTTTTAATTATGGGAGAAAATTAAATGGTTCATTCAATATTTTAGGTGGAGAAAAAGTATATAGAAAAACAAATGAACACAAAATAAATTTTACCAAACTTTGATATATTTTCTTCCTAATATTGATTGATCAAGGAAAACAAATATTTTTCCATGAGGAAAAAATAATTTTGGTTTGGCATTAAGGTTGGACCAAATTGGGAATGACCAGTATATATAAAAAGGTTGGTTAATTACTGTGTGAACATGTTATTATTATAATATTTTCTCTATCTTTGTATGCTCATTTCCTTCGTGTCACATCTATATATGCTTTTACACATTAATATTTTAAAAAATATGAATTTTGAGTTTTGTGTAAAAGCAATAAATATATATATATATATATATAATATAGGGATAGGATATTGTTACTACTATTTTTTGTTACTACCAATGTTACTACCACTTTTTCACCGTTAGATCAGAATCTCATCTACCTTTATAATTTCTCTCTCCTATTAAGATTTGATCTAACAAGTAGAAAAATGGTAGTAATATTGGTAGTAACAAAAAATGGTAATAACAATATCCTATCCCATATATATATATATATATATATATAAATTCATTCTAATTGTATAACGATGGTTTAGCGGAACTAAATTATAATATCAGACGCATACGGTATGTAAGCTGTTATCTTCTCATACCCCAGAGGATATATTTGAACAATTTAGATTAATCTTTCTCAATTTTATAATCAATAACTTTTATATTGTATTGAACTGGTTAGTTGGCTTTTCTGTAGACCCAGCCCTTTTTTCTGTAACTCGTTTTATCCGTACAATAAAATTGTGCATTTAAAAAAAAAATAAAAGAAAAAAGATTGTGCAAGTCTTTGAAAGGGTGAGCCATGAGAATTAGAAACTAGTGTTTTCACTTATACAGTCAAATACTATTATATTATCCATAAAGTTTCGATCTTTAACTTTATTTTTAAAAAAAAAAAATTTGAGCTCATGATATATACTAGATCCAATTTTTGTGGTAAGAATTTTTCATTTACCTACTTATGCCAAAACACCCCACAACATTAATTGTTTTTTGTGACTTTTTAGTATAACAATGTGAATAAATTAATTTTTCAACACTTCTGATAAAAATTCTGAAAATATGTTCAAACCTGTGACTCGCCATTCTGAAACCATTAATTGTTTCTAATGACGTATAATGGTTTATACTCACATGCATTTAGTAGGGGAGTATTGTTATTTAGGGACTTTTAATTTGTTCATTATATTGAACATAATGGCTAACTACTACAAGAATTGAAATCTCTCCCGCCATTTGCACCATGTTATTATATGTTCAAACTTTCAAAAGTTATATATAATAGGAAAAGCCACTGAAAAATTCCTCATAACTAAATTTTATTACGCAAAGTATCTGCAATTTATTTAAGAACAACTCAAGCGTAATCTATTTTAATTTCACCGAGTGCAACTCTACTCCAAAATTAACCACCTACTCAATGACACGTGTCCTTTACCTTTAATTAAGGGGTAAAGGAACAAAAATACACATATGTTTTACTTTGGAGAGCGCCAAGCACCATATGTTTTTTTTTTTGAGCAAAAATATATATGTCTTTAAGACCCAAAGATCATATGTTTTTTTTTTTATAGCAAAAATACTGTATAACTTTCTCAAATGGAGCAAAAATACCATCTCCGTTAGCTATCTTTTACTTTTTTTAGTTGGTGGGCCCCACAATTATCACCACTTTCCTCCTTTATTCCGTTTGGGCCCCACATACACACACTCTATCTCTCTCACCCTATTTCTCTCTGTTTCTTCATTCCCACGAATCCCTCTCTCTCTTTCTCTCATTGATGATACACCGTCGGCATATAGGATTCCTTCCGCCATGTATTAGCTAGGACAAACACAGGGGCAGCAGAATGGAGCTTACCGTCGAACGAATCGCTGTTCAGCATCCACATGGGGAATATGAGTTTCTCGAGAGAGCTGGAGTGGTTGAACAGCGAAATGTCAGGCGATCCTCCGGCTCCATTAACCAGCCATAACAACCATGGGGGGAACACAAATAATCAGATCCAAGATAACAAGCTGAAAGATCCAAGCACAAGTAATCATCAAAGCCAAGTGAACAAGCCGAACGACAATACAAGCACGGGTGTTGATCAACGCCAAGCGAACAAGTTCGACGACATGAGCCAGAGTGCAGGGAAGTTCTATCAAGATAGCGATGAAATGACTGAAGCAAAAGTTGCAGAGACAATGAGACAAGCTATAATGGAAAGCTCAGGCGATAATGCTTTGTCATGCGCTTCAGCAACGTCCCGTGCCGATGGATCTGATCACAATATAGCTAAGGATGCCTCTCGTCATTCTGAATGCAGCACCAAGTCTTTCTCCTTTGGCCTGTGAGTTTCTCATCAATCTTCTATAATATTCCCTGCAAATTTGCAGTTCAGGATAATAATTAATAATAATATATATATTTTTTTGTGCTGTGAGATTTGAAGACGGCCAGAAGGAGGAAGATGCAGAAGATGCAGACGCAAACAGAGACACGAACCCCAAAAGAATCATCATCGGAAGCATCAACTAAAAGAACAAAGCCATCTTCAAATGCTCGCTGTAACTTCCTTTGTTGATCGATTGCTAGCATTATTAAAATAAGGTAGGATGTTATAAAAAGGGCTTGGATTAATTCCACAGTTCCCAACTCGGCTTTGTTGGGTTGTATACTTGTATTATTTCCATGGCGTGCTTCTTCGTAAACATGGCTTGTTCCAATCTTTGGGTTTTCAGCTGGGGTTTGTTGCTTTGTACTGTTTTCAGATAGTTATTCAACCACAAAATCGTCATCATTTCTCAAGGATGAACTTACATTCTGAGATTGACTGGTCAACGGTGAACCATCTTCTTGTGACGCAGGGTTTTTAGGGTTGTCGTGATCATTCGTGTTATTCTGGTTTTCTGGATTAGTAACAGAGAAATGGCGTGTGTGAGAGAGAGAGAGTGTGTGTGTGGGCCCAGACGGAATAAAGGAGGAAAGAGGTGATCATTGTGGGGCCCACAAACCAAAAAAGTAACGGAGTTAAAGGTAGAGATGATATTTTTGCTTCATTTAAGAAAGGCTCATGTGTATTTTTACGCATAAAAAAAAGTATATGTTGCTGGGCGCTCCCAAAGATAAAGCATATGTGTGTTATTGCTCCTTAATAAATTTTGCAATGTGAGATTTTTCAGTGTCTATCTCTCTCTCCCCCCCTCCCTCCCCCTCTCTCTCTATATGATATGATTTGTGCTATATCACAATAATGTTGTTATTCATATATGGGCTATAAAAGAGGGTAATTTTATAATAAAAATCATATACAATTTAAAATTATCATGATTTCTCATATTTATTTAAATTAATTGAATTTTTAAATCCATGAGTGCGTGTATTAATTCTATAAAAAAATAGTCTAGAAATATCATGATTTCTCCTATTATTCTTTGTGCAGGTTTCGTGCTAGATTATAATACTACAAAATAGGAATTAAACATCCCCCAATTAATGTCCGTTTTAAAAAAAATTTAACTTTAAAACGTAGATGATGGCATTGTTGTAACTTTCTCCTTACTTTTAACTCTGTTTTTTAAAAGCAGACGTTAATTGGTGTGATACAACGACTATTTTAATAAAAACAGTCATTATATCGTAGACACCATTTATTTTATTTTGAGACACCATTTAATTTTATTTTGTGAAAAATTAGTGTTACTCATTGTTAGAATAAAAGCTTCAAGATTATATGACCATTTGTAATTTTATCTCATATTTATAGCTATTTCCTAGTATGTAGCTTAGAATTTCTATAGCTATTTCCTATTATGTAGCTTAGAATTTTTATAGTTATTTCCTAGTATGTAGCTTAGAATTTCGATCGTTAAGAAAAGAAATCTGTCCATATTTTCATTTAGTTAGTTCCTAATAATTAAATTTAATAAATTAAACAATATATATCTTATAATATATATATATATATATATAAATGATTTTATCCCATATTTATAGCTATTTCCTAGTATGTAGCCAAAAATTTTGATGGTTAAAAGAAGAAATCTAATTATATTTTCATTTAGTTAATTCCTAATTAAATTTAATAAATTAAACAATATATATCTTACACATCTTGTATTTTCATTTTGTTAGTTCCTAATTAAATTTACTAAATTAAACAATATATCTCTTTTATATATATCTAAAAAAAATATATCCATATCATTTAGTTCAAGCTTACTCCATGCCATTTTATTTTATTTTTTATTTTGAGTTACAACGATTGGTTTTTCAAAACCGGGTGTTGAAACTCGAATTTTTAGATATTTCAACTTCAATCTCGCACTTTCAACATTTTATTGTTCCCTCTCTTCCATAAAAATATAAAGTTTTTTCTTCAAAACCTAACCGTGCATAATATCTTCCTCAAATCTGTCCTAAACACAACCTTTCAATAAGAGTCTCGAGACCCACCCATCTTCGTCACCACATCCAATAGCCCCACCCTTGTCACCAAGGAGATTTGCTACCACAAAGTGAGCGACTTCGACTCCAACTCGTCGTCTTCCGTGAACTACGAGCGTCTTTGCACAACCTCCAGATCTGTCATTTGTCACCGGTTTTGAGATCTCGATCATAGATCTGCGTCTCTCTCTCTCTCTCTCCCCCCTCTTCACTAAACAAAATGTCAAGCAACGATCCCAGGCACATGGACTACCTAACATGTGTACGTGTTGTAGATTTGTAGACATATAACGATTTGTTATTTAAATAACAATCGTTGAAATTCAACAACTGTTTTTTAAAACACGATCACGGTAAGTCATAAAATTTCAACGACACTTTTTATGGTTTGTTAGTTTCTTTTCTATAAAATTAGAGAGTATGCAAAGAATGTATTTTCTTTAATAATAATAATATTGCTAGCAAAATAAATTAGTTTGTTACCATTTAATCATTATATGTGTTTCTTTTAAAATAATGATTTAAACAGATGTTTTTCACTTTTTGTTGCATAACTTGTTCAAAAATATTTATCTACAGAATTATCTTAAGAACATAAAAATAAATAATAAAATCAAGAAACCCCTGTAAATTCCGCTTCTTCCTTTAAATAAGACAAAAGAACGCAGTCGTGTGATGAGCATAGAGCAAACTATTCTTTTGCCTTTTACCCAAAAACAAAAAACAAAAAAACAAAAAAACAAAAGAAAACCTCTGTATCCGATTCCAAGTGAAGGCTTCTGAAAGTGCAACAATAATACTCCACTAATAAGGATAAAAGAGTTGTAGATAAAGATTACAACTCTAAAGGCTGTTTGATATGATGGATTTAAAGAGGAGGCGAGGAGAAGAGAGCAAAGGTTTTTATGCTTTGGATATTAAAAAAAAAATAATAATAGAAAAGTGGATTATAAGGTTTAATTATTTTCTTACTCTTACATATTACATATTTTTTTTATTAAAATTTTAGGAGAATCCTAATAAAATCCAATTGAAATACCTGAATCCATATTCAAGCATATACTTTCAATAAATTCTTAATTTGGCTAAGAGGTGTTATTAAATTTTTTTAATAGTAATAAAACACTATAATGCCCCTCTAAATGGCTAAGCATCCCCTACATATAATTAATCAAAAAGAGAAGGAAAATATTTACATATACTGTTCGTTTCTAAGAACATAAATGTCTAACGACAGAGGGTTAGTAATGGATTAGTTTAGGATCTATGACTTTCTCCAGGTTAATAGGTAAGGATCCCGGAGATAGGATGGTTCTATGATGTCTATGGGGAAGACACCACAGAATATCAGATGATCACTGCGCTACACAAGGATGGCGTTCGGCCAAAAGGGGGTAAGGTGTGTGCACAGTGTTATCATAAAATAAGGGGTTCTGAGTCTCATACCTGAGGGTAATCTCCTATTTATAGGGATTACCTAGGGTTTCGTCCTGAAGGTTTGGTATTCGTTCTTTGATTATCATGCAGCCCTACGTCCGGCGGGTGCTTGCTCCACTACCTGTACTGTCGAGATTAACACCCTGATTAGCGGGCAATTGGTTCTTTGCCTGCTTTAACCGGTCCTCATCTAAGTGGGCCCTTATTGGGCCACGTTAGACCAGGGCCCGATATGCGAATCCGTAACGAGTTGCCCCCAGCTCGGAAGTTTAGGCCTCTAAGCTTCCGGGATGGATAAGTTATCTGAAGCGGAGTGCAACCTTGGCCATTTTGGCCAGTAATCTGGAAAATAACCCGGTTCGTTCATTCCCAACCTTCGTTGCCTATCATCGACTTTACGTGTGTCCGAGCCAAAAGGTCCGCTTTCCCAACCTTAAACAAGCTCTCAAGCGGCCTTTGGCTCTCTATTCACCGGTTGCCCAATTTTCTTCTCGCTTGTGATTCCCGAGAACAACATTATCTTCTTTGAATTGCCCCTAGTTATGCATACCGAGCTATTTCTAAACCAAGGCCGAATTCCTTTCGTCGCGTCACCCCAATGAGTACGAATCGATTTCTCTTTTTTCCTTTAACGTCATTTATTTGTCTTTGAAATTTGTGCACATTAAACACACATGTCGTTTCATAATCGTCATCATTGCGCCTTTTCGATTTTCGGACCCGATTCTCCACATGCACTGACTTTAGTACCCCCGACGTTTTGAATTCGCCATGTCTATAAATTCAAATCTTCTGCCTCTCTTCAACACTTTCCTCACGAAGTGTTCTCTCTATTCTGAGGAGACCCTTTCCTTTGAAGTTCTTTCTTCCTCCAAATCTTTGATTTCCAGCCTCCCATCAATCTTCATAGCATCGGTATTTCTCCTCCTTTTCATCTTTATTCTCAATTTGTGTCAACTATCCATATCCTTTTCTCTTGACGTTTTCCCCAAAATCTCACTACTTGATCTTCTGAGTACCCGATTAGGGTTTCTAGGTTTTCTGGGTCTTTTCTCTCAAAACCTTCCATGGATCCTGATAGTCCTCCACTCGTGGATATGTATGGTAAACCCATCCCTGAAGAGGATAGGGAAGTTCTTAGAAAGGCCTCCAGCGGGGCCAAATACTAGTTATGGGCAGTGGACCGTTCTGAAAAAGAAAAACAAGCTGCACTTCTTGGTAGATCCGGCGGAAGCAACATCAAAAGAAACCCTAGAAACCATCATCGGATAACCCCCTGTCCTTAAATACAATCCCGGTCATGATGGGTTGAGATATCCCCCGAACACGATTGGAACCCAAAATCTCCTCAACAAACACCCTTGGTCCATGCAATGACTGCCTTTCTTGAGCATCAAGCTTTCGAACAGCAGCCGTAACTCGGAGGTTTCTCGAATGCTATCCTCTTGCCACCATAAACTTGTCCCACCAATTACCCCATCCTCAGGGAACCCGAACTATTTTGACTTGGGATCATTTGAAAGCGGTTTTACTATCCGAGGTATATACCTTTCAATTATGACTTACGTTCTTTTGCTTATTATAAGTATAAATGGGTTCATCCTCACGCCACACCGAGCTTTCTACTACCGGGGAGTCGAATTTTACTGGGACCTCAGGTTCATCGTTCGTCTGGACGAGCGAAGTGTTAAGTTCCAAAAGCACTATTACGGGTGAGGAGATCTCGTCACTCGGCCTCTGTAATAACGATGGTTGCGAGTTTCTCATTCCCCGTCCTTTTGAATCTTTTTCGAGCTGCCGAGAAAGTAATGATGATCCTCATTTCTTCTTCTTTTATAAAGACTACATCTCTCATCTCGGTATGCACTTTCCATTTACCGAGTTCCAACTGTCACTTCTCCATTATTTGAAACTTGCTCCCTCCCAACTTCATCCGAACATTTGGGCTTTTGCGGTTGCCTTTGAGAACTATTGTAAGCAAAATGACCTGACTTGTACCCTTCCCGTCTTCTTTTCTTTCTATTCCGTTCAAGAGACCGGTAGCGAGAAGCCGAAGAAGAAGACTAACAAAGCGGCGGAGTCTGGTAACGAGGGTCCACCGAAGAAAGGTTGGACCTCCCTTCGTAGTGCTTGTAAACGCAAACTCTTTACCGCCTTTACTGATTCATGGAAAAGCCTCAAAACTTCATTTTTTAAAGAAGCGGCAGTGCCTCAGCAATTCCCTTGGTTCCTTCAACGATACGAGTTCGGGGAAGTTGAAGGAAGATTCCCCCTCTATTGGAGCCTCCATCGCAAATCCTCTTCCGCCAACGATTTTCCTTCTCATGCCCTCTCAGCTGCCGAAACGAAATCCATATCTTTATTGAAAGCATGAATTGCCGAGGGTCCCGAGTTAAAGTCATTAGATTACATTTGGGCTCTCGATTTGAAGAAAAAAAACTTAAAGAGTATGTGAATAATTTAACTGCCTTATGCTCCGTATCTTGTCTTTTGTTAACTCGAAATCTGACCCCTGCACATGTTTTATAGGACCAAGGATGGAGCCAACCCCAGTTTTTGCTGCCACCTTGACCGTGCCTCGGTCTTGAAGGAAGGCGCGTCGGCCAAATGAGCCACACCGGAGTCCACGTCAACTGGTGCTAAGAAAACCAAACGGGCTAATTCCTCCTGGAAATCCGAGGTCCGTCAAACAGCCCCTCCACTGGAGCCAACAATCACCACCTCATCAATTGATGCTACACCGGAGAATCAGACCGATCTTCCTTCTACCGGTCTTCCTTCGCTCCCTCCAAGTCCTACATTTTCCTATGGTATTATCTAGGATAAAGGGGTGCCTCGTCAGATCAGTCAGGCGATCGAGCTTCCCTGATACTTTTTTGAGCCAAAAAAGTACGATACTGCTAGACTCGCCGAGCTACATAACATCGAGCTTCGTACTTTGCAAGGTGCCGGGCTGGCGCAAGCCTTAGCGACTTTGAACGAGCAGTACTCCACGCAAGCCGATGAGCTTGATAGGGTCAAACTCAAACTCGCCGAACATGTTCAAAAATCCGACGAGCTAACATCGTCTACTCTGGAGGATGCCCAAGCTAAAGTCCGAGAAGCGAAAGCGCGAGGAATAAGGTAGAACAAGAGCTGGAAAAGGAAAAAGAAATTTCGGGCAAAGCTATTTCAGATCTGGACCAACTTTGACAGGAAAGCCTCTGGGATAAAACTGCTCTGGATAACGCTCGGAAAGAAAAACAAGATTATCTTGCCGAGCTCAATGCTTATGCTGATGTGATCAAGGTGAAGGATGATGCTATTAAGAAATTTGTGTCTGAATCCTTTGGTAATGCCATAGCACAAATCTAGCTCCTAAACCCTGATCTTTCTTTCAGCACATCCGGGATGGATTGTATGTTGTGGGTTAGACGTGGCAAGATAGTCCCTCTTTTTCCGCCTTCCGAGGTTGCTCCCGATGTTCCTCCGGAGGAAAATGAAGATGAGGATGAGGGCGAGGAAACTGAGACTGAAGCAAGGACCCCTTCCCTATGACGGCCGAGATTGATCCTCTCATTTTAGGGAACTAACACCTTTTTGTTTTTTCTGACTTGTTTGCCGGCTTTATACGACCGGCTTTGCTTTTGTAAATATGATATTATAAATGAAAATCATACTTCATTTTAGAGGATACACTTCTCATCCCTTGTTGATCAAGTTTGAAAATTCCTTGTCTATTGTTCGCTGCCTTTTCATTTTGCGTTTTGCAACTAGTTCACTCAATCATCGATTTTACTATGCAGAATACGGGTTTGGGACCACTCATGGGCACAAATACCCGCCTAAGTGATTTACCAGAATTCATCACGGAGTAAGAGCCATCTGTCACATTGTTACGACTTGATCAAGGTCGTTGTGACGGCTTGCTTCCTTACACCAAGTTTAATGCATTTTAGCCACAAAGGGCTTCTCTGTTTTTACCGCATCTTTCGGGGAACATGTTTTAACCTATGTAGGTGTTACCGTATTCCCAAGAAAGCACATCTGCTTTTTAGGAAACACGTTTTAACCTTTGGCGATTGAAAGTCAATTTGTAAATGTAAGTCGAGGAAAACAACTTCTTTATTCAAAAGTTTCATGTCATAACTGCTTTTACATAGTTCCTGAAGAGGATATTACAAATTTCAGCTCTCAGGCTTTCTTTCGAGGATTTCCGCTTTCAACTATAATATAGCTTCAACTTATCCGCATTCTACGTTCTTCTGACCGCCTTTGCCTTCAAGGTTTCTAATACGTAAGTCCCCTTTTCGAGTTTTTCTCTTACTCGATAAGGACCTTCCCAATTTGGTGCGAGCTTTCCTTCCTTGGCATTCTTGTTGCCTATGTCGGCCCTTCAGAGAACGAGATCACCCTTCTCAAAAGAGCGAGGCCTTACCCTTTTATTGTATTTGGTCGCCATCGGTTGCTTTCTTTGCCAAGTCCGGCAATGAGCTGTGACTCTTACTTTGTCAATCAAATCGACTCTATTGCCAAAGCTTCATTATTCTCCTCCTCCTCATGCTGGGCTTTGATTCTTCTGCAAGAGGATTGGCCAATTTCAACTGGGATCATGGACTCGTACCCGTATGTATATCTGAACGGAGTTTCTCCTGTGGTAGTCTGAATGGTGGTTCAGTGTCCCCACAAGACTTATACAGTTACTCCACCCAATTAGACTTTGCCTCATTCATTCATTTTCTCAGCCCTTCCACGATGACTTTATTAGCTGCCTCTACTTGACCGTTAGACTGAGGATGCTCTACAGACGTGAAATGCTGTTTAATTTGAAAACCGGCAACCATTTCCTGAAAACCCTTGTCAACAAACTGGGTTCCGTTATCTGTGATGATTTCCACGGGTATTCCGAACCGGGCTATAATGTTCCTGACTAGGAATTTCTGCACTTGCGCCGATGTGATTGTCGCCACCGGCTCAACTTTTATCCACTTGGTATAATAATCAACGGCCACTATAAGCCATTGCAATTGTCCTGGAGCCGGCTTAAATGGACCGAGCAGATCCAAGCCCCATTTAAAAAATGGCCATGGTGCCGAGATTGACTTTAACTCCATAGGCGGGAGCCACATTATGTTTCCGTGCTTCTGGCAACTATCACACTTTTGCACATGATCCTTTGAATCCGCCATAGTCGGCCAATAATATCCTACCCTCAAAGCCTTTCTGGATAACGCCTTAGCACCCATATGTTGTCCGTTAATCCCCTCGTGTATCTCGTCCAGGACATATTCGGCTTCTGTTGGGCTGAGGCATCTCAATATTGGGCAATGCAACCCTCTGCGATAAAGCTGATCTTCAACCACGGTATATATCGTTGCCTGCTTCTCCAATTTCTTTGCCTCGACCGGATCATTCGGTAAAGCGCTTCTTTCCAAGTAAGCTACGATTGGTTTCCTCCAATCTTTGTATCCAGAGATAGCCATCACGCAACTTGGTTCCGAAAGACTCTGTTGGATTATCATTCGATGATTTTTGGGGCCCTTGGTACTTGCCAGCTTGGACAGAATATCCGCTCTAATATTTTGTCCCCTTGGAATATGTGTTACCATTACCTCTTCGAATTCTATCATTATATCCTTCACTCTTTCAAGGTATTTGATCATGAGAGGACCCTTAGCCTGGTACGTCCCTTCAATCTGAGATGCCACCAGCTGGGAATCAGTAGATATATGCACTTTCCGAGCTCTGCTTTCTCTAGCCTGTAGTCTCTAGCCTGTAGTAACCCGGCAATAAGGGCTTCATACTCTGCCTGGTTATTAGAAGTTTGGAAATTAAATCGGAGGGAGTGTTCTAACGAAACTCCCTCAGGGCTCTCTACGGTGATTCCCACTCCTCCTCCTTTAGCGTTAGATGAGCCGTCAACAAAAACTCTCCAAACTCCGACGTGACCCGTTTTTCCAACCCCCGACAGGGTTAATTCGGCCACAAAGTCCACCAAAGCTTGCGACTTAATGGCATGCCTTGCTTCGTAGGTGATATTGAATTCAGATAACTCAATGGCCCAACTTATCATTCGCCCTGCTAAGTCTGGTTTGTGGAGCACCTGTCGGATTGGCTGATTGGTCCTAACCACAATAGGGTGACCGTGGAAATAGGGGCGAAGTCGTCTTGCCGTGGTAAGCAAGGCAAACACTACTTTTTCGAGCTTCGATATTTTAACTCGGATCCTTGCGAGGTCCGACTTACGAAATATACCGATTTCTGGCCATCTTTCGTCTCTCATGTCAGCACGGCACTCACTGCTTCTTCACCTACTGATAAGTACAAAATCAACTTCTCCCCTTCCTCGGGTCTTGATAACATTGGTGGGGTCGCCAAGCATTGCTTTATCTTAACAAATGCTTCTTCGCATTCCTCGTTCCACCCTCGCATGAGCCTCCTTTTTTAATAGCTTAAAAAAGGGCAACGACTTCTTTGCCGATTTGGGCAGAAACCTAGCCAAAGCTGCCAGTCTTCCTGTGAGCTGTTGGACTTCCTTCTTGCTTCTCGGATCTACCATATCTAAAACCGCCTGACATTTGTCCGGGTTGGCCTCAATTTCATGATTTGTTAACAAAAAACCCAAGAATTTACCCGATGGGACGCCAAATGCACACTTAGCCGGGTTTAACCGTATTTGGTGAACCACAAACGGCTTGTCAAATATTTGCCGCAGTCTTCGACGTGACTTCCTTGAGCAACCAATTTTACAATCATATCGTCAATGTACACTTCGACGTTCTTCCCCAACTGCTCTTGAAAAATACTATTCATCATCCTTTGGTATGTCGCACCCGCATTTTTGAACCCAAATGGCATCACATTGTAACAGTAATTCGCCCTTTCTGTGATGAAAGCCGTCTTCTCCTGATCCTCTAGATGCATGGCGATCCGGTTATATCATGAATAGGCATCCATAAAGGAGAGGAGCTGGAATCCGAAGAATTATCCACTAATTTGTCTATGTTGGGCATTGGATAAGCGTCCTTAGGACACACCTTATTCAGATCTTTGTAATCTGTGCAAACCCTCCACTTGCCATTTGGCTTCTTGACCATCACCATGTTCGATAACCATGTAGTGTACTGCACTTCTCAGATAAAACCGGCTTCCAACAACTTGTCCCCATGCTTTTCCAAGGCTTCTTCACGTTCCTTCCCATGATTCCTTTTCTTTTGGGCCACCGGGGTTGATCCCGACTTTATTGCCAGTTTGTGACAGCAAAACTTGAGATCTATTCTAGGTATCTCGGATGGTTTCCAGGCGAACACATCCTTATTTTCTCTTAATAAATCTTCTAATTCTACCCGAACCTCGGCTGTCAGCAACTTCCCTACCTTGGTGATTTGTCTGGGTCCAGGTCCTAAGATGAGATCATCCAACTCCCCATTTGGCTCTGCTCTCCTCATTTTCTCTTATTCACGTAAATCCAGCTCAACTATGCTCACCGGCTTTCCCTGAAGTCCGTCTATGACTCTATCTGAAGTTACTCCCTTATGGTTCTACCTCGAGGATGAAGTGTCCTTCCTACGTTCCTTGACTATATTGAAGTAACACTACCGGATACCTCCTGATGGTCATAACCTGATTTCTGTCGTCGACCATTTTCAGCTTCTGATGCTTTGTAGATACCAACATGTCCCAATCGTGTATAGTCGGTCATCCCAAAATGATGTTGTAAGAAGAGGGGAAGTCGGCCACCATGAACTTTACTCGTTCAGATCTAAACGCCTCCTTTGTTCCCAATGTTAACGTGAGATCTATGTACCTCTTCGGGCGAGTATCTTGTCCGTTAAAAGCCGTTAACGTCATCCTGCAAGGCTTTAACTCCTCTGAGTCGACCGAACTTCTGTTGTCCACAAATATTTTTCTAACCCGGCATTTCATCACTATTCTGGTGATTACCAAACCATCATGATGGCCCGGGGTTATGTCCTCCATGTCTGCCTTGGTGAAATTGAGCACAGGGGGATCTGGTTTGGCAGAAAAGGAGGTTTTCTTGAACCCAGGACGGTCTCTAATGGACAGAACCTCCCTCATGCATCTCTTCCTTGAGTTCATCGAATCTCCTCCCCCTCCAAACCCCCCACTTATCAAGTTGCATTCGTCTGTTGCCATTTTTGGTCATTTGGGAATCAAAGTTTATCTCTCCCCTTGGTCGGCGCCAATGTTCGTTTCTAGGAACATAAATGTCTAACCACAGAGGGTTAGTAATGGATTGGTTTAGGATCTATGACTTTCTCCAGGTTAATAGGTAAGGATCCCCGAGACAGGATAGTTCTATGATGTCTATGGGGAAGACACCACAGAATATCAATGATCACTGCGCTACACAAGGATGGCGTTCAGCTAAAAGGGGGTGGGGTGTGTGCACAGTGTTATCAAAAAATAAGGGGTTCTGAGTCCCATACCTGAGGGTAATCTCCTATTTACAGGGATTACCTAGGGTTTCATCCTGAAGGTCTGGTATTCGTTCTTTGATTATCATGCAGCCCTACGTCCGGCCGGGCCTGCTCCACTATCTAACATTTCCTGCTCCACTACCTGTACTGTTGAGATTAACACCTTGATTAGCGGGCAATTGGTTCTTTGCCTGCTTTAACCGGTCCTCTATTTAAGTGGGCCCTTATTGGGCCATGTTAGATCAAGGCCTGATATGCGAATCTGTAACATATACTTTTATTTAAACAGAGAAAAATATCCCACACAATTAAAAACATTTCTCCCTCCCAATCATCTGTAATTAAGCTCAGTTTCTTTACTTCATGGCTGCCTTCTTCTCCTTCATCAAACTTCACTGCAGCACACAATACCTACAAATCTGAACCTCATCTCCTCCATTGTCATTGTTGTTCTGCTTCTTCTCCTCTATAGAGTTTTACTACAGGAGACAACACATCCAAATTCAATCATCATCTCCACTGTAACCGTCATCATTCGAACTCATCTTCCCGTCTCCTTCACTACAGCATGCTCTTGTAGTTTTGAGTTGGGATTTTGTGGTTTGCGATTTTCAGATATGATGGAAGGTGGAGAGGAAGATGGCGATGTGATGGTGGGGAAGTTTGTGCGTCGACTGTGGAGGAGATGACGATGATGAGGAGGCCGACTCCAACTTAAGTTAGAGTTAAAATCAAATGACTTATTGCATCTTGATTGGTTAGCACATATGAGTTGGCACTCTTGTAGTTTCTAAATATTTGTATTTACATGCTTCATGGTAGAGAGGAAATATAGTCTTTTAGTAACATTCATAGATCTTTATTCAGGCCTCTTGACCTAATTAACGATTTGTTAAAATTACAGACTTAAATATGGATTTATATATTTCAATTGGATTTTATTAGGATTCTCAGCTCCCAAAATTTTATAACCTCACTTCTTCTTCTTTTTTTTTTTTTTAAAATCCAACTCAAATGTCCCCCCCCCCCCTTCAAATCCCTCATAGCAAATAGCCCTCTAAGAGCTTGTTTAGTATGAGAAGAGGGGAGGAAAAGTGAGCGAAGAGAAAATTTTCTCTAGTTGAACATTAAGAGAGAGAGAGAGAGAGAGAAGTGAGGTTAAAAATTTTTAATCAATTTTTCTTTCTCTTTTATCTTACATAACACATATTCTCTTTATTAAAATATTATACCCCCACTTCTCCAATTTTTTAAATATAACTCAAAATTTTTGCCTCCCTTCAAATTCCTAATACCACACAAGCCCTAATCTCTCTTGAATATTATTGACTCTGTATAATTCTATTATACTATTTAGAATGATCATAAGCTTGTCAATAAAATAATAAATAAATTATATTGACGATATTTTTTTAAGTAATTAGATATTTTTTCTTTTTCCAAAATATACTTGAGCAGTTTTTAAAAATCATATAAACTATAGAAAATTTATTTTTCAATTTCAAAATACTTTCAAATTCATGAACAGTTAGTTATATATTATATAATAATGAAAAATTTGATGATATTAATTAAAAATAACAACTTTCAAGAATGAATGATTGCAATAAATAAAAGGGTAAAGTAGCATACAAGACAATCTCTCCTTCTAGGGGTATTAGACATGGGGATCCTTTAGAGCATGCTGGCCAATTGCAGGGAATTAGAATTAGTAGTAATGCTCAACCTGTTTCTCATATCCTTTATGCTGATGATTCTTTCTTCTTTTTTGAAGCTAATGATTCAAGCATCAACTCAATCAAGGCCTCTTTAGATCTTTATAGTCTATGGTGTAGACAGAAAATTAATGGAAATAAATCCTCTATTATTTTCTGTCTCAGCATTTCCCATGATAAAAAATTGTTATACTCTCGTTTTCTGGGAGTGAGATTTACAGATAGAGTGGGAAAATATCTTGGTACGTACATTGGTTGATCCAGGAAGAAATAAAGCATAAACTTATAACATTGATGAAATCTGTAAACAAAAAATAAAGAAATAGATTTGTACTATATTAGGTAATTCTAATTTTCAGAATAAAAATAAAATGTGTTAACAAACATAATTTTGATTCTCAGAGTAAAAAATAAAATGAGTTAACAAACGTAATTTTAATTCTCAAAACTATTCCCAGGCACATAATAATTTTTTTTTTTTTTTTTTAAAAAAAACTATTTCATCTTAGAATCAATGTTGGGAAACAGAATGGTTGCCATATACACCCTAAGTGCCTGTTTGGATCCTCCTAGCTATTTTTAGCTTATCTTCTCCATATAAAAGCTAGGCCAAATAGGTTTTTAAAAAAGCTAATATACACCCTAAGTGCCTGTTTGGACACTAATAGACGTTCCGGAACGAAAACGAAACGAAAGGGATACATAAGCTTTTTACGCCGGATACCCATACACTTGAATTTATCAACTCATGAACTTGAACATTTACTGGAAAGAGGAGTATATATATAGTTGAGGCGAGAGACGTATATATTGGATCATAGGCACTATTCAGTAATTGAATTAAATAATATGTGTAATGTGGCTGTCAAAATCTTGCATAAATGCCTGAGAATAACTTTTGCAAAGGGAGAACCCAATTTCCTTTAATCATTCATTAAAATTAATTAAAACCGTGAAAGTTTAAACCTATCTTTGTGAGAACATTAGGCACCATAAATTATTGGGAAAATCATAGTGAGGTCTTAAGGTACAGAAATAATCACAAGTCCATAGGGACTTTTTTATAATTAAGTTATGAAATCCCCTCATAAAAAATCTCGTTGTCAAAATGGCTCCTTATGAAAATCTCGTTGTGAAAATGGTTTATAATGTTGTCAAAATGGCTATGCATGTTGTCAAAAATTCTCGAGTTTTTCCTCCAAAGTGTGTAAAACTTTAGAAATCTGGAAAATTTTTGGTAACATGAAAAACTATTTTGACAACATTAGAAGCCATTTTCACAATAAGATTTTCATACTAATAAATTCATTTTGACAACAGGACTTTTTTATGTGGGGAATTTAGTATGGAACTTTTTTGTGATTATTTCAGTCCTTGAGACTTCACTGTGATTTTCCGTAAATTATTAAGTGCGTTGACGTTAAATCAGAAGCAACCTCCCTTGAATATAAAGAGTGGGACCGACAATAGTTAACATGGGTCTTCGAGTGTTTATTTTACCAAAATACCCTCATTTTCCTTCAAATTCCCAAGATAGTTGCTTCAAGAGGCTGATGAAGGCTCGAAGCATTTGAATGAATTGCAGGGCTTCAACTTTCACCTTGTTTCCGCTATTTAGAGAATTTAGGCAAACACAGAGCTTTTCTTCTTATATACCAAACCCATACCAAGGAAGATCTTAGCCTCTGGTCCTTTCTCAATATTCGAGCCATGCTCACAGTTAAAGCTGTTTTATCATGTTTTCTAAATAATTAATTATTTTATGTGTTGAAACATGAAAATCATATTAGTTAAGAAATAGGGAATAATGATGAGCAATATATAGAATCACTCGCTGGATTCTAAAACTTTCAATTTCAAGCGAGGCAAACTTTTGGAAAATTAAAATAGAGCACCTAGATAATCAGCGGCGGAACTATGTGATGGCCACTGGGGCCTTGAATTGGTGGCCCCGACTGATCTTATAAAATTTATGAAAATACATATGTATTTATTATATGATATTTTATTTGGCCACCAATTTGGCTTTGACTAATTTTTTATCTTCTCGTAAAGATAATGTTTGTTTTATTATTCATTGGGCTATGAAAAGAAAGTAAAATTCTTGTTTGAGATACCGAAAAAGTTAGTATCATCTTAAATATTGTTTTGATTTATAATTATCAATTATTATTTATTTATATTTTCAAGGTTATTTGATATTCCTTCCGTCCTTATTACAAGATACTAACTAACTTTTCTCACAAACCAATAAAAAAAGTTAAGGTCAATAAAGTTACCCTACAATTTAAGTAACTTCCAATATTATCCCTACTAATTGTACTAAACTCTAATATTATATCAATTATTACTCTCACACACTACCCTCATTAATTATGGGTAGACATGGAAACAAATAATTGATGCTCATTGGGAACAAGCAAGTGCCTTATAAAAGGACCAAATAAACTTATTAGTTGGTGCCTTATAATAAGGACCAGAGGAGTACTATTTAGTGAATACTCCCTCCTGGTCTTTATTTAAGAAACCAACTAACAATTCTCACAAGTCAATAAAAACAGTTAAAGTCATTAAATTTGTCTTAAAATGTGAGTAATTTTTAATATTATCCCTATTAATTATACTAAACTCTAATATCATATTAATTATTACTCTTTTTTTGCTCAAAAAAAGAGTAATAATTAATTTTTATTAATTATTACTCTCACTCACTACCTTTTTAATTATGGGTATACATAAAAATATTTAATGCTATTTAGAAACAAGCAAGTGCCTTATAAAAAGGACCAAATATACTTGTTAGTTGGTGTCTTATAATAAGAATTAAAGGGAGTAGTTCAACATGTTTATTTTTGGCCCGGGCTAAAAAAATTTCCTGGTTCCGCCACTGTAGATAATATAATATTTAATTAGAAGGACCATAAAAATTGTAATTATTAAAGATGACCAAATAAGTTTAAAAGTATAAATTGCTATTCAAATTCTCAATTGATTCCCCAATGCAGAAAACAAAGAACAAAGTGTCGTCTTTCCCTCTCCTGTGACCGATTTATCAGTGCCACCACCTTCCTCCCTGTCGTTGCCATTCTCATGCTGGTGCTGCCACCCATCCCACCAAATGGCCTTGAAAACCAAAAAAAAAAAAAAAAAAAAAAAATGTCGTCTGCATTTTTGGGATTGAACCTAAACGTCGTTGAACCCTCCTGTGACCATGTTTTGTGATTTGTTGAGTAGTCCTTAAGTTTAGGATGTGTAAATTTAGATGTCATATTTGGGATAAGCGAAGTAGGTAAGTAGCGGTTATGGAGGGCAATGGGGTGTAAGTGTGTTTGATAAATGGAACGTGAGTTTAAGCATAAGGATGGAGATGAGAACCAGGCTCTGATACCAAAATTGATGCAAGATGTAGCAAGAGAGAGAAGAATTGAATGGGAACAAGTAGAGAGAAGAGAACAGAAGAGGAAAAAGAGAGAAAGAAGGTTGATAGTCTGATATTCAATAATGCAAATGAGTCTACCGTAAAATTAAACCCTAATAAACTATTTATCCTATTATGAGAAATAATTAAATGAAAATAAAATAAAAAAAGATAGTGGAGATAATGTCACGTGGTTACATGAAAATAAATAAATACTACTTTATTAAATATCTCATCACTTATGAGTTAAATTCTATAAATATACAGGAAGAGAAGGATGATTATGCTAAAACTGCAGGTGATATCTCATACATATACGTCAGCATTTTATTCAGATGTGAAAAATATGACTAGTCAAAAAATGCTTTCTACTTTGTTCAGTTTATCTATTAAAAAACAAATAAAAGCTAGAGAAATTAATTAAGCCCTTTCTTTTAAAAGAAAACCTTTGAATCCGATGCCAACTGAAAGCTGTCTTTATAACGGAAAAGCATCAGATGCTTTCCTTCCCATCACAGATTTTAGTCTATTTTCTCGATTTGATGATTCATAGTGTGCCACACACACGTGATATATATTATCCGTTGAAATCTTAAAGTTTTTTTTTTTTTTTTTTTTTCATGTGAGCCGTAGTTTGTTTGTGATTTCACGCCTTTTTCAAATTACTCTCAAGTTTCTTGAAATTTATTAGAATTAAATGAATTTTGAAAGATTTATCTGTATTTAATTTTCTTATATAATATTTATGAATAGTTTTCCTTTTTAAAATTGCTCATGAAATCTCCTCACTTTGCCTCTTCAAATAAGTGCATTTTTTTAGGATTTGAATTTGTATTATACCTCTTATAGCAGTGAGGCCATCCTCAACTAACAAGTTGGTGGTTAATTAGTTTACATATTTTAAAACGTATACATACTTATTTTACATTATAATTTAATATTTATTAACTGTCATTTATATTTCTAATTGTTATATTTACTCCCTTCTTACCAATAATGGTTTTTTCATTATTCATATTATGCTTCATTGACTCATTGAACACAAGAGGTAAACTTAATTGGTGTTGGAATTCTAGCACCATTCTTAACTTTCAAACACCATTCTTAGCTTATTTGCAATTATGATTTTAATAGGAACCATAATTGCAAATTAAATCGTAATCTAATCTCATATTACTTAATCTCATAGCCATTAAAATCCTCTTCGTCAAGATACATCCTAATGCTCAAAATCATATTCAATGATGGCTAGTCACTAAATAGAAAAAAAAAAAACTAAACAAGATTAAGTAACCAAAATTAATATCAAATTAACTAAACATTGAAAACAAAGTGTAATCCACCTATAAGTTCCTAGGTCCTCTATAATATCCCAAAGTTTGGGTCGAGGAATTTGTGGATAAGCCCATAGTAGGCAGATGATTAAGCCCAGTTCAGGAAGAATCCTAAAAATGTCAAGAGTTAGAAAGTCTCTCGGGGGCTATATGTTACGGCTATACTGGGCAGTGGACCTAGTATGTGTATGCCGTAGAGTTAAAGTGGTAGTGCAGAAGGGCACAATAACACATATACAGTGTCATTGGGTTGGTAGAAAAAGGCCACCCAACTATGTTATAAAGCACGGGAAGATTGATCGAGTAAACTGTGTCGGTATTGGTGTGTACATGGCATTTTTACGATGCATATGTGTATCCTGCGTTTTTGGGAAAATGACACCAAGTATGTGGCACCATGTGGAGGCCCACACATACAAGGTCTAACCTGGTGTCAGTCGGCGGGTCTCAACATACGTGTCACAATCCTGAGTAGGCTTCGATAAAGTGTTTTTAATAAAGTAAGGTCATAATGACTAATGATAGCATAACTCTTTAGTTCACCACAAGATTATGACACCTGTCCCTCATAATGACAAAGCATAAAGTTGCTTTTGTGTTGATCTAATAAGGGCAAGACTCATGTCCCCTCATCATGACAAGGTATAAGATTACTTTTATGTTGGCTCAATGGAAAGATGACACATGTCCCGTCATGGTTACAAAGAAAAAACTACTTTTGCATTTGCCAATGAGAAGGCCGTCTCCTTATGACACACTTTTATATTGATCCAATAGAAACATGGCACGTGTCTACAATCATGACAAGTAAAAAGGTACTTTTGTTATTGTTCAAATAGAAATGTGACATGTGTCCCCTTATTCTAACATAGCTTTTGAGTCATTGCCACAAGGTCATGACGTGTGTTCTGTTATCATGACAAGGCATAAAGCTATTTTTATGTTGGTCCAATGGAAAGAGGACAAGTGGCGCGACAAGTGGCACATTTTGCACCATATACGTGTCGCATTTTGGACCAAACATGTGGTGCATTCTGGACCGCACCCGTGTTCTATATATACCCCTTCCCCCTCATTTATATTTAAGCCATTCTTGGCCAAAACATGGAAAAGAGAGGGGGGGGGGAGAGAGAGAGAGAGAAAGAGATAGGGAAAAATGAAATAGAAAGAGGGGGAGAAGAAAAGAGAAGAGTTAAAGGAAAGAGAAAAATTATGGGGCCGATTTCACCTCTAATTTGGCGTTTTTAGCTCCCGGGGCCTTCTCCAATGTTATTCCTCTTGTTGAGAGCAACGTTTCTATGGTTTCGGATTCTTGATATGAGGTGTTTCGTAATGTCTACAAGGTGGAGGTGCTGCTAGATCTCCGAACCAATTGCGGAGTCAAGATAAGGTATATCATTCCTACTTAGTTGCCTGGAATTTGTTATCTCATCAATCAATTATTTCCAGGTAGTAACCTTAATCCCATATGCTTTGTATGTCTCTGTATGTATGTTTTATCATGTATATGTATGCATTCGGCTGTTTTACCATGTACATGTATATGTATGCATTCGGTTGTTGTTAAACACCTACATTTCACACACGAAAAACTGATCGTAGTACTTGAATTAGTTGCTTGTGCTGAAGCAAATTGGATGAACTCTTGCAAACCCTCCAAGAAAACTGAGTTAGTTGTTTTCCGAGTTAGACAATTGTGCATCCAACTCCTACCTCGATTGCCTTCCATACTTCCCCAACCCAACCCTACACAAGGAGTTTGGAACATAACACAATAATACTAACTAATTCAGTTACTAACCAAAGCAACTAACTTTAACTTCCTCACTAATTAGGCCACTAATATATTTTATTTGCTTTACATATCAACATGTCACAAATATAAGTGGAAAATACAACTAGCCACTTATATCAACTAATTGCCACTTAATCAAGAAAGTGCCAAATTAACAAACACATGCATTCAACTAAACAGATCCCAGCAAGCAACTAGAGAATAAGGATAGTACACTAGAAGATGGGGGCATGCATGTGGAAGGGGCAAATAAAGAATGATAAAGTACACAAGAAAATGGGAACATATTACAAATTATGGGAAAAACATATTTTATGACTAACTATTTTATTAAGTTTTTTTATATTTAAACAAAACCATATAGAGTAATAAGCATGATTATGAAAACCGGACCGGACCAACCGGTTCCGACCGAAACCCCGTGAAACCATCCGGGCCTCGCCATAGAAACCGGAGTTAAGTTTTTTTTTTTGGTTGATGCAAGAGAAAATCATCGGCCGTGTCAACGATTACAAATAGAGAAAGAGAGAGATGGAGAGAGAGAGAGATCGACGGAATCTCCCCGTTCGACGTCCCCGTGCGATGAAGACGATGAATAGTGCCATGTTCGCGTTCTCTCTCCCTTTCTGGTTTAGATGCGTTTTAAGGAAAAAGGACACTACACTGTGAAGCATCGCCTCCTTCCTTTTTTTTTTCCAGTCGTTCCTACGCCGCCTACTCCTTTTTTCCCATTGCTCTATTGCTTCTACGCTTGTTGCTCTATTGCTTCTGCGCCTGTTGCTTCAGTGCCTCTGTTTTTTTTGCTCGAAAATCTTGTGCCTCTATTGATTATTTGATAAAGATAAACTTATAGACAGACGTGCTAGAAGCAGATGGAGAAGACTTGGCTCATTGGCACGCCACTTCATGTCATATCATCTCTCAAAAGTAGTGCCATTTTGTTTTACTTTTACTTTTTAAAAAAATTGGGGACCTAATTAATATTATATAATAAGTTATAGTTGCCTACCGGTTTAACTCCAGTTGCCTTTGGTTTGACTCCGGTTTGACCCACTAACCCTTAACCCAAGATTCGACTCGTTGGTTCGTGTGACCGGTCTGGTTTTAATAACCTTGGTAATAAGTAATAACCAATATTGAATGTTGGCAAAAAGAAAAGGTAACTAATAGTACTAATTAATACTAGTCACGCATACATACACCCCCAAATAAAAAATATGTCGACTTGGCTATCATTAGAACATTTGAAAAAGAATGACAAAACACATATCATATCTGTATATATTTTTGACTTTTACTTTTATTATTTTCCATATATTTATTTTAGAAACACTATCTTGTTGGTGAATTAAATTTAACCAAAAAAAGAAGAAGCAAAATCTAGATTCATCACAGAAAATCTTGCATCAAATAGAAAAAAAAAATTTAAAAATGGAAGAAACCATGGAACCCCACCACCCATGGATTCTTTTATTGTAGAAGGAGGAATACACAAACATTCTTCAATTCTACAATGAGTAATGAATGCTTATCAACAATAACTTCAGATAAACAAATAAATAACAGGAGAGGGGGGAGAGAGAGGGACGTTACCGGAGGAAAACGATGAGGAGGAGGCAGAGGGCCGGAGGACGTTGCAAGGAGGTGGAGCCGAACGAACCAAAGAGGAGGCAGAGTGGGAGGAACCAAGGATGAGGCGGAGGGCAGGGGCCGGAGGTACTGTGGATGGGGGAAAACAGTGAGGAATAGGCCGGGGCCAAAGGAATCAAGGAGCAGCCAGAGCTGTTGAGGAGGACGTAGAGGAACTGAGGAGCACACATAGAGTTGAAGAAGCGGACGTCAAAATGGATCTCATTATTTTTAAACACCCGAAATCATTGGTTTCGTCGCATAATGGGTCTAGCATTTTGCGACGAACTCAAGGACCCATTGCAAAATGGTGGCGTTATGGCTGCTATTTTGCGATAGACTAAAAAGCAAATTTTACGACAGAACACACATTCCATCGCAAAAAGTTAGCCAGACTGCCTGCATTCTACCGGCTTTTTGCGAAGGACTCATGGCCCATTGCAAAAGGCGGCCAAAACGCCGCCCATTTGCGATAGAACCATTGTTTCATAGCAAAAAGAAAAGTTTTGCGACGAAACACCTACGTCCAACTTTTTGCCATAGAACCTTGGTTCCGTCACAAAAAGTGAACCAAGATGCTCGCTTACTTGTCGACTTTTTGCGACGGACTAATGGCCTGTCGCAAGAAGTAGCCCTGTTTGGGCGAAACATCCAAAGTGTCACAAACACACTTTTTTTTGCAACGGATTACAAAAATCTGTCGCAAAAATAGAAATTTGTGACATAATTTGTATTTCATCGCAAATTTGGACATATTTTGCGACGGAAATAATGTTGCAAATTCCATCGTCATTTAATTGTTTTCTAGTAATGTGTAAGGCACCAATTAGCAAGTTTATTTGGTTCTTTTTATAAGACACTTACTTGTTCCCAATGAGCATTAATTATTTATTTTCATATATGCCCCAAATTAATAAGGATAGTACGTGAGAGTAATAATTAATATGATATTAGAGTTTAGTGCAATTAGTAGGGGATAATATTGGAAGTTATTTAAATTTTAGAAAAACTTTATTGACTTTAACTGTTTTTATTGGGTTGTATGAATTGTTAGTTGGTTTCTTATAATAAGGACCAGAGAGAATAGTGCCTAAGAGATAGTGGAAATAATGTCACCTGGTTACATGAAAATAAATAAATACTACTTAATTAAATATGTCATCACTTATGAATTATATTCTGCTTATATAGAGAGGGATATAATGATGATTATGCTAAAGCTACAGGTGATGACGTCTAACACATATATGTCAGCACTTCATTCAGATGTAAAAAATGCGACTAGCCAAAAAAATGCTTTCTAGCCAGCGTGTAATACCCAAAATTTCCATTTATCTTAAATACAATATTTTTGATAATTAAAGCCTATTTAAATAGGTGAGTATGTGGTCTCAAAATTTTGAGACATGTTTATTTTATTTTCTAGGCAATTTTTCCTAGAATTAGAATAGCCAATAGGTTCATAAACTATATTTGGCATCATAAAATACCATAAAATACCACAAATACCATATTAAAACTATGATTCATATGGAAATGAAAATACTTAGACAAATTTAGAGAAAACAATGTCCATTAAATTAACAACTAAACCTTCACTAAATTAAGAAAATTGTCCAAGGTTTCATAATTGATTAAAGAGCCTTAAATACCTATTCTCATAATTTATTGAGAGATTAAACTTTCTAACACCTTATAATTAATAAATAGCTCATGTCTAATTTATAAAAGACCATAAAAAAATTACCAAAACACTTGAAACAATTAAGGGCAATTTTTAATAATTAATGAGCAATTAAAACTACCCTAATGGAATATTTAGGTAATTATTCAGCAATTTATATTAAAATAGCCATTGATTAAAGGTGTATTAGCCTAATCAAATGTCAAGAGCTAATAAGGGAGTAAGATTTAGCATTAAATGAATTGTTAGCAATCATAAAACACTTCTTGAACCAATAATATAACAATCAAGAGATGATTAAGCTTATAATTAAGTTGTTAATCAAGAATTAATCAAGAGTTGAAAAAGTCAACAATTGCAACAAGATCTAAAGGTCAAGAATTAATTTCATAAAGATTATCTAAAGGCCCTAATTAATTCTTATAAAGCCTAATCCATGTAACTAGGCAGCAAACAACCAATTAGATAACCCCCACATGCAATCAATTAGAGCATAAAAATGCAACTAAAACTGAACAAAGGGGAGGGGGTCTGTTGTGGCACTTGGGAGAGAGAGAAAGAGTGTTGCAAAATGCAACTTGCCCACTTGCTTGAAGGGATAAGGTGGTGAGATGAAATATCAAGAGGAAATATCCAACCATTAGCCAATGAGGTGTTTACACATAGGATAATTAGGATAATCAAGAGGATTAATTCAAGATTTAATGAAAGGGAAATCTATACAAAATAAATTGTATCTTGAAATCCACTAACCATCAATCAAAGATAAGAAGTGATTATTAACAAGCAAAATTCAAGCTTCAATTTGACTATAACCAAAGCTATTTTCTCAACTTTTAAGAATTTGCCAATTGAGAAAATGAGAGATTGAGGTCTCTAATTAAAGCCAAAAATCTCAAGAGTTCAAAACCAAAAAGAAAATTTGAATCAAACTTCATTAAGGTCCCCAAATGAATTTTTATCTAGTTATTCTATCTAGTGGAATGGAAGAGGTAGGAAATTCTAACTTAAAAAGGAAGTCAAGAAGTTGTCACAATTTAAACTTCATTTGGAATCCACCAATGAAAGCTAGCAAGACAATTACACAAATGCCATAGCCTTTTGCTATAAATAGGGGGCTTTGCTCTTCATATTTTCTCACCAATTCACAAAGCTTACAAGCTGAAACATAGAGAGAAAGTGAGAGTGAGAGCCTTGGAGAAAGGAGGAGCAAGTTCTTGGTAAGTTTTCTAGTTCTAGCTTTAAGTTCTTTAAGTTTTAGTTCTTAAATTCTTAGAAGTAGCTTAAATATGCTAGGATGATTTTATATAGATGTTTTTATAGTTAAAATTGCCTTTATCTCGAAAAATTGATGAAGTAGAGTTTATGGCAAAATTTCTGGGAGAAATCATGAAAGTAACGAAGTTCGCGAAATTTCATCGGTTTCGGAAATTCTGAAGTCAGCCATGAAAACGCCAGGATTTCATGTTGAAATGATGATCCCAAAATTATGAGAAAATTCATGGTTAAATTAGACATATAGGGCTTTTTAAATATGTCAAGAACATGTCAAAATGATTTTTGTACAGAGAGTTAAAATTCCTCAAAGTTAGGCTACGAAATTCTGGAAAAATTCTGGGCAGAGGTTCAACACTTTAAACCTGGGAATGATCCGTGTGATCTGGGTAGAAGTGGTTATTTTTAAATGAAACTAGACATCCTAAGGATTCCAAGGAATTTTACGGATCCTCGTTTCGATTTTTGTAGAATTAATTATGATTTTTCAAAGTTAGACAAAATGCTGCCCAGATTTATACCAGCGTTGTTGTACGAATTTTGAGGGAATAAAGTGAAAAATAAAAGTTGTAAGGGCAAAATGGTCATTAGGGACCAAAATATCTCTTAGGATATTACTTACAAATTAATAAATACGGTATTACCATTATAGGATCAACGCGATCACAGTTCGACGTCAAACGTACCGACAAACGCCGACGAAGGTACGGACGCGTCCGTAACACTAACTCGATGTTCATTGTATACCTATATGTGATGAGATGTGTTTTTGAACTGAGATTCTGTTTTCAAAAGTTATTGACTATGCACATACAGCTTTATACGGGTTATAGTCATGATAACGCCGTTAAGTTTTCCTAGCGCCGAGGACACGATAGGTACATCGTGGCACCGGTGAATAGTGCAGACTGTAGTAACATTCATATGCAGGTGTATATGGTGTGTTATTACTTGGTATATGTGGATTTTACTGTGGTATCATGAATATCTGTCATACATGATTGTACTTGAACATGAGGTTAACCGTTACCTGAGGTTCAATGGGTATTGAACCTCAGCTCTTACCATAGCTCCAGGATCCGAGTAAACAGGACCAGGAGACAAGGGTAAGCGACGAGATCTAGGAGCCGGCCGGGAGATAGACCTTTTGTTTGTACTTATGATATTTGAGATTTTTGTACCCGCCATTAAGGCTGATCACATACATTACGGTGGATTTATCGAGTTACTTTTTAAATACTATTTACTTCCGATGCTTTACTCGATCATGATACCGTGGAAACGCTTTCAAAAATTGGGATGTTACATTTTGGTATCAAAGCAGACATCCTGGCACGAATTTAACTATGCTACTCCAAACGGTCTGGTGTCTAGAAAGGTTTATTGTGGATCAGCCAATCGGTCACCCTAGCACGGTGAGGCCCCATGATATACACCTACACGGCTAGATTGTTTGAGTAACGGAGTTAGGTTCGGAGTTTTCAACCAAAATCATTTTATCTGGTATGAACCCGACTCAGTTATAACAAACCATTGGTGCCGAAGGCAAGGCTAGTCTATGTGGGTCAGTCAATCAGTCGCCGTAAAAGTCGGTGAGGCTCCCATGATAGACACTTACCTGGCTAATCGGTTTGATTAACTAAGTTAGGCTCTAAGCCATTATCTTAGAGCATCTTTTGAAAACAAGTACTGATAAAACCCTGGTGTTGTTGTAGTGATAAACAAACGAGTTTCCCTACGTAGACTATTATGGGAGAAGGAGACGTGTAGCACGTCGGACAGTAGTCTCTGTAAACGTAAAAGTAAGACTAAACCCAGAACCAACAAATCCACCCCCTATGCCTATGCTCGAACCAGAACCATATTTCCCCACTCCAAAATACCATTTAGACCACGAGTATATGCCAACTACCCCGATGAGCGAACTAGAGCCAGAATACGACCCTGAACAGCATGCTGCCCCAATAAATGAGCCCGAACCTGTAGCTGGTCCGGAACCCGAATACCATTTCAGACCAGAGTATTTTGACGAATCCTACAACCCTAGACCAGTGTATCATTTCGAACTAGTATATTAATCTAAACCAGTGTACCACCTTGAGCCGGTAGATCACCCAAGCCCTGAAAAACCCCTTGTACCCATTCATAACCATAAACCCTCAGAAATATACCAACCTAAGCTAGTGTACAACCCGAACCTATACTTCAACCCGATTAGTTATACCCCACTCTAGAACTTAACCTTGAGCTAATACACCTTTCGCTCCCGAATATGATATTACTCCGATAATCGATCCCGAACCTGAATACTTCCAATCCAGAATATCTTTACAACACCATATATGACCTAGGACCTTTTCATTTAGTATCCCTGAACACAGTGTATTCAGAACCAATAGCTAGTATACCCTCCGAGTAGACCCCTCCGAGCTTTAAAAGACCTATAGGGTCGATCATTCATCCATCAATAATAACCGTGCGTATTTCAGTGTTAAGCTACCAAGATGATTCCGGAAGTGAATCTTTTTATAAACCCAAATACCCGCGATGTGTCTTGAGTACACACAAAGAGCGATAAGCGCTCGATGAACGAACTTTCTAAAGGCGAACATTTTAGGCAACGTGTAAACAATTAGTCATTAGTACGACAATACGGAAATGTTAAGTATGACTACAAGTATTAAAGTCAGTTAGTTTGTTATGGCGGGTATATTACCTTGTGTGGAGTATGTATTTGTTTAGAAAATTAAGTTATTCCTTAATATGTGTCATTCTTAGTAGAAAGATAGGATTACAAATTTGCAAGGAACTAGAGTTCCTAGAGGCCGAGGTAGAGATAGAGATAGAGTTAGACAACCACAAATAAAACCAATTCCAAGTACCTAGAGCAATACTTTTTCATTGGGGTCTTGATCATCGTTATGAACCCGGCATAATCATAATCAAGGCATCATTGAGGGCCGTATAGGTGGTCCATTTTGCTCTACCCCTCTAGGTCAGTTTGTCTTCATAGATAGTGTGAGATACCTTAATGGTAAGGGACAAATTAGCTAGTATCGAAATACTCTTTATGGAGTATGTACTCAAGGAAGAAAAATCAAATAGTAAGTTGGTACCTAAGTATATGTTAGGAGACATGTCTAGAAAACAAAGTAGTTCGTTAACCTCGTTGGCATCCATATTGGTGTTATAATAGAAACTTGAAAGTACATAAGAGGAGAAGTGAGGATTATGTGGTATATATAATATTAAGTTTGGTTTCCTTGTATGCATGATTGATTTTGTTTTTAAATGTTTTAGATATATCTTGCCAAAACTCAAAAAAAATCCCTTTCTTTATGTTGTTGTGAAGAGATATGTCTTATTGAATAGAATTTAAGCATCATCATGAAGTTTATGATAAATCAAGCAATGCTTTGTATCAACTCTCTCTTATCATTTGGACCATTTGCATGATTAGAATCTAGTGTTCTCTAGATTGACGTTGAAAACCTTTTGTGATCATATGCTTACCGCTAAACATGTTTTGTACGATATGAGATTGCATTGGAAATTTGCGCTTTAAGGTTGTTGTTAAGACTTGAAACTTGTATGAGTTAATATATTAAGTATGTTACACATATGTTTAAATGCTTACTTTATTTTTGAAAATTCCCAACCAGATATAACTCATAAACAACATGTTGACCAATTGTTTGTTCACTTAGAAATCTAACCGAGCATTTCACTTAAATTTTCCAAATTAAGCCAATTTGAAACTGTTTTTGAAAGTGATTCTTCTTTAAATTTGTTAAATATTGTTTAGTGCAAACTGTTATGGTATTTCATTTAAGTTTATGCATGTAATTATTGTAGTCCAACCAAAGCTAGGTTGTAAGAACTCTAAATGGTGACGCTTGCATAGGGTGTTAGTCATATGTTGGAAGTAACACTTAAATAGTTAGTTGAAAGTCTAGGTGTTTTGTGTTAACCTACTCTAAAAAGAGTTTGCATGTCTAATGATGCTATGACTTGAACATCCTTGTGATATTACTTGCTTCATTTAATTATATTGGAAAATCTGAGTTCGAAATTTTACTTCATTATACAAGAAAATCTTTAACGAATTAAATTTATGAAAGTGGCTTGGAGTATACTATATTAAGTTCCATTTTATATGTGCATTATCATTCTTTGAATTTCTACTATCACACCGTATGAAATTTGGACAAATGGATGTGGTTGATATCATTTTTCTCAAAACACCGATCGACTATTGTTTTTGGTAATCTCTGTTGTTGTAAACTTGATTGTTAGTCGTTGGTATGTTAAACAAGAAAAGTTTCAAATGGTGTATGTTGAATTAGATGAAACCCGAGGGATAAACTGGTTTTGATTATTGAAATGACACTTGGTGAAATTTTGTGGCATGCTTTGCATAGGAACCCCTGTTTTGAAATACATTGTACTTTTGATCCATTGAACTTAAGATTTCTTATCACTATAACATAATGAGATAACCATGCATCATATATCCTTGTTTCATTTGGAATTTTTGATGAGCGTCTTCAAGTTAACATACATGAACTATTTGGCTCAGCAAATTTGAATTTATCTTTGGTGCTTGGTAAGAACAGAAACCATAAGGATTATATTCCTAGATTTTAAAGAAATAAAGCTCTAAATATGAAATTTTGAGTGTACACTCTAGTAAATCAGGATTAATTAAAGAGTTAGTATTGTTGTTGTTAATACTCCTGAAATCCTACTTTAGTACACCACCGTACGAATATGTTGTGTTGAACTCCTGTCCAAACCATTAGGTTTCAGATATATAAAACATAAATTGGAATGTGTGGGTTACTGTAGTAACTGAAGTTGAAATTTTGCTTTCTTATTATTTGCATCTGTTGATAAGTATTAAACATGAAATTTGTAGTAGCATGTGAATTTCATAGAAACTAAAAAGTACTTACAAGTTGTTTTGGGTTTCGTTGAAACTATTTTCCGATTACTTCGTATGTCGACTCCTCCTCACTCCCCGATAAAAATATGGAATATAAAATCCTCATTTTATGTTAGGAATTTGGCGTAGTAATTACCTTAGCAAAGAAAAGATTTGCCGTTGTAATCAATAATTCTTGTATAGAAACTAGTATCAAGCTTCTAATGTAGTCTAAGAGTTAGACTTGGGAGAGATTTAGATAGAATAGACGAGAGATGCTTGAAATCTAGGTGTACGAATGTACACACCTGGCCGTGTCCCTAGGCCTTAAGACAGTAGTACTTATCACTATATGAAATATGAATTGTTATAGTGACCTTAGACTAGTATGTCTACAAGTACGTCCTGAGTCTATTAAAATATTTACTATACCAGGTAGTAGGGCTAAGGTCCCTAGTATTGTGATAATGAATTGAGCCTAGGAAGGCCAATATGTGTTAAGCCGAGAATTTGAATGGGTCGCGGTAAGGCTGCGTAACCAAGCACGATGAGGAAGGACGAGAAGGTCCTATGTTTGAATACCGTACTTAAGTACAGAAATGAATAAAATTATTATTTGAATATTAGAGTGCATGTTAAGTAAGCATGCATAGTAAGGAAATAGACTAGATGTCTACAGTTTTCTGAGTTTATACGATGGAACGTCAAGGGCGAACGTGTCAGTCACTGTGATCTGAGCGGTAATCGCTTGGACCAGATCGATTGACTAGACCTCCGAACAAATCGTTTTATTCAAAAGACAACTTCTAGCAAAGCACAATGCGGACGGAAGAGCTACGACGAAAAAAGGGAGAAGGCTTCGGGGAGAAAATTTAGTCCACGTTACGTAAGACCATTCGAAAATTTTAGTTAAACGTGAACCGTCACTTACCGATAACGTTACCCCGAACCCGATTAATCTCCATAACACTTCCCGTGTTTCTCAATTATACCAATCAGACCGCAATCGTGACAAAGAGTATGAGGTGTTTTAAGTGGCCACCGTATGTAGGCGCCACGGAAACATTTTTGTTGTGTCAAAGTACGACATGACAAATACCTTCGTAATTAAGCTGACGTGAATTCTCGATCACCGAGAGAAGCAGCTTAGATGTGAAAACATTCTAATAGGGTACATTTCTAGAATCTATGGTTCAAAGTCTAGTTAGTATAGGGCAAATTTCGAGGGCGAAATTTTGTTCAACGGGGGGAGAAATGTAATACCCAAAATTTCCATTTATCTTAAATACAATATTTTTGATAATTAAAGCCTATTTAAATAGGTGAGTATGTGGTCTCAAAATTTTGAGACATGTTTATTTTATTTTCTAGGCAATTTTTCCTAGAATTAGAATAGCCAATAGGTTCATAAACTATATTTGGCATCATAAAATACCATAAAATACCACAAATACCATATTAAAACTATGATTCATATGGAAATGAAAATACTTAGACAAATTTAGAGAAAACAATGTCCATTAAATTAACAACTAAACCTTCACTAAATTAAGAAAATTGTCCAAGGTTTCATAATTGATTAAAGAGCCTTAAATACCTATTCTCATAATTTATTGAGAGATTAAACTTTCTAACACCTTATAATTAATAAATAGCTCATGTCTAATTTATAAAAGACCATAAAAAAATTACCAAAACACTTGAAACAATTAAGGGCAATTTTTAATAATTAATGAGCAATTAAAACTACCCTAATGGAATATTTAGGTAATTATTCAGCAATTTATATTAAAATAGCCATTGATTAAAGGTGTATTAGCCTAATCAAATGTCAAGAGCTAATAAGGGAGTAAGATTTAGCATTAAATGAATTGTTAGCAATCATAAAACACTTCTTGAACCAATAATATAACAATCAAGAGATGATTAAGCTTATAATTAAGTTGTTAATCAAGAATTAATCAAGAGTTGAAAAAGTCAACAATTGCAACAAGATCTAAAGGTCAAGAATTAATTTCATAAAGATTATCTAAAGGCCCTAATTAATTCTTATAAAGCCTAATCCATGTAACTAGGCAAACAACCAATTAGATAACCCCCACATGCAATCAATTAGAGCATAAAAATGCAACTAAAACTGAACAAAGGGGGGGGGTCTGTTTTGGCACTTGGGAGAGAGAGAAAGAGTGTTGCAAAATGCAACTTGCCCACTTGCTTGAAGGGATAAGGTGGTGAGATGAAATATCAAGAGGAAATATCCAACCATTAGCCAATGAGGTGTTTACACATAGGATAATTAGGATAATCAAGAGGATTAATTCAAGATTTAATGAAAGGGAAATCTATACAAAATAAATTGTATCTTGAAATCCACTAACCATCAATCAAAGATAAGAAGTGATTATTAACAAGCAAAATTCAAGCTTCAATTTGACTATAACCAAAGCTATTTTCTCAACTTTTAAGAATTTGCCAATTGAGAAAATGAGAGATTGAGGTCTCTAATTAAAGCCAAAAATCTCAAGAGTTCAAAACCAAAAAGAAAATTTGAATCAAACTTCATTAAGGTCCCCAAATGAATTTTTATCTAGTTATTCTATCTAGTGGAATGGAAGAGGTAGGAAATTCTAACTTAAAAAGGAAGTCAAGAAGTTGTCACAATTTAAACTTCATTTGGAATCCACCAATGAAAGCTAGCAAGACAATTACACAAATGCCATAGCCTTTTGCTATAAATAGGGGCTTTGCTCTTCATATTTTCTCACCAATTCACAAAGCTTACAAGCTGAAACATAGAGAGAAAGTGAGAGTGAGAGCCTTGGAGAAAGGAGGAGCAAGTTCTTGGTAAGTTTTCTAGTTCTAGCTTTAAGTTCTTTAAGTTTTAGTTCTTAAATTCTTAGAAGTAGCTTAAATATGCTAGGATGATTTTATATAGATGTTTTTATAGTTAAAATTGCCTTTATCTCGAAAAATTGATGAAGTAGAGTTTATGGCAAAATTTCGGGAGAAATCATGAAAGTAACGAAGTTCGGCGAAATTTCATCGGTTTCGAAATTCTGAAGTCAGCCATGAAAACGCCAGGATTTCATGTTGAAATGATGATCCCAAAATTATGAGAAAATTCATGGTTAAATTAGACATATAGGGCTTTTTAAATATGTCAAGAACATGTCAAAATGATTTTTGTACAGAGAGTTAAAATTCCTCAAAGTTAGGCTACGAAATTCTGGAAAAATTCTGGGCAGAGGTTCAACACTTTAAACCTGGGAATGATCCGTGTGATCTGGGTAGAAGTGGTTATTTTTAAATGAAACTAGACATCCTAAGGATTCCAAGGAATTTTACGGATCCTCGTTTCGATTTTTGTAGAATTAATTATGATTTTTCAAAGTTAGACAAAATGCTGCCCAGATTTATACCAGCGTTTGTTGTACAATTTTGAGGGAATAAAGTGAAAAATAAAAGTTGTAAGGGCAAAATGGTCATTAGGGACCAAAATATCTCTTAGGATATTACTTACAAATTAATAAATACGGTATTACCATTATAGGATCAACGCGATCACAGTTCGACGTCAAACGTACCGACAAACGCCGACGAAGGTACGGACGCGTCTTCGTAACACTAACTCGATGTTCATTGTATACCTATATGTGATGAGATGTGTTTTTGAACTGAGATTCTGTTTTCAAAAGTTATTGACTATGCACATACAGCTTTATACGGGTTATAGTCATGATAACGCCGTTAAGTTTTCCTAGCGCTGAGGACACGACCGTACATCGTGGCACTGGTGAATAGTGCAGACTGTAGTAACATTCATATGCAGGTGTATATGGTGTGTTATTACTTGGTATATGTGGATTTTACTGTGGTATCATGAATATCTGTCATACATGATTGTACTTGAACATGAGGTTAACGTTACTCCGAGGTTCAATGGGTATTGAACCTCGGCTCTTACCATAGCTCCAGGATCCGCAGTAAACGGGGACCGGAGACAAGGGTAAGCAGCGAGATCTAGGAGCCGGCTGGAGATAGACCTTTTGTTTGTACTTATGATATTTGAGATTTTTGTACCCGCCATTAAGGCTGATCACATACATTACGGTGGATTTATCGTTACTTTTTAAATACTATTTACTTCCGATGCTTTACTCTGATCATGATACCGTGGAAACGCTTTCAAAAATTGGGATGTTACACAGCGCCTTAGTAGCGCAGTGGCATGGGAGCTTGGTTCCCCTCCCCCATGTCCAGGGTTCGAACCCTGCCCCCCTCCCCTACTATGTGTAAAAAAAAAAAAAAAAAAAAAAGCTTCCTACTTTGTTTCGTTTATATATCAAAACATTTAACAAAGAGGAAGCTAAAGAATTGAATTAACCCTTTTCTTTTAAAAGAAAGCCTTTGCATCCGATTCCAACTGAATGATGTCTTTATAACGGAAAAGCATCAGATGCTTTCCTTCCCATCTGTGATTTTAGTCTATTTTCTCGAGTTGATGATTTATAGTGTGCTGCTACACACACATTTGGTATATATAATCCGTTGAAGTCTTAAGATATTTTGTATATGAGCTATAGTTTGTTTGTGATTTCACGCCTTTCTCAAATTACTCTCAAGTCTCTTGAAATTTATTTGAACTAAATGAAATTTGAGAAATTTATCTGTATTTAATTTTCTTATATAATATTTATGAATCTTTTCTTTTTCTAAAATCACTCATGAAATCTCCTCAGTTCACCTCTCTCAATAAATACATTTTTTAAGATTCAAATTTATGTTATCTCTTTTATGACATTGAGGCCATCCTCAACTAATAGGTTGTCGGTTAGTTTTCATTTTTTAAATTGTATATATAATTATTTTACATTATAATTTAATATTTATTAACTTTTGTCACTCATATTTCTAATTGTTATCTTTACTCCCTCCTTATCAATAATGGTTTTTTCATTATTCATATTATGCTTCATTGACTCATTGAACACAAGAGGTAAACTTAATTGGTGTTGGAATATTATTATATTTATTTATTCAACACGATGTAACTGACAACTTAAACTTTTCGAGAGAACAAATCCCATTTCAAGATTGATAATATATATATATATATATATATAAGGTTATCGTTTGTCATATCACTTGACATAAGCTTATATAAAGTCACCACTTTTGGGGTTAGAGGAATTAATGAACTTTCAAAACGACGTAGTTTTGGGGTTAGGAGAATTAATGAAGGATCTTTTGGTAAAATTCATATAATAAATACAAAATCAAAAATACAAAAACACCCTTCATTAATTCTTTTAACTCCCAAAACGACGTAGTTTTAGAGTGACTTGACATAATCTTATGTCAAGTGACATGACAAACGATAGACCCATATACACATATATATATATATATATATGTGTGTGTGTGCATATATATATGTATATGTATATATACATATATAAGCGGCATACATATAGTACAATATCCATTTTGATTGTTTAGCCGGGTTTGGTATAAAATAAAATGAGAAAGGGAATTAAAAAAACGGACATCTCTCTAATAAAGATCCCTTTTAAAATTATTTTGTCAACTATCAACACTTTCTGTCTTCTTCTCCCTATCCTCAAATCCATTTTCCATCTTGAGATAGTCTAATTTCACACAAATCAATAAAATCCTTAAACTTCATAAATTCCATCTTAAAATTCAATAAATTTTCAACTTTATCGTATTTAATATACATTATACCCCAGAAGAACAAAGTTAGTACAATAATAAATAAATGGTAACATTATACATTCATATTAAAATTTGCTTTCTCCACCTTATAAATATGATTAAGAAAATTTATCTCTCTCCTACCTTATAAATAAGACCAGAGGAGTATTTTGAACAATGAAAACATCTCTTTAATGCCTTATATTTCATATGCATGTAGAATTTGCTTCCATTATATTTTCTTTCCAAAGGTCCTTGGGTAATAAAACAAAAAAACACGTGTCCAAAACATGCCAAATCAAAATGTTGGGTCTTTTAAATTTGGAATCTCAATTATAAAACTTTTTACGTACCCAGCTCTGACTCTGTACACTTCTTTACTATACAAGCAATCCATTGGGAAATTGCTAAAAATGGCATTAGAAAACACAACCCAGCACATATTGGCGTAAAGGACAAGCCAGACAAATAATTGAGTCAATAAAAAATCAGAGGAATATATGTCACTGCTTACAATTGAAACAAGCTAGGCATCATCACATTTTCTACTGAGTTTCACAATGATTGACCAGTATCAAAAGTTTATCAGCAATATTTAACCAACTCCTCAATGCTTTGACACTTGGAAAAATCAAATTTCATATCCATGCGGTGTACAAATGAACTTGTTATTGTGGAAAATCAGTGTGTTCAAGATGTCTGTTGTATTTCAATAATTTTTGGGATTCGAGCCATCAGTTGTTTGGACAAATTTTAAATCTACTTCTGCGTAACAAGAAATTTGAAAAAAAGAAAAAAAGAAAAACACAGGACTGCGTGATATGAATACTAATAATCGAAATCAAAGGAAATTAGCCCCTTCTTATTCAAAGTTCATCTTAATTGTAATAACATAATCTATATAGCATGAAATTTGTTCCACACTAGTTCCTTAAAACTTACAATAAAACAAAAACTGCGGTACATGGAACAAGTGAACAATAACATCAAGATACAACTCCTTGTTGCTTTTCCATGTTTGGAGAAAGATACAGATTCACTTGAAGAACCTAAGTACTATTATTAAAATCCTTGAACTGAATCGCCTGTGCGTCGAAAACAATTTTACAGTCTCTGAAGTTAGAGCAATTGAAATTACCTTGAGTTCGACCTGCATTCAGAATAGCAGTTCTTTGTGTTGACCCATGATCAGTAGCTCCAACATCATCGTTCCCTTGCTTCTCGTCCTTCACAACATCATGTGTAGGGATGCCTGAGACATTATTGAGGTAACATGAACCAATTGGTCGCCGTCTAATGTAATCATCACATTCACAGAATGGGCCACAAATATCCACGTCAAGGCCTTTCAAAGGATTACAAAATACATTAACAAAATATGTAACAAGTGAATCCCCACCAATCCCAGTGGTGAATCGAACTTGATATGCTTCTCTCCTTCCACAATTCAACTCTAACTCACCTATTCTACGTTTAAATTTGTCTTGATACCTCAATAAGAACAAGCTTGGCCTGTCTATCTTCTCTATGAAACTCCCACTAGAATCTTCAGCTTCAGCATCGCGAAGCACAAAACGCCCAAAGTAATTTCTGCCTCCCATGAAGCTCATGTCTACCCTTACCGTATTACCCTCACACAAGCAATCATAGAATGTGAAAAGAACCTTGTCGTGGTTCACTCTAAAATGAGAAATGCAAGCGAGTGAAAGGTTTGAACGAGAAGTGTAAATAAGAGCGTACTCATCACGGAATACTGCACTTGACCATGTGTAGAGCTCAGCCCTAACGGTAGGGTCGTCGATCACACGAGAGTGCATTAAGGAACGGCTCAATGCGGCACCCATTTATACTTTGCCTTCGTTTATTCAACATTTGAAGGGTTAGGACATATATATAGGGAAGAAACTTTAAAGTCATAAAATCATGGAATTATTGAGTATAGACGAATATTGTGGGAGTGATAAAGTGGCATAAATGCCTAACAGTTTTTTTTTTTTAAAAAAAAAAATGGAAGAATTTGATTCCATTAAATCATTAATTAAACGGAGCTTTGATTTTTGGATATATTTAAATCATTTATAGTCGATGTAGGGACCCTTGGTGCACGTCTGGTAATGTCATTAGGCATCAGAAAGACAGATTGAAAACCGCCCTGCCACTAGTTAATAAAAAAAGATAGATACTCCCTCCAATCTCGTGGGAGTTAAATAACTGATTCTCATAGATTAAAACAATTAGTGAAGTTTAACTTTTTATAAATCCAACCGAAATTAGGAAATCATTAAATGGAAATGATCTATCCTAATATAACTAATCCATTAATATGAAGGACTCAAGCCACGTCATCCATCCTCAAGAACAAAGTGGACTAGATGGGAGAGGGGTGTCTCATTTGACCTTTTCCATCATATGATCAACTTTTAATGGTTGGGGTTTAACATTTTATTATTATATTATTATAATATTAAATAAATAAAAAATTTAAACAGTTAAAATTATATCTAAATATTTCAACTCTTTAGATTTTTATTAAAATATTTTATACTTTTTTTTTTTTTACTTACTATCTCCTGCACTTCCGAAATTTCAAAGTTAAATTTTATTTTTATTTTTTTGCTCAAAAAATTTTAATAGTTTAAATTATTTATATATGTTTTTTAATATTATAATATATTGTGTGATTAGATGACAACTCAATAAATAAAGAAGGCAAAATTAGAAGAAAAGAATAGAAGAAGAAGATATGTTCTTTACCCATACCGTGAGGCCGATCAAATTTTTTATTATTATTCAGAGTTGCTTACAGAAAAAATGTGTTGATTTTTCTACCATACATATTTTAATTGTTTGCATTGGATATTACTACCTTGATGGAAAGGCTTTTGGATTTGATTGCAAAGAACATAAATGTATTTTTTTATTTTTAAAAATTAGGCAACATTTAAATAAATTAATTATTGAACTATATAAATTTTTTATTCTTGTACGTGTTATCAAAGTGATAACCATATTTTCAAGAGAAATATTTTCATATTTTAAAAATATGCAAAATTTTTGCATAAATAATAATTAAAAAAAAAAAGGTTCCGTTGGAATATAATTGTATAATTTCTCTAGCCATGAAACAACCTCTAGACATTAATAAGCACTCCACAAATGGAGAAATAAAACAATAAATAAAATACAAACCACAATTATATAATAACGCAACCCTAGTGTCAAATGAATTTTTTTCCTATAAACTAATAATCAATCATCAACAAACCCAAAAAATGCATTAATTAACCTTAAGACTTTAAAAAGTTCGCATTACTGTTAATAGCATAATGGAGAGTAAACAAATTAATCATTTATCATTCAACTGCATACAAATAAATTTTTTAATGACCCAAAAATTTAAATAAGATATTTATGTTATTAATGTGAAAATAAGCTCAAGGTAAAATAAATAGGTTTCTTATTATGTTAAATATTAATTTCTTGTTGGTAATGGAACAAAGGGAAGCTTTAGGACAAGTGTAAATTACTATGTTGACAAAAAAAAGATTTCTTGGGATGGAATGCTTAGTGGTTCAAAGGAGTACCTTATTTTGTTTTACACCTATGAAATTACCATAATTCCCTTCTTTAAAAAAATAAATAAAATAAACATCACCATCAGATTTTACCCCATTCTTCTCTTCCTCAACGTCGAATGAACAGAGCAGAGAAGGGGGAGTTGTTTCTGGAGGCTTCTCCATTCACCCGATCTCCTTCCTTGGTTAGCGTTGTCGTTGTTCTCCCTTCTTGTCGCTGGAGCTTGCTTGCCTATCTATTGCTTGTTACTGTCGAGGGTGCAGAGATTGTCAGCCTCTTCCTTTTACCTTCTCTGTTCATTGCGTCTTGATGGCTTGGTAGAGGGCTGAGCTTCATCTCTCCTTGTTCTTCTGATGCATCTTTGGGAGAGTTGGGTATGTCTGAAATTTCCTTTCGTTGTTGGTGTGTGTGTGATGAATTGAAGCTGCTCCCTGAATTTGTGTAGGTAGATTAAACATAATTCTCCCTCTTTGTTCCAGTTGTTGTGCGTGAGAGTAAGAGGAAGGTTGAGATTTAAAGCAAGTTAGAATTAAAATTAAGAAGCTTACCTTAGAAAGGTGATTGCTCTATATAATTGTTTTGGTTGTCATAAGAGGAATAAGATATGCGTAAATTCTGATTTTCTTGGGTTTACATTAATTTTTAGTAAAGGATGGAGTTTGGGAAGCATGGTAAATTTATATATTGATGTTCTAAAATTGTTGGGCTAGAGATTTGAAAAGTAGGATGTTTGATATCATTGTTTGAATATTATTGCATTCAAGGTGTTTATTAAAATGCTTATGAGAAAAGTTTTATGTCATTGAGATTGTCTAAATTTCTTTATTGAAGTTTGAAGCATGTATGAAAAGGAGGAATGAGATTTTTTAAAATGTCTCCTTGGATTGTCATTGAAATTGCTAATTAGTCTTGGTATGCATATTATCCTACCAGAGGAAGGTTGAAGCTAGGATCTTACTCTCATATTTTTCTAATTAGATTGGTGTTTGAAAGTTAAAACTTTGCGAAAAGGACTGTGAATATAACCTAAGAATTTGGCCAGAATTTTTGTGGATTAAAGTATACTTTGAGGTCATGGATTCATTGAAACTTTATCTTGGGTTAAACTGAGTGTGAGTTAAGTACATGGTTTTGAATTGAGGATGAAATATAAATTTTCCTTTTGTGTATAGGGCATTGCAAGAAGAGGAATCTTGATGAGGAAATGTTATTGTAGGAATTGGAAAAGCAATGGGTGAGTGAATAAAGTCTCATTATAATTTTTTATAAATGATGTTTTTACTTCTTAACATAATTTCATGTTAATTACCATCTTTACAAGTATGATTTTGCCAATGAAAATTTATCAGATTTGTTTCTAGCTCTTATTTATATGGAAATGATTAAGGATTGATGATTGAACCTATTGTTATTAATTATTCTTCTATTGGTTCATAGTATATATAGTTCATGACTACGCATGGTAATGATAAGGAAAGTTTCGAGATATCTTTCATAAATTTTCATGTTAAGATAGTCTTGCATTTTGAAATATTCATTGCAAGTTTTCATTATATGGGAATGGTTTTGTTGACAAAATGAATTTGAGTAAAAGTTTTGAAACATTGTGAACTTTCACGCTAGGGTATATTATTATATCGTATTTGATACAAGCTATCATGGTATTGAAAGAAGAAATTTTCATTGTTTTGGTAAATTGCCCCCAAGAAGCTTGAAAATGTTTTTGAGAGGACTGGACATAGAACGATGATTACTAACAATGGCACTATTAGTTTTTGGCATGCCATGTGGTTAACCTCAAGCTCTCTTGACATTCATGATTATAGTACTCACGCTTCATATTCGTGGGATCCGTTCTCACCCTTGTTATTCATGGGTCTTATACATGCACTTTCTTTGTACCCTCATGCTACGCTTGATTGTTTACTTACCCTCGTGGACTGTATGTCCACGCTTGTTTTCATTGCCTCAAACTACGTTTGCTTAATTACCCTTGTGGAATGTGTGTCCACGTTTGTTACTCATTTTGTTTAAGTCCTCATTCGAATGATATTTCCATATCACCGGTACTTAATTTCATCAATGAGTTGTTATTTACATGGTATTTTCAAATTGATAACCTTTTATATAATTTCGATTTCATAATTGGAAGTTGAATATAATTGTCTTCTTGTTATTATGAAATTTCACTTAATTTACTTCTATCAATTGGACATTATTAACCAGAAAATTATTTTGGCCTCAGATAGCACTAGTGACCTACTCTTCGGTTGAATAGTGAAGACTCTCATTGCTTAACAAAGCATGTAGATCTACAGTACCCTTTAGATATCTAAGAACATTGCGAGCCGCGCCATATGCACCTTAGTTGGTTGTTGCATAAACTGGCTTAATGTCTGCACACAAAAACAAATTTTAGGTCTAGTCATGGTTAAGTAAATCAATTTACCAACCAACCGACGATATCTCTTGGGATCTGGACACAAATGCTTAACATTATTCTTTCCAATCTAAAAAGGCATTAATTTCAGATTTTGTGCCATTGGAATAGTCAATGGTTTATACCCACTCATTCCTCGTTTTCGCACAATAAGTCCAACACAAACTTTTGTTGAGATAAGACCACACCATTATCGATTTAGCTACTTCTATACCCAAGAAATATTTCTTGTGACCTAAATCCTTAATTTTGAAATCATCATGCAAAGAGGTTCTTAGCATAGCTAATTCCTTCCACGAGTAACTCCTAGTTATCAACAAATCATCTACATAAACTAAGACAAATACCACATAGTCATGCCAATCCATAGTGAATAATGAGTAATCACTTTTACTTTGAACAAAAACACCCTTAACAAGGGCTTGAGACAATTTCTCGGTTCCATTGGTGAGAAAGCTTGTTTAAGCCCATAAAGAGACTTCTTTAGTCTACAAGCCATATGCTCCCCCTTGACCTTCGAAAAAGCTAGGGCTTGAGACAATTCTGTTCTATCGGCGGAAGCCCGTTTAAGCCCATAAAGAGACTTCTTTAGTCTACAAGCCATATGCTCCCCTTTACCTTCAAAACCTTGAGGTAACCTCATGTATACCTTATTCGTTCTCTATGTGTTTTGATGATAATCGACAATTGTAAATGAAACGTGAAGTTTTTCTTTGGTAAGTTAAGAAAACTTACTGTCAAAGGAAAACTCGAGTGTTGATTTCAAAACTCAATTTTTGACCTTACAGAGAGTAGCTCGATTTTATTGAACTAAGCAAAACCATCGGTTTTCAGAGAAAACTCTAGTTTTCACCATACGAGACTCCTCGATATTTTCTGAAAAAGACAAAACTCCATTTTTCATTTGGAAACTCGAGTTTTGGCCATATAGAGAGTCTCCAACGTTTTAAGCTTGTGAAAACTCCAGTTTTGATGTGAAACCGCCAGTTTTCAGTTTGCCATGAGTTTTCTAAGTTTTCCTAAGTTTTGTGAAAACTCGAGTTTCGACCTGGCAGAGAGTTTTCAAGTTTACTCAGTTTTTCGAAACCACTAGTTTTCATAGAAAACTCCAGTTTTGACTTGGCATAGATTTCTCAAAGTTTTCATATTTAAATGGAAACTCAAGTTTTGACCAAGCAAAGAGCTTTGCTCTTTGCAAGGTTTTGAAAACCGCCAGTTCTCACAGAAAACTCCAGTCTTGATCATACATGGATTTCTCAAAGTTTTCATACTTAAGTGAAAACTCGAGTTTTGATTTGGAAACTCGAGTTTTGGCAAGCCGAGAGCTTTGCTCTTTTTCAATGTTTTGAAACCTCCGGTTTTGGATGAAAACTCAAGTTTTGATGTTTTGGACTAAAACTCATTTTACATGTCAAGAGTCCAAAACTCGAGTTTGGAAATAGAAACTCGAGTTTTGAGTTCTCTTCTAAACTTGGTCCGTAGCTCAAATCGCGACGTTCCTCTCTCGGGAAGAAGGAAACGCGAGTTTGGTTTTGGAAACTCGAGTTTTGCTATTAGTACACAGTGACAAACTCGAGTTCTGATGAACAAACTCGAGTTTGCGTCACAGAGTTTGAAATTCAAATCTGACGAATTTGAGAAACCTTCTTGTTTGATTTTAATACTTCCCATTATCATTCATTAATATTCCTAGCTATGTTTAACCACTTTGTTAGTGAGTTTCAGATGTTTTAAAGGATATTAAATGAAGATTTGAACTAAAGCAAAAAGTGATGTCAGCATATTAAATGCAAAGTGCAGAAAACTTGCATCCTTTTGGACAATCATTCTACACACGTTGCAAAGGGATTAATGTTTCCTTTCTACATCCAGTAGCTGCTCTTCCAATGGATTAAAAGTCAAGAAGTCAAGCACAAACATCTGTGCAACTGGATTAAGCAAAGTGTAGTGAGAGAAGAAGACCTAAGTTCACCCTAATCCTTGCTGAATGTCTCCAACGGTCACATTAGGGATTTCAACGGTCATTTAATGCTCTCTTTGTATAAATAGAGTAGCATTCATTTCTTCTCAACAACCAATATGCTAAAAACGAATTGCATTGAAGTTTACCAACTACTCTTTCAGTTTTCACTTGTAATGTATCTTTTGATACATTGATCTTCAGATGTTTATCTTTATCTCTTGTTAGAGAGTTCATTGATTGTAAATCATTTATTGTGAGTATCTCAAGTCTAGGGACTTGGAGATTGGGTTATTGATTGCAAATTGTAAGGGGAGTAAGTTCTAGTGAGAGAACTACTCTTGAGTTACATAGTGTGTAATCAATTGAGATAGTGAAAATCCTAGAGTGTATGAGGAGTGGACGTAGGTCAAAGGTTGGACCGAAGCATTATAAATCATTGTGTCTTGCTCTTCTTTCCTATACTCCGTTTAGCTCTGTTTTAACATTTGAAAATAGAGCAGTTCGAAAAGTTTTTATAATCCCCAATTCACCCCCTTGGTGATTAAGCTTCACTTTCATAGCTCCTCTTGAAGGTCTCCCAATAGAAAAGCGTCATGGACATCCATTTGATAAATGTTCCATGAATGCATTGTTTGCCAATTTTAGCACCAATCTAATAATAAACATTTTTACAACAGGTGAAAAGGTTTCATGATAATCAATACCTTCCTCGTTGACTATACCCCTTGGCTACCAATCTAGCCTTATATTTATCTATACTACTACTCCATTTATATTTAACTTTATATACCCACTTACAACCAATGGGCTTCTTATCTTTAGGTAATTTCACAATTTCCCATGTCTGGTTATTTTCCAATGCTTGCATTTCAACTTTCATGGCCTTTACCCACTTAGTATTGGTACTCACCTGCTTATAAGTAGTTGGTTCAGGCACCGTATCAATAGAAGACAAAAAAGCCAAATGATCGCGAAAACAAATGCATATGAAACAAACCGACTCATAGGATAGGAACATTTAGTTTTATGGGCTGAATCTGTCTCGTAGATTAAAATGGAACACACATAGTCATTAGACCAAATTAAGGGTCTCCTATCTCTTAAAGGACGCGATTGCCCTAATTGTGTTGGATGATCAATTGCTTTATCGAATCAATCGATAAGGTCATTTGCGATTATCGTTGATTTGTGAAACATCATACTTATCCTTTATAGATCTAGATCAAACCAAAACATTTCCTTTAAGGTTGGATGCACTTCCTTTTGCTGTTGTAAGCTTGTATCTCTGAAAGGAAACACAAGTTCTGCAAAACAAACATGACGACTTACAAACAACTTGTCAGTTTTCATAATATTGTTTCATACTATTTGGGGTATTGTTCACCGATATTGTTTCGTCCCTGTTTGGTACTATTCATGTCACTTTTCCTCGGTATTGTTCACCGTCACTGTTCATCAAAAATGTTCACCGTCATTATTCATCGTATGGGATTTTCTACTTTCAACCTATTTACTTTGCGACTTGTGTCGTTTGAATTTTTTGTGTGGTTAAGTGATTGTACTCGCGGTTTGTTGTTTCCACGCTTGGCGATCGTCCGGTTATTGTGAATTTTGGTTATTAGTCCAAGGCTGAATCTAAGACATCCGATGTACTGCCCATGTCTGCTAAAATTACCGATGCAAAATTGAACTGGACCAATTATAATGATTGGAACAAAAATGTTTGAGTTTACCTCTTGGGTGTAATATCCTAAATTTTGGACCCTGAGAGTTGAGAATAAGCCTAAAGTAGGCAGACGACTAAGCCCGATTTGGGAAGAGTCGCAAGGATGATGACATATAGAAAGTCTCTCAGGGACTAAGGAACTCAACTATACAGGTGAGTAGACCTAGTATGTATAAACCGTGAAAATTAAAAGTGCCAATGGAAAAGGGGCACAGAGGACCTATACAGTGTTAACTAGTTGGTAAAAATGTCATTTAGCTATGTCCTAAGGTATAGAACAATTAGCTAAGTAAAAATGTGCTAAAATAAGTGTGCACATGACATTTCCCGGTCAAGTAAGGATTTCCCGTTTTTGAAGAGATAAGAATGAAAAGTCATTTTTTGTAATAATTACCTGAGGACACATGTCACTACGGGATTAAAAAGCAAAAAGAAAGTAATGATTATAGGGTAGAAAAGTCCCTTAAGCATTGAATTTCGTCCACCTATGAGAGAGAAGATAAAACTAGATGATTTTACCTATACTCGGGGCCTAAACACAAAATGCGGGTCCCACAGGTGATTAACCGGTAGAAAAGGGACCGGCAGGGACTAGTTAAGGGCTTCTTTAGGACTAAATGAGACAAATGTGGGGCCATATTGGGAATTAAGATGACACCACATATGTATGTCCATTCAAGGAAAAATATTTGAAAAGAAGAAGAAAAGTGCAAAGGAAAGCAACTGTTGACTAAGCGGGACCCAATAAGGACCAATAGAAGGAGACTAGATCGAATGTAATGGAAAAGCCTAATACAAATTTGGTGGAACCTCTTATGCGCCACCTAGCCCTTAAAATGATTAAAAATTTACTTGGAGGAAAAGAAAAGAAAAATCAATCCAAAAGTCAAAGTGTGGGTCCCACTTTCTCGGATAAAAACAATAAATCAGATAAATTGAGAAAAATAAAATAAAAATCATGGTATCTGATTTGTGGGTCCAAGATGGCACCACCTATCCCTAGGAAGTGTCTAGAGAGCTTGGGGAAAAAGAAAAGTAATAATAAAGAAGTTTCGGGCCAAAATTGATAATTTTCAGAAATTCTGGGCCAAAATCTAGATATTTTGAAGGGGCACGCCACTTGGCAGACTTGGAACCCTCTGGAATTTTTCTTGGAGAAAAAGTAAAGCCAATCAGTCCATTAGACATGATGTGGGCCCTACTGGTTGGTCAAAAGGTGTTTTGGGTCAAAATAAGTAATTTTCACCAAACAAGAAGATAAAATCTGATTCAAATGGCTAGGGATGTGCCACCTAAGCCCTCTAGAATGCTTTGGATTTTCTTGAAGGATAACTCAAGAGACTTTGATCCATTTTATTAATTACTAGGCTGGAATTTACTCCAGTTAATTCAGACTGTTTGGATTCCTTTTGATCATTATTAAAAGGCTTCAACTCTTCCTTTTTGAGCACAAAGTGGCGTGCCCAGCTGAAGGGAGAGGAAGAGACCAGCCACCTCCACACACCTGGATCAAGAGCCAATCACCCAAATCACCAAGCCAAACCTCCGATTCAGGTAAACATCGAAAACTCAACTCTTTGAAGTTCAAAGTTGGGATTTTCGTGCAAGTGGTTAGGGCTTGATGTTGTGGTTTGATTTTGATGTTTTTGAGGGTTCTACTGAGTCTAAAACGTTTTTTTATGGGGTTAAGCTATGGTTTAAGTTTCCGAACTTGAAAACCCTGAAAACTCAAAGAAGAAGCTTGCTGCCAGTATTCTGGGCAGCAAATCTTCAAATATGTTTTTAAAATAGTAAACGACGTTGGTTTGAGTTAAAATTTTACAGGTGAAAAGTAGACAACTGGGGCATCATTTTAATATTAACTTGACATATTTGTAATTTACCCACTGAGAGAAAATAATTTTTGCAAACGACTTTGGAAGCACCGGGATATTTCGACCATACGCTAAAGAGCGAGCTCCACACCAAGATATGGAATCTTTTGGACTCGGAAATATTTTTACTGGAAATAGACACCCTAATGGTTCAAACCCCACTGATTTCATACAAATATGATTTTTTTGGAATTTATTAAAAATCCTTGAGATTGGGCCAAATTCACTAGATTTTCTGGAAAATAAGTAAAGGGTTCGGATTTAATTAAAGATGCAAGGGTATTTTTGGAAATACCAAAAGTAAGGTATTTACGTGTTATTTAGGTCAATGGAATTTTTGGAAAAGTCATCATGGACAATAAAATATTAAAGACAAAACATCCCCCACTAGGTAGTAATCACTTTACTCAAGCACTTGTATGTGTTTATTGTATGTTTTGCTTGCCATATGTGTTTTTCGTATATGTGTTGCAAAATATGCATACAGAGCATGTTAGTGATTGTGTCCCTAGAACTGAGGGTGCCTGTTGGGGTCTATTTATGTGGCGGCTCAACAGAAACAGGTTTGTGATTCCGATAATTCTGGGGCCTACCTTGGTAAGGCGGCTTGACGGTGCGAAGACGTGTTATTGTGTATGTTTTGTTTGCATATTGTGGTATATTTGGCATACTTATCTCGTGTTCACATACTTACATGGTTGCATGCATACGCATTACACATTTAGTGCATGAGTATTGATGGTTACCGGGGGCCATTATTGGACTCCAGTTATATCTACAGATACAGGGGGACGTGCCTGCAGTGAAGAACTTTGTGGGAAAGTTAAGGACTTATCGGTGCAGATTGAAGAATAGGGAATGCCCTATTATGTTGTGTACATATATTTGGGATGATTGTATATATATCATTTTGGTATTTATTTTGGATAACTGCACCCTTAACCCTTCGGGGATTTTTATTTTCTTTTTATTTTTCTTTTACCAAGTAAGATATCTTGTCCAAACCAATTAATGTTCGTTGCGCTCCTCCGACATAAGTTAAATGGACCTAATAATGAAGGAAAGGTAACAAGTAAAAGGAATCTCTCTAACCCGCGACCCGAAACGGCGAGGTCGGTAGGGGTGTAACAGTTTTGGTATTAGAGCATGGTTTGGACGATACTGGTAAAAGGTAGATGGTTAAGGGTACTGAAGTAATTTTGGATTAATGAAGCAGAAGGATATATACCCCTAGGAAAAGGGTTGGGTCTCGGTAAGATAACGCTCTTGTGATAGAAATGGTGGCATAGAATATGGATTCTATTGCTAAGTCCGGGACTCGATATGGAAATTAGGGTCTTTATAAAATCCCCACTTTGGTGTTACGAGAATTTAAAAGAGGAGTTGCATGGAGAAGCTAGTACTCGATTAAGTTTCCCTATGGGGACAATTCCTAGTTTCTCTGATGACAAATGTGTCATATTAGTACTTGTAAATATCTGAGTTGCCAGTACCAAGTGATATGTGAACTTGAATCGATATCAGTACCTCAGATTTGATAGGCGCTTTAAGGTTAAGCATGCTTAGGCGAGGAAAATCTCGAGATGGGTGACTTCCTGGGAAGTATCATAGGAATATAAAATCTTTTGATTTGAGGCTATAGTACCTTAAGATATGACTTATGTTAAAGTGGAGCTAAATCACCAAGAGGGGGTGAATTGGGGATTTTAAAATCCTTTTAAAAACGCTCTGTATATACCAGTGAAAACAGAGATGAACAGAGTAAGAAGGAGAAGAGCAAGACACACGAATTTATACTGGTTCGGTCTAACCTCTTGACCTACGTCTAGTCCCCAGACTCTCTAGGTTTTCACTATCACAATTGATTACACACTCTGCACTCAAGAGTAGTTCTCTCACTAGAACTCACTCCCCCTTACAAGTTGTAATCAAAGCACCCAATCACCAAGTCCCCTGACTTGTGATTCTTAACAATAAATGTTTAACAAATAGAAACTCTCTCTAAGAGTGGATAGAAATAATCACTGAAGTACAAATGTATCAGGAGATACAATACAGTTGAAAACTGAAGAAATGAATGTGAAACTTGAATGTATTTCATTTTCGTATTGTAGTTGTTGAGAAGAATTGAATGCAACTCTATTTATACTAAGAGTGCATTAAATGACCGTTGTAATCTTGATTATAACCGTTGCCTTCATTAGACAAGGTTTCGGTTCGGTTTAGGTCTTATTTTCTCTCTAAACTTCACTTCATCCAAACTAAGCGAAGTTCTTAGTTGACTTTACGCTAATTTTTCCGTTGGAATAAATTCTTTGGAAGTAGAAATCATTCTTTAATTCTTTGTAGGCGTGTGCAGATGGATTTCCCAAAAGTATGCAACTTTCGGGTTTGCAATTAATGTCCGACATCACTTTTGCTTGTGCTTTAAACCTTCAATGTGCATTACGTAATCTCATCTCGAAACTCACAAAAAAAGTGGTTAAACATATCTAGAAACATTAGAGATTAATCATAGGAAGTATTAAGATCAAACAAGAAGGTTTTAAAATCCTAGAATTTGAAATTTTGCAAGGCGCACGCATTTAAACCTCGAGGTTTGTTCTTCAAACTCGGAGGTTTTCGAGGTTGCGTAAAGCCTTAGTGTCTCGTCGACCAAACCTCGAGGTTTTCTCGAAACCTCGAGGTTTCACTTTAAATGTGAAACCTTGCAAAATCGCGCCAAGAACAAACTTGAGGTTTTCTAGAAACCTGGAGGTTTTCAAAATGAGTGAAAAATCGATTGCTCTCGGATGTCGAAACCTCGAGGTTTTCAAAGCAAAACTCGAGGTTTCACTTAAATGATGAAATTCGAGTTTTGGGCTAAAAATGAAGCCTGGAGGTTTTAACGAAAACACGGAGGTTTTGAAAACTTGGAAAAGCGCAGAACCTCTCTCGCTGGACAAACCTCGAGGTTTATCATTGATGAAGACCTTTTTCATTAGCCTTGGGGTCCACAATCAACAATTAACCAAGGATTGCGTATAGGCAAACCTAGGATCGTTCTCTCTTTTTGGAGGAGCCTTTTGTTGAATCTTAAGTAATCTAAATGTCATGCAAATGCAATGAAAACAAGGGGGATTGGGTTTTGGATTTTTAAATTAATAAACTAAAATAGAAATGCAATTTAAATGAAGCAAAGATAAAATAGAATATAAGAAAATGAGAAGAAGCAGATAAAAATCGATCAACCCAACATTCGGATTCCAGAGACTTCCATCATTGAACAAAATATAAATAACCCACGTTTGGCTCTGGACAAACCGAGATCTCTGCATTTGCCCAGAAAATCCCTCAACTAGACGATCGCCTAGAATATGTCTGAACAGCGGCGTCCTACTATGCAATCGCACAAAGACAAAACTTAAAACCTAGTTCGAACTCGTCCTTGGGATAAACCAAACCAAATATTAAATCTAATATTCGAACTATTTCCGAAATCGGATCCGATAAGATGAAAATAGAAACGAGTTAAATCACCGATAAAGCACAAGTTCTCTGAATGAATCATGGAATCCTCACGTTGGATTAACCACGTAAGCTTAGCCAAGCATGGCTAAGCAAAACACGAAGAAAAGATGAAGAAGAAAACCAAAAAGAAATCCTATTCAACGTAATTGAGAATATGTTTTTAGTCATCTAGTCTAACCTATAAATAGGAAACACTAGGGCTACAAGACTGGCCCAAAAATAGGAAACCTCTAAAAATAGGAAACCTCTAAGAATAGGAAACCTCTAATAAATGGTCTTTTATTACAAAATTCGAGCAGAATAAAAATCCAGAAAAATGGGTCTATCTTTAGCTCCAATTTCGTCCATCTTCTTGTCACAATCAGCCTTTTGAGTCTTCATAACAATTGTAGCTCTCTGAATCATCTAAAAAAGGAAAGAAGAATCAGGCTAATTGGATATCTAGATCAAAAGTTATGGTGAAAATACTAAATCACTATAAATCTGGAATTTAATCATAAAAATGAATTAAATCCAATTGGAAGCTCAAAGCTCGATTAAGTAATAAAATCCATTATTTATTAACTAAACAATCATAAATTTATTCACCAAGAGATACAAATAAGTGTAATAATATTCAATCATCAAATTCCCCCACACTTATCTTTTTGCACTCCTGAGCAAAATTCAAAGAAAAAAAACTAAAATGAAAAACTCTTCCTTTCTAACAATTGCTAACAATGCAAAAATTTAGCAAGGGACACAAAGCTTAAACCTCGAGGTTTCTCATAATTTTGAGAAACTTGAAAAACATCATTTGAGCTTAAACCGGAGGTTTTTCATAAACCCGGAGGTTTTCACAACCGGGTGAAACCGAACTTTCTCTCGGAAGGGCAAAACCTCGAGGTTTCACATAATTTTATGAAACCCGGAGTTTTCGAGTTAAAACGAGAAACCTTGAGGTTTCTCCGAAACCTTAAGGTTTTCATGAAACCTGAGGTTTCTCTGAAAACCTTGAGGTTTGCTTTGTCCGAAGCTTTTAGTTCTTCTTTGTAAGGCCAAACCTTGAGGTTTTGTGCAAACCTCAAGGTTTGCTCTCACAATGCTGAGTTTTTTTCAACAATTAAGAGCAAAACCTCATGCTTTGTTTACAATCAATGAAGATCATCAAAACCTTTAGAGAACTAACATTCTCCCCCTTTTCATGATGACAACTCTTGTAAACAAACATCTTTGAGAATTTGAGAGAGTTTTCAATTTGGAACAAGTTTATAATTTGACAGTGTTTTGAGAAATTGCATTTTGAGAGACTTGGACAATCTGAGATGCAAGCTTGTAACTGACATAACTTAAAACACACACATATTAATCAGAGATGAGCAGCAGAAACAAAAGTGAACAAAGTGATCATGACATATATTTCATATCAGTAAAATTAGATCAAGACATAAGCAAAATGGAATACAAGTTCATGATCAAAATGAAATACAAGATAAAAAAAAAGGTTCTAAGTTCTCCAAAACTCTCCAAAACTCAAAGAATCAATCCTTGCCATTCACTCCCCCTTTGTCATCTTCAAAATTGAGGTTGACCAAAGGTGTGGAAGGAGGGGAAAGATGAAGAACTTCACTTTGGAAGGAGATGGTGAGGAAGAATTTCAGCTTGTTGGTGTAGATGGTGAGGGAAGAATTTCATTTGCTGGTGTGGTAGCTTCAACTGGGGAGGGGAAGATGGGAGTCGATGGATCAGGAGAGGTGGTGTGGACTCGAGGTGAGGTGAAGGTGAATGAAGGGGAGGATGAAGAAGTAGGGCGAAGTGCTAGGATCAAGCAATGGGACCACGAGGTGAAGAAGAACCAATGTGCGAGATGCTTCACAATGTTGTCCATTTTGTCACCGAGATCCATATGAGATACAACTGAGTGGCTAGCTTGGAATCAATTTCTTCAGCCTTTCCCTAATCTCACCGATTGACTGTGAGACTACTTCAATATGCTCCTTCATGGAATCTTGAATCTCAATGAGACCATTATGCCCACGAGTCATCTCAGCCCTCAATTTCCCTATTTCAAACTCCATTCGAATAGTCATTTGGGCAAGAGCCGCATCCACAATTTCCTTTATTTGTGAAGCAAAGTCGATGGCGTGAAGTCGAGGAGGTGGAGGTGCCGACTGAGCCTCTTGAGCTTGAGATCGTGGATGTGATCTTGAAGGAGCTTGTGACTGAACAGAGCCTTCTTCCCCAAACTTGATCTTCATCAGATTCATCTGTGTCTTTCCAAAGAATAGGGGATACTCAAGAGTGTCAAGAGCGCCCACATACCAGATTTTGTGATAGTAAAGAATAGTAAATCAATGTGGGGAATGGTATATGAGATAGTTTTCATTTGGCAAATTTGAATTGGGTTATGGCTGGAAAAGCTAGTGACCAAGGTTAAAAGGAACCTTCTTCACGAAAGCGGTAAAGGGTCTCGTAGTCAAGCCGAGTGAAGTGGGTATAATTGCCACCCTTTGGAATGAAGTTCCTAGAGTAGACATACCATAAGATTCAATTTTCATGAGACATGGAACTAGGATTAAATGTAAGTTTAAGTTGTTGGGCTGGAGGAAAGGGCTCATTTGGTCTTAGAGTTTCAAAGATTTCCGATTGCTATAACCGAATTTAGGAATAGGCAGAGGATTGAGAATGGAAGCAGACAGAGTGAATTTGACATTTTTAACCATAGTGGTGACTCTCTCCTCAATCACCTCACCATATTCGCCTAGCTCATTATCATGTTCCATATTGTAATAGAATAGGCGAACAATGTTTGGTGTATAAGGTACAGATATGGAAATGAAAGACTCATATTGTTTCAACCAAGGTGACAGGTCAAAGTGACATTCTTTGGAAAAATCTTGTAGATTAATAGCAACAACAGGACAGAAATCTCTATGTAAATAAGCTTCCCTAAATCGTTCATTTTCTTCTTTAGTCATAGTGGAGGAAGCAACAAAGAAACCTTTCAAAGGAGAAGGATGGAGGAAGATCTCGAAATGGAATCTTTGATGATCGAAGGCCTATCCTCTTCTCGCCTCTTCATCTTGATTCTCGAGCAGAGGCGTAGCTTGAGAAGATGCTTGGCCTCTAGATAATTGGCGATCCTCGAGACACGGACACTCTCTTTGTTCTTGTCGGTTTAGACGGTTTGGGTGGCTTTGGAGCCTCGAGGCCTTTGCCTTTCCTTTTCCCTTTGGCTCGGTTCGAGGCTTTCTTCTTTCCTTTCCTTTGTGATCAAATTTCTTTGGCTTCTTCACCGGTGACTTAGAAGGTTCTTGGAGTTTCCTTCTCCTTTCCTGCTTTGAGCCTCTGGTTCCTTTCTTTTCGACGAGGGTGACCGGTTGGCTTATTGATCGAAATTCCCTTTGACTTAGGTTTAGGTGACGCCTTCAGAATCTCGCCTTGAACTCCTCTAATTGATCGGTCAATCCCATAGCGAAGACGAGTAGAACGCATTTTTATCCTTACTAGGCGACCGAGAAGGAGGAGGTGTCTCGCGGTTGGTTGACGAGGAGGAGGAGGAGGAGGTGACCATGATTTTGTAGCTTCCTCATTGGAATCGGTGGTAAAATCAACTTGGAGTTTTGATTTTGAAGCTATTGGAGGGTTTAGAAAGAGTAATTAGGTCGGGAGGTGAGAGAATCGGAGGAAAAAGAGAAGGGCGAGTTCAAAACCTAGAGTTTTAGGTTGAGTTTTGAATGACATAAACAAAGGTGCACATATATATAGTCACTACCAAATCTCGAGGTTTTATGCCAAACCTCGAGGTTTTCGAACAAGTACCAACCTGGACTTCAAAGGTGTTCTCAGTGAGCCTTTGAAACGCGGTCTCCAAATACTCGAGGTTTTGCTCTATGACAAAGAAACCCGTGTATTTCAACATCCCGCATAAAACATGTCTAGATACTCCGATGCTTAAGTTAGTAATTTTCATTCATCAAAACCATAATTTTAACACGAGATTGAGAAGAATTACTTACAACTCATTGGGATTTACCATTCCCAATTCTCTTCTTATGAAATTAAATTGTTCCTTAGCCAATAGTTTGGTGAAGATATCAAGCAAGTTGAAGGTGAGTTGGGATGAACATGACTTTGACATCTTTCTTTTGAACATGATCCCTTATGAAATGATGCCTCACATCAATATGCTTGGTCTGAGTATGTTGAACTAGATTCTTGGCCAAGCTTATTGCGCTTGTGTTGTCACACAATATTGGGATCTCCTTCAGATTGATTCCCAAATCAGATAGTTGCCGCTTGAGCCATAAAACTTGAGCACAAAGAACTTGAGGCAGCTACATATTCAGCTTAGTTGATGATACAGCCACACACCGGTTTGCTTCTTGTGGAACCATGACACAAGTGAACCACCAAGAAACTCACATTGGCCACTTGTGCTTTTTCGATCAGTCTTGTACCCAGCATGATCTAAATCTGAATATGCCACCAAATGTTCAGGTTGACCTTTGGGAAACCACAATACTAGGGTTTTTGTGGCAGCAAGGTATCTGAATATTCTCTTCACATTCTCAGCATGAGATTCCTTGGGAGCAGACTGAAACCTTGCACACATCTGCACACTGAATTGGATGTCAGGATGACTTGCAGTCAAATAGAGCAATGATCCGATCATTCCTCTATAGCTTGTAATTTTGAAGTCCTTGCCCTCTTCATCAGCATCCAATGAAGCAACTTGAACTCATAGGAGTGTCGGCTCCATTGCATTGATCCATTCCAAACTTCTTCAGATTATTGAGATACTTGGTCTGAGATATGAAGATTTCATCCTTCTTTTGCTTGATTTGCAGACCAAGGAAATAGTTGAGTTCTCCCATCATGGACATCTCAAAATCTCCCTGCATATTCTTAGCAAACTCTTCACACAAAGCATCATTAGAAGCACTAAATATAATATCATCAACATATATTTGTACAATTAAAATTTCATTAAGCTTATTACTCTTTATGAACAGTAGTTGTATATGCTTTTCCTCTAATAAAACCTTGATCAAGAAGGAATTTGCTTAATTGCTCATACCAAGCTCTAGGAGCTTGCTTAAGGCCATAAAGAGCCTTCTTGAGATGATACACATGATCTGGACATCATTTTGAAAATCAGGAGGTTGTTCAACGTAAACTTCCTCTTGAATAAAACCATTTAGAAAAACACTTTTGACATCCATTTGATGAGCTTGAATTCTTTAACACAAGCAAAGGCAAGAACTCTTATGGCTTCCAATCTTGCCACCGGAGCATAAGTTTCTTCATAATCAATTCTTCTTCTTGATTATAGCCTTTAGCAACCAATCTTGCCTTATTCTCGGATAATGATTGCTGATTCATCTCGTTTGTTCTTGAATACACATTTAGTGCCAATGACCGGATGGTGCTTAGGCCTAGGTACCAAATCCCAAACTTGATTTCTATCAAATTGATGTAACTCCTCTTGCATTGCTATCACCCAATCATTGTCCTGAAAGGGCTTCATCAATCTTAGAGGGTGTGATATAAATGCGTAAATGGTTACTTCATTCAAAGTGCTATTTCGGTTCTTACTCCTTGATTTACATCACCTATTACTTGGTCCAAAGGATGACTCCTTATGAACTTCCAAGCTCTAGCCGAGACTAATCAATTTTCAAGATTGTTTTGGGGATCAGCCTCAAAACTTTTTCAGATTTTCAATAGATGCAAGAGTAGTTTTGGAAAAGAATTGATTCTTGAAAACATTTTCTTCATCATCATCCAAAGGTTTATCAACTTTAGATTCGTAAAACAACATGCATAGACTCTTCGACAATACGAGTATGAGTATTAAAGACTTTATAAGCTTTACTCCTATTAGAATAACCCAAAAATATACCTTCATCTCGCTTTAGGATCAAACTTTCCCAAGTTATCCTTACCATTGTTATGGATGAAACACTTACATCCAAACACATGCACATGAGCCAGATTTGGTTTTCTTCCTTGTACAAATCATAGGGAGTTTTGTCCAACTTCTTCCAGAGGTATGCCCGATTTAAGATGTAGCAAGCGGTGCTCATTGCATCAGCCCAGAACACTTGAGAAGTGTGGATCTCATTCAGCATAGCTCTTGCCATTTTAGTGAGGACTCAATTCTTTCTTTCCACAACACCATTTTGTTGAGGAGTCCTTGGGGCGAGAAGTTGTGGTCTATCCCCATGCTTGTCACAAAACTCAAAGCAAATGCATTATTTTCGAATTCTCCTCCATGATCAGCTTTGATTCCCGAAATAGAAACCTTTCGTTTTGGACCTTCTTGGCAAAAACAACAAACGATCAAATGTTTCATCTTTAGTAGGATAAAAATATAGTCCATGCAAATCTTGAGAAATCATCAACTATGACCAAAGTATAAAGATTGCCTCCAAGGCCTTTTACTCTATTTGGTCCAACTAGATCCATATCAAGCAATTGAAGAGGTCTATTAGTTGAAATCTCATTTTTAGATTTGAAAGACGATTTGGTTTGTTTCCCTTTTTGACAAGCATCACAAAGCATGTCATTTTTAAAACGAAGTTTAGGAACACCAATCACCAAATCCTTTTTCAATAATCAAGTTGAATCATATTGACATGAGCTAATCGCTTGTGCCATAGCCAACTTTCATCCAAATTACTTACAAAACATTTTCAGAAACCGAACCATTACTAGAGGTTAAGTGTATAACAATTGCCATCTCTAGGGGCTCTAAATAAGGCTTTTGATTTTATGTTTTCTAAAGGGAGAATATCCTTACTCACAATCAAGCACTCCTCAGAATTGAAGATAACTAAGTTACCTTTATCAGTGCTTTGACTTACGCGAGGAGATTGTGGCAAAGTCCTTCGACTAGGTAGACATCTTTGATTAGTGGTCCTTCATTGTTGCCAATTTCACCAATTCCAACAATCTTTCCAGATTGATCTCCACCAAAGGTCACCTTGCCACCATCCTTGGGCTTGATTGAGGCAAATTTGGATTGGTCTCCCGTCATGTGCCTGCAGCATCCACCGTCAATGTACCATTTGTTGGATTTTGATGCTCTTAGACAAACCGCAAGATACAACAGATCGGGCTTAGGTACCCATCTTTTCTGGGTCCTTTGGGATTAGTTTGTGTCTTAGGAATCTTGTAAGATCCCTTTCACACCCATTGATAATTCCCTATGGGTTTACTTTCTTTCCTTCTTATGAAAGAAGGAAGAAGTAGTATGACCCTTTCTATTGCAAAGAATTGCAAAGTGCAAAAGGGTTTGAAGAATGGACTGATTTTGTAAAATAGTTCATATAGGATTTTTCACCAGACTTCTTTCTTCCTTTCTTTTTATCAAAATTAGGTTTGTAACCAATTCCTGATCCGTCATTTATAAATCTTTGTTGTTTCAAAAATGACATTGAGCATTTCACTTCCTCTAGTGAATTTCTCAAGTGCCTTTGTAAGATGTAAATTCTTTTTCTTCAGATCGTGGCAATCTTCACAAGCAAGATATTCGAGAAGAAAGTTTTTCAACTTGCAATTCAAGAGTAATATTTCTGCTTTTTCAACTTCAAGTACTTATCAAGAAAGTTTTTCAAATTCTGATCAAACCGTGTATTCAAAGAAATAATTCATCATAACGTGGCTTTAATCATATACCTCATTATTATTAAGATGTTGTCTTCCTCTTTAGCAACTAAGCAAATATTTGCTTTTTCTTCCTCATCCTCATCATCTTCATCGATGAACTATCACCCCAAATACCGTAGACATATGCCTTCTTTTTTTGAATTTGTTGAATCTATTCTTTTCTTTGTCTTTGTTCTTCGATGGGACATTTTGATTTGATGTGACCAGTGCTTCTCACATTCATAGCGCATGATTGGCTTCTTTGCCTCATACTGGAGCTACCCTTATGAAACTTCTTTGAAACCTTGGTCTTTCTTATAGAATTTTCTAAATCTCCGCACCATCATATCGATCTTCTTCATCATCGCCTTCATCTTCATCATCGATTCCTAGCCTCTTCCTTGACAAATTTTCAGAGCAATCCCCTTGTTTCCAGCATGGACTTCTTCAAGTCCCTTCTTGAACTTGAGCTTTACCTCATATTCGAGAGAGACTTCCAAAGAGGGTTTCAAGCATTTAATGCCATAGAATCTCCATGAGCTTCTTCAATGGCAAGAATTTGGCTTCCCATTCCTTGTTGAGGATGTTGAGAATTTTCCTCACTTGGACAAAGTTGCTCATACTCTTTGCCCAATGCGCAAGCTGATGGATGAGATGAGTGAATCTCACTGAAATCACCAATGGATTCTCCATGCTTCATACAAAGAAGATCATACTCGCTTATTAGAGTGTTGACTCTATTTGCTTCACTCCTCAGCTTCCTTCACGAGCAATTTCAGCATCCCACATAGCTTTAAAGGAGGTTAGGGGTTGCAAACACTTAAAAATACTCTTGTTGACTAAGAGCACTTGTAGAAGGAGGACAGCCTTTGCTATTGAGCGTGACATTTCTCCCGTCATTTTCATCATAATCTTCTTCTTCCTTTGGGAACTCCGAGACCATTCTCCAAGACAGCTGGAGCATAGTCTCCTCTTTTCGAACACTCCGAGACCATACTCGTAGCCATCACAAAAACTTTGAACTTGTCTTTCCAAAATGAGTAATGTTCTCCATTGAAACTGGAGGTCACTTTTGATCAAGCTCCATCAGTAGAATACCTTCCATATTGATTCTTCTAGAGTTGTTAGGACTTTAGAGAAGACCTTACTCGATACCAAATGAAAGTGGAGCTAAATCACCAAGAGGTGAACTGGGATTTTAAAATCCTTTTAAAACGCTCCGTATATACCAGTTGAAAACAGATGAACAGTAAGAAGGAGAAGAGCAAGACACACGAATTTATACGGTTCTGCCTAACCTTCTAGACCTACGCCTAGTCCCTAAACACGGGTTTTTCACTATCACAATTGATTACACACTCGCACTCAAGAGTAGTTCTCTCACTAGAACTCACTCCCCCTTACAAGTTGTAATCAAAGCACCCAATCACCAAGTCCCCCGACTTGTGATTCTTAACAATAAATGTTTAACAAAAACAAAACTCTCTCTAAGAGTGGATAGAAATAATCACCGAAGTACAAATGTATCAAAGAGGAGATATAACACAAGCTTAAAACCAAAGAAATGAATGTGAAACTTGAATGTATTTCATTTTCGTAGTTGTAGTTGTTGAGAATAATTGAATGCAACTCTATTTATACTAAGAGTGCATTAAATGACCTGTAATCTTGATTATAACCGTTGCCTTCATTAGACAAGGTTCTCGGGTTGAGCTTAGTCTTGTTCTCTCTAACCTTCACTTCATCCACTGCGTAAGTTCTTAGTTGACTTCTCGCGAATTTGTCTCGTTGGAATAGCAGTACTGGAAGTAGAAATCATTCTTTAATTCTTTGTCGTGCGCAGATGGATTTCCAAAAGTATGCAACTTTCTGGGTTTGCAATTAATGTACGACATCACTTTTGCTTTAAACCATCAATGTGCATTCAGAATCTATTCGAAAACTCACCAAAAAAATGGTTAAACATATCTAGAAACATTAGAGATTAATCATGTGAAGTATTAAGATCAAACAAGAAGGTTTTAAAATCCCTAATTTGAAATTCGAAGGCGCGCAGAAACCTCGAGGTTTGTTCTTCAAACTTGGAGGTTTTTGAGGCTGCGTAAAGCCTTAGCCTCTCGTCGACTCAAACCTCGAGGTTTTCTCGAACCTCGAGGTTTCACTTTAAATGTGAAACCTTGCAAAAATCGCGCCCAAGAACAAACCCGGAGGTTTTCGGAAACCCAAGGTTTTAAATGAGTGAAAAATTGATTGCTCTCTCGGATGTCGAAAACCCGAGGTTTTCAAAAAACTCAAGGTTTTACTTAAATGATGAAATTCCGAGTTTTGGGCTAAAAAAATGCGGAAACCTGGAGGTTTTAACGAAAACCCTGAGGTTTTGAAAACTTGAAAAGTAACCTCTTCGGGCTTTGACAAACCTCGAGGTTTATCATAAACCTCGAGGTTTCTCATAATTTTGAGAAACTTCAAAAACATCATTTGAACTTAAACCGGAGGTTTTTCATAAACCCTGTGAGGTTTTCAGCCAACGGGCTTAAACTGAACTTTCCGAAGGGCAATCCCGAGGTTTCTTTTAAAACCCCGAGGTTTCACATAATTTTGTGAAACCTGAGTTTTCGAAGTTAAAATAGAAACCTGAGGTTTCTTCGAAACCTTGAGGTTTTCCCTCGAAACCTTGAGGTTTCTTCCAAAACTCGAGGTTTGCTTTGTCCGTTTTTAGTTCTTCTCCGTACAACCTGAGGTTCTCAGCAAAACCTCAAGTGTTTGCTCTTACAAGAGTTTTTTTCAACAATTGAGAGCAAAATCTCATGCTTTGTTTACAATCAACGGAGATCATCAAAACCTTTTAGAGAAACTAACATTGTGGTGCATCCTGAAATGCTATAAGATGTTGATGGAGCAAGGTTACGATCGAGACTAGGCTTGAATCGGGTTCCAAATGTAATTAGTGCTTTCTAGGTTCAATATGATTAAGGTTGTATTAAGCTTCCAATACTTCTGAGGAGTAGAACGCGGAATATGGGATCGATACCGAACAGTCAACATGATTGATTGAAGTGCCAGGATTGAGGTTACCTTAGATTCTTCGATGCTCAAAAATAGAAGCTTTGCGGAATGTTGATTACCACCAAGATAGCCATCAATGTTTTGGGGGTATGGTTGAGGATTAATGACTAACCTTGAGGTAATAGAACGACATTAGATTATACCTTGTGATATTGAGGATTAGAACCCGAATAGTTAAATGTTATTTGAATATTTTCGAGGTTTAGACTAGGAATATGAATTACGATCCTAGTTTGTATTTTTGGGAAGTTCCCCCCCCAGGTAATATGATTCCTTAGCCTAACTAATTGTTGTTCTAGGGATTCAATCGCGAACTGACAACTATTGATTCGAGGTTAATCGATGACATCGTCTCAATTTTCAAGCTATAAATTATGATGATCATATCATGTTTATCGGGTATTGTTTCGAGGTTTCGCATTAGGTTAATGAACCTAAGGATTTGATTTAATAACGTAAAAGATTCTTTAGGGCATTTGATTAATCTACATGCATTGAGGCACTAGAGTATAGTACTACATGTTCGGGAGGTATTTGGAGGTTATTAGTCGTTAGGGAATGATTTTAATCAACATTTTCCTTAAAAAGAATGATTAAGAGTAAAACCTTGATAAAATCTATTGATGCTATGTTATCAGCGATGATATTGAGGTATATTGGGATAATATCTATATGATATGGGGTACTTTTAGGATGATAGTTGCCGTATTAGCATAGGAAAGATTGTGGACTATAGATATTCCCCGAGAAAGTATGATTGAGAAATTAATATCTCAATAGAACCGAATGATAGCTAGAACCTCGATAGCCACAATTATGATCTCTTGGCTGAGACAAATGGTAGTGGATGACCGCAGGGCTACCGACTCTCAAATACGGGCTGAGTATCCGTGGGAAAGACATTGGTAAATATATCTAGAGCTTGACTAATATTAGAAGTTCACATACATAATAACCAGCCAAGATCTATGTGATTTAATATATTAATAATGGTGCCCAATGCTATGTGAATTATTGGAGTGAAATTGAGGCATAAATATACAAAATGGTAAGGAGACCTTTATATCGATATGATTTTGGGTTTTTAAATTTGATATGTGGAAGGCCTAAGTCCTATGTGACTAATTAAATTATGTTCATAGGGTCATGTAAGCCTTCACAGATACTAAACCATGAATACCGGCAAAGTGTCAAAGAGGTTGTAAGCCCTGGAGAGTTATGTGCATTATTTTGGAATAACTTGACAAATGAAATAGAATGGATTAAGTGTCCTATGGATGACTGAGTAGCCAAGGATATCCGAGATATAATCAGAATTGATGACCTTCTATGTCGGGCTTGTCCGGATTCCTAATATGCATGAAAATTGAATTTTAAACTTATCAACGCACCCGCTAAGTTTGCTAATTTTTGAAATTGAATTTTCAAAGATTGAATTTTTGAATGAAATGTTTCCATGAATTTGGATTAGTTTGAAATGATTGCTTCTAACTATGTTGTTCATAGAGATGGGTCCTTTTGTGGAACCGCTTTGAAATTGAATTGTGAACCTGTTGTCAGGCGGAAGCAAGATAGAACCGAAGATGCCAAACTAGTGTAGATATTACTCAAATGCTGGATCTTTAGATTTTTTTGAAAATCGCTAGTCATCGTTGAAATTTCTTTTTGTTAGTTCTCTCGTGTTTTGATGATAATTGACAATTGTAAACACAAGTTGTAGTTTGTTTTTGGTAAAGTTGAAAACTCACCTGGCCAAAGGCAAACTCGAGTTTTGCTTCAAACTCGAAGTTTTGACTCGACTAGAGAGTTGCTCATTTTCAATGATCAAAAGCAAAACTCAAGTTTCCGTGAGGGAAACTCGAGTTTTGGATCACAGAGAACACTTTCCGCCATTTTAAAGACAAACTGAGTTTTGACTGTAAAACTCGAGTTTTTTGCATTACTTAGAGACTTCTCATTATTTTCAAATGAAGACAAAACTCGAGTCTTGGTTTGGAAACTCGAGTTTTGGCCATAAGAGAGTCTCCAACATTTTGAACATATGCAAACTCATTTCGACTTAAAACTCCGAGGATCTTACTTTGCTCTAAGTTCTCTAAGTTATGAGAAAACTCGAGTTTTGATTTCAAAAACTCGAGTTTTGACTTGAAGTTTTCAAATTTTACTTAGTCTTTGAAAACTCGAGTCTTCACGAGAAAACTCAAGTTTTGGTTTTTTCAGTTTCTCGATGTTTTCATAGTTAATGAAAACTCGAGTTTTAATTTGGAAACTCGAGTTTTGGCCCAAGCCGAGAGCAATACATTTTTAGATGTTTTGGAAACTACGGTTTCTCTCAAGAAACTCGAGTTTTGATTTCTGATTTCTCAATGTTTTCATACTTAAATGAAAACTTGAGTTTTGTATTGAAAACTCGAGTTTTGGCAACAGTGAGCTTTGAGCATTTTCAATGTTTTGAAAACTTTAGTTTTAGATAAAAACTCTAGTTTTGGATGAAAACTCGAGTTTTGATGTTTGGACTTAAACACATGTTTTTCATTAAAAGTCCAAAACTCGAGTTTTGTTTTGGAAACTCAAGTTTTGAGTTTCTCTCAAAAATGTGCTCCAAAGCTCAAATCGCGACTTTCCTCTCCTGGATGGAGGAAACTCAAGTCTTGATATTGAAACTTCGAGTTTTGACTTAAGTGCACCTAGTTGAAAACTCGAGTTTAGAAGAACAAACTCGAGTTTGCATGCGATGAGTACGAAATTCAAATCGATGAATTTGCAAAACCTTCATGTTTGATTTTAATACTTATGATTATTTTCTAATGTTCCTAGATATGTTTAACCACTTTATTAGTAAGTTTCGAGATGAATTAGAGGAAGTTTATTGAAGGTTTAAAGGAAAAGCAAAAAGTGATGTCAGCACATTAAATACAAAACCCGAGAAAGTTGCATACTTTTGGGTAATCCGTCCCACACGCTTGCACGAGGATTAAAGAATGTTTTCCACATCGGTAATTTGCTATTCCAACGGATTAATTTGTAGGAAGTCAACTGCGGAACTTCCGATCAGCGACTGAATTAAGTGAGATTAGAGAGAGAAAGACCAAAACTTAACGAACTTTGTCTAATGAAGACAACGGTTATAATGAAGTTTATAACGGTCATTTAATGCTCTCTTAATATAAATTGAGCAGCATTCAAGTCTTCTCAACTAACACATTTGCTGAAAACGAATTGCATTCAAGTCTTACATTTATTCTTTCAGTTTTCACTTGTATTGTATCTTTTGATACACAAAGCTTAAGTGTTTATCTTTATCTACTTTTAGAGGAGTTTTATCTGCAAATCATTTATTGTAAAGAATCACAAGTGCAGGGACGTGATTGGATTCATTGATTGCAACTTGTGGGAGTAAGTTCTAGTAAGAGAATTACTCTTGAGTACGAGTGTGTAATCAATTGTGATAGTGGAAATCCCCCAGAGCTGCCCGGGACTGGACGTAAGGTCAAAAGGTTGGACCGAACCAGTATAAACTCTTGTGTCTTGCTCTTCTCCTTTCTACTTTGTTCATCTCTGCTTTAGTTATTCAAAACAGAGGATTTTGAAAAGATTTTCAAAATCCCCAATTCAGCCCCCTATTGGTGATTTAGCTCCACTTTCATTTGCATCAGCAAGGTCTTTCTTAAGAGCTTAACAACTCAGAAGGACCATGGAAGGTGTTCTTCCTGTATGGAGCTTCTCATCAACCCACCACCAGGATTCAATGAGTGCGCATTACTCCTTCTCCGAAAGCCAAGTTTAAAGTCTTTGTAATGGCTACTTAGGGTAATGGCCTGGGAGGAGTGTTCTGAAAGAGGAGATTACATATACTAACCATTTACAAAATGGTCAAGTAGTGAAGAAAACCCGAAGAAGATTACGATGAGAATGACAAGAAACGTCACATTCAACAACAAGACTGCTCTTCTACTCCAAGGAATTTGCTTAATCAAGCCATACCAAGCTCTAGGAGCTTGCTTAAGGCATAAAGAGCCTTTCTGAGATGACAACACATGATCTCGATGATGTTCATTTTGAAAAACAAAGAGGTTGTTCCAACGTAAACTTCCTCCTTGAAATAAAACCATTTAGAAAGCACTTTTGACATCCATTTGATAGAGCTTGAATTCTTTAACACAAGCAAAGGCTAAGAACTCTATGGCTTCCAATCTTGCCACTGAGCATAAAGTTTCTTCTATAACTCAATTCCTTCTTCGATTATAGCCTTTAGCAACCAATCTTGCTTCTTATTCCGCACACTAATGATTGTTGATTCATCTTGTTTGTTCTTGAATACACATTTAGTGCCAATGACCGATAGCTTTAGGCCTATGGGTACCAACCCAAACTTGATTTCTATCAAATCATGTGACTCCCTCTTGCATTGCTATCACCCAATCATTGTCCAAAGAGCTTCATCAATCTTAGAGGGTTCAATATGTGATATAAAAACAGCAAAAGGCGTTACTTCATTCAAAGTGCTATTTCTCGGGTTCTTACTCCTTGATTTACATCACCTATTACTTGGTCCAAAGGATGATTCGCAATGAACTTCCAAGCTCTAGGTCAGACTCATCAGATTTTCAAGATTATTTTGAGGATCAGCCTGAACATTTTTAGGATTTTCAATAGACGTATAGGAGTAGTTTTGGAAAAGAAATGATCTTTTAAAACCTTTTCTTCATCATCATCCAAAGGTTTATCAGTTTTGGATTCACAAAATACAACATGTATATATTCTTCAACAATACGAGTATGAGTATTAAATACTCTATAAGCTTTACTCCTATTTGAATAACCCAAAAATATACCTTCATGCTTTGGGATCGAACTTTCCCAAGTTATCCTTACCATTGTTGTGGATGAAACACTTACATCCAAACACATGCGGATGAGCAAGATTTGGCTTTGTCCCTTTGTACATCTCATGGAGTCTTGTTCAACTTCTTCCGGAGGTAAGCCTCGATTAGAGATGTAGCAGTGTTGCTCATTACATCACCCCAAAACACTTAAGAAGCGTTGTTCTCATTCAAGATAGCTCTTGCCATCTCGGTGAGGACTCGATTCTTTCTCTCCACAACACCATTTTTTGAGGATTTCTTAGGGCTGAGAAGTTGTGGTCAATCCCTATGTTATCACGTAATTCACAATCATATTAGTTCTCACTCCTCCTCCATGGTCGGCCCACTCCTAAAAATAGAGAAACTTTCTTGTTTAGACCTTTCAAGGTAAAAAACAACAAACTGATCAAATGTTTCATCTTTTAGAGGATAATACTACAATCCAATAAATCTAGAAAAATCATCAACTATGACCAAAAGCATAAAGATTGCCACCAAGGCTTTTTACTTAGCTAGTACAACTAGATCCATTTGAAGTAGGTGGAGAGGTCTCATTAGCAATGGAAACTTCATTTTTTGGATTTAAAGATGATTTGGTTTGTTTTCCTTACAAGTTGCAATCAATGAACCCAATCACCAAGTCCCAGACTTGATTCTTTTTTATAATAAATGATTTGCAGATAAAAAACTCTCTCTAAGGGTTATGCATAACATTTGCCATCTCTAGGGGTCAATAAAGCTTTTGATTTTATGTTTTCTAAAGGGAAATATCCTTTACTTCCACAATCAAACATTCCCATAATCGAAGATAATTGTTACTCCTTTATCGCTTTGCTTACACGAGGGATTATGGCAAAGTCCTTCCACAAAGTGGGAGATCTTGATGAATGGTCCTTCATTGTTGCCACTTACCAATTCCAAAGAATCTTTCCCATTGATCTCCAACAAAGGTCACCTTGCCACCATCCTGGTTTGATCGAGGCAAATTTGGATTGGTCTCCCCGCTCGCCTAGAGCATCCACTCACAATGTACCATTTGTTGGATTTAGATGCTCTTAGACAAACCTACAAGACACAACAAATCTAGGTCTTGTGGGTAATCATCGTCCTTTCAGTTAGTTTGTGTCTTAAGATCCCTTTCGCACCCATTGATAATTTCCTGGTTTATTCTTTCTTTCCTTCCTTATGAAAACAAGAAGAGTAGTATGACTTTCTATTGCGAATATACATAGGTTAAAGGATTTGAAGAGTGAACCCATTTTGTAAAATGGTTCATATAGATTTTTTCACCTGATTTCTTCTTCCTTTCTTTTTGTCAAAATCGCCGAAATCAATCCTCGACCACATTTATAAATCTTTGTTGTTTCAAAATGACATTGGAGTATTCTCACTTCCCACAACTTCTGCGTTTCTGTAGATGTAAATTATTTTTCTTCAAACGACAATCTCACAAGATATTCAAAGGAAGAAAGTTTTTCTACTTGCACCAAGAGCGTATTCTTCTTTCAAATGAAATATTTTTCAGCGCTTTTCAAACTCTGATTGCACAACAATATATTCAGCAAATAACTCATCATACAGATGGTTCAGAACCATATATCTCATCATTGCAAAATATGTTGCTCTCTTTTTCTTCAGCAACCGGGCCAAATATTTGTTTTCTTCCTCATCAACTTCATCTTCATCGATATTTTCATTCGCCAGCTTTAGACATAGTTTCTTTTCTCAATTTGTTGAACTAACTTCTTTTCCTTGCATCTTTTGTTGTTGGTGGGAGCATTCCAATTTTGATGTGGCCGTGCTTTTCACAACAGTAGTAGATGATTGGTTTCTTTGCCTCATCGTGGAGCTACCTTGTGAAATTTCTTGAATCCTTGGTCCTTCTTGCCAGAATTTCTTAATCTCAGGACCATCATGCCTATCTCCTCATCTTAAGTCTTCATCTTCATCATCATCCGATTCCTTAGCTTTCTTTGACGTACTTTAAAATTCCTTGTTCTTGCATTGCACTTCATCAAGTCCTCTTGTCCAGAGCTTGGCTTCTATATTTAGAGAAGGCCGAGAGCTGCTTCTGATGCCAATATAATCTCTGATAAGCTTCTTGATGGGTGACTTTGGCTTCCCATTCCTTGTTGAGGATATTGAGAATCTTCCTCACTTGGACAAGTTGCTCATACTCTTTGCCCAAAAGCAACAAACGGTTGATCGGATAAGTGAATCTTAGCCGAAAGTAGGCAATGGTTCGCTGACTTAAATACGAAGGAGGTCATACTCACTTGATCATGAGAGGCTGACTTTTATTTTGCTTTACTCCCAATTCCTTCATGAGCTATCTCCAAGTGCATCCCTGTCATCTTCACCAAACCATTGGCTAAGGAGCAATTTAATTTCATAAGAAGAGAATTGGGAATGGTAAATCGATGAGTTGTAAAGTATTCCTTACTGATATGTTAGTTATGGTTTTGATGATTGAAAATTACTAACTTAAGCATGGGAGTATTTAGTTGTATTTTATGCGGGATGCTTGAGAATTGGGAAGTTTGTGGCATCGGGAGGAGAGAAAAGTCGATTTTTGGGAGCAAACCTCGAGTTTTGGCAAGAGCTATCGAGGTAGAGAAAACTCTAAATTTTGAAGAAGCGAAAACTTGGAGTTTGTAAGTTGAACTCGGTTTCCGTCGGACAAAGAGCAACCAAGTTTTGAAGAATGGTGAAAACCGAGGTTTGTAAGTGGAAACTCAGTTTTGGTCATGGAATTGAAAGGTTACCTTACACCTTTGAAGTCTAGGTTAGTTACCATTCATCAAAACTCAAGTTTACATGTAAACCGGGTTTTTGTAGGTGTCTATATAATTTGAGTTACTATTTAAGTTCTTCAAAACTCGCTAGAAACTCCGTTTTGCCACACGCTTCCTTCGCCTCTCTTGCCCTAATCCTCCCAAACTCTCCGATTTCTCTCTTTCTCGACCAAATCCTCTCAAACCCTAGAGATGTCTTAGAATATCCCCTCCAAAGCCTACCCACTGCGATGAAAGCAACCCAATCTCGACAGTTACTCCTCCGGAACGCCCGTGAGGTTGAAAACTCTTCCACGATCACTATCACCACACGAGTTAGCAAGGATTCGCCTCGGTCAAGAGAGCAAGGGCAGAGGCTGTATCTTCGCCCAGAAGCCAAAGGGGGTCTCGTTCACTAAATTCAAAATTCGCTCGAAGAGGAGTCATGAACAAGGTCCAACACTTTGAAGGCAAGGGAAAAGCTGAGAGGCAGCAAACCCTAAGCCTCCAAGCAAAGGGGTTGAAGGTTACCCTCTACTCCTGAAAAAGAACAGCCTTCCGTGCTCTCCTCTCTGAAAGAACTGAGGAAGAACCTCAGTTTGAAGCAGGGGTCCATATCCGAGATCTACAATCACGACTTCGCTTTCTGAAAGCATTCTCATCTGCTCCCACTCAAATGTCAAAAGACGAGGTAGACAAGTTTAAAGGAATTCTTAGTGAATAAAGGTTTTTGTCCTTTGTTCCAAAGAGAGCTTGATTAAGTTAAGGATGAGCGCGTAGTGTGGACCTACCATACATGGCTAAAAGACTATGAGTCCTTCTATTTCCATTTCAGCTTCCATACCCAACATTGCGCAAATCTTCTATTTTTAACATGGTTTGATAATATCTTAGATTTGGTAAAATCTCGGGTTGAAGAAGAGTAACCACATTTGTCAAAGGTGTCAAATTCACTGCATATCGCCTCCATCATCAACATGATCGAGAAAATTGCCAATCCCCCTCCCTATCCCAACATTAGTTTGAGCAACCATGAGATCTTGATCTTCATGTCCCACGACAAGCCCTTTCTGAAAATCAGTCTCACACTCTTTCCTTTAAACCAGTGAAGCATGCCCAATATCAGCGAGAATCCTTTCAGATATACTCTTGAAACTTTCATCGTATGGGTGGCAACTTCACCCACTTCACTCAAAAGGATTATCCTGTTTGCTGCTCATGAGGCAAACTCCTTTTAATCTTGGTCATTGGATTTTCTAAGAAATGATCAAGTTTAAGTTTTCATCCAGGCGACCTCTCATATTCCTTTCCCATATCTGGTTTGCATGATTACGTTCTACCGAGATTTGGTATCCTGATTTTCGATTCCATCAAGAAACCTGACTGTCTTTGAAAGAGCTAGCTTCAACTACATGAAGATTCTTGGAGGGAGAAGGCTGCCGTCGGATCTCAGGGCTCCTTCACAATCTCGAGGCAAGAGCATCTCGGTCAGAGCTCAAGAGGCTCAATCTACTTCCGCCTTCGGTCATTTGCCTTCTCAATTTGAGTCTCGAAGTAAAGATATTATGGGATCGTGCAATTGCTCGGTTGTCAATCGAGACTTGAGTTTGAGATTGGGAAAGCTGCTGTCGGAGTCAATAGTGGTAATCATGAGATGGTCGATGCTTTAAAGCAATGAAGGTTCAGACTTAATGAAATTCTAAAGGATCAATCAAATTCATTGAAGAGCTGTCTAATCGATTTTGGATCTTGAGTACAAGCTCTCTACTTAGTTGGTCTCCAATGTTAGCCTCGGTGACAAGGTTGAGAAGATCATGAAGCATCTTTGGGATTTAGTTCGCCTACTGCATTTGGGGTTTGATCTTTGATCCAAGTTCATCTCGCCCCTTTGCAAGCCTGATCCGAGACTTCACCTCCCTTCCTTCACTTTCAGCCCTCGGGTCCCTTCATCCTCTCCTCGACCCATCTACCCCCATTTTCCTTTACCAATCCCATTCTCCACTCCAGCCACGACCCTCTCATCCTCCTATTACTCCAACCACGAGGTTCTTCACCATGATTCCCCTCCCGTTTTCACTCCATAAATCCTCTCTATGAATCCTCTACACCTGCCTCCTCCTCAATTTGAGATGTGAAGGGGAGAGAAAGAGCGTCAGCTAGAATAGCTAGAATTTGAGTTTTTGAGGGTTTCTTTGTGTTTGTAGCATTTTTTAACATCTTTTTTTTTATGCATTTTGAACTATTGTAGTATGGATCTTCTTAATGAATGAAAATTGACCATCTACTTATTGCTCTATTGCTTATCTCTGGTTGTCCATATATTATATTTTAACAAAAGCGCAAAGGCAATTTCAAACCAAGAGAATTTCAAAATAGTAATTATGTCAAATCTTTGAAATTCAAACTACCTTTGAGTTTTTGAACAATCCATTTCAAAGTGCAAACTCTCTCCAATTCTTGAAATCTTGGTTTACAAGTGCTTGCCATCATCAAAAAGTGGGGATAATGTTAGTTCTTCATTTGTTTTACGCATAATTTGACAATTGTAAACACAAGTTGTAGTTTGTCTGCAAGTTGAAAAACCACTGTCAAAGTAAACTCAGTTTTGGTTTCAAAACTTTAGTTTGACCTGATGAGAGTTGCTCATTTTCACGATCAGCAAAACTGCTTCCAGGAAACTTCCGAGTTTTTGGGACCTACGAGAGCACTCAGTTTTACTAAAGACAAACTGAGTTTTTAATCTGAAAACTCGAGTTTTGCATTACAATTTTTGACTTCTCATTATTTTCTAACTCAAGATAAACTAGGTTCAAGGTTTGGAAACTCAGTTTGGTCAAAAATGCAGAGTCTCCAACATTTTGAACATATGCAAACTCATTTTCGACTTAAAATTCCCAAATGGTCTTACTTTGCTATGAGTTCTCTAAGTTTTCTCTAAGTTATGAGAAAACTCGAGTTTTGACTTGGCGAGAGTTTTCAAGTTTTATCATTTTTGAAAACCGAGTCTTCTTTAAAACCTTCAAGTTTTGACTTGGCTAAGTTTTTCAATATTTTCATACTTAAATGTAAACTTGAGTTTTGATTTGGAAACTTGAGTTTTGGCCAAGCCGAGAGCTTTGAGATTTTTCAATGTTTTAAAAACTCTAGTTTTGGATGAAACTCTAGTTTTGATGTTTTGGACTTAAACACATACGCTTTTCATTAAAAGTCCAAAAACTCTAGGTTTTGTTTTGGAAACTCGCTTTGAGTTTCTCTCAAAAATGTGCTCCGTGAGCTCAAATCGTGACTTTCCTCTCGGGATGGAGGAAACTCGAGTCTTGATATTGAAACTTGAGTTTTGGCCTTGCGCAGATAGTTGAAAACTCGAGTTTAGAAGAACAAACTCGAGTTTGCATCGCCGGAAGTCCGAATTCAAATCACTCTAATTTGCAAAACCTTCTTTGATTTTACTTCCTATGATTATTCTCTAATGTTCCTAGATATGTTTAACCACTTTGTTAGTGAGTTTTCAGTATGAATTAGAGAATGTTTATTGAAGGTTTAAAGCAAAAGCAAAAAGTGATGTCACCATTAAAATGCAAAACCTGGAGTTGCATACTTTTAGGTAATCCGTCTCGCACACGCTTGCAAAGGATTAAAGAATGTTTTCCACATCCTAGCCTACTACTCGAATGGATTAATTTGCAGAAGTCAATTTAACTTTCGCACGCTGGGATTAAGTGGAGATTGCAGAGAGAAGAAGACCAAAGCTTAACCAACTTTGTCTAATGAAGGCAATGGTTATAATGAAGATTACAACGGCCATTTAATGCTTCCTCTTAGTATAAATAGAGCAGCATTCAAGTCTTCTCAACTAACACATTCACGTAAAACGAATTGCATTCAAGTCTCACATTTATTCTTTCAAGCTTTTCACTTGTATTGTATCTTTTCACATACAAAGCTTGTCGGCTTTGGTAAAAGCATTTGAGCTATCTTTATCTACTCTTAGAGAGAGTTTTTATCTGCAAACCATTTATCAGAAGAATCACAAGTCTGGGACTTGCGGGTGATTGGGTTCATTGGATTGAATTGTAAGGGGGAGTAAGTTCAGTGGAGAGACCGATTTCAGCACAGAGCAGAAACAATTGAGATAGCTGAAATCCAATGGGTTCTGCATCAGACAGAGCCAAGGAGGCTGACCCAACTAAAGAGGAATTTTGTCTTGTCTTCTCTTTTCCACTATCTCTGCTGCTTCATTCAAAACAGAGCCTTCAAAAGATTTTAAAAAATCCCCAATTCACCCCTCTTGGTGATTTAGCTCCACTTTTACTTTTTAGGGATTAGTTTTGCAGAGTCGGATACTCACCTAACAAGGCGTGCTCCTAGTCCGAGTAGTTTCCCTTTAGGGCACATCTTTTGCCTTGTCGCTAGCACCCACTGGAAGAAGCAAAGGCCTGACAATAGTCCTTTTGACCCAAGATGGGATTCCGGCTGGTGGCTTGTTATTGTATGTGCCAAAGGAAACTAGGTCCCAGAAGGATGGAAAATCTCCTACATTGACCGACAAGTGCGAGTTGGTTATGAAAGGATTGGGATGTATCGCTATACTTAAAGATTGAAGGGGTGGTGAGATCTTTGAATGTTGAATTTTTGAAATGAATAATCGCCATAATGCAGTGCTTAGGGATATTTTCAAAATAGTCTCAATTGAATTATTTTCATGAAAATTTGAAGT